>CM077672.1:1415000-1995000 GCA_039707655.1 Elymus sibiricus | reverse complement strand
GTGTCGCGGTGTCAGGGGTGTCGGGGTGTCGGGGTCGGGGTGCCGTGTCGGGGTCGGGGTGTCGGGTCGGGGTCGGGGTGCCGTGTCGGTGTCGGGGTGTCGGGTCGGGGTCGGGGTCGGGGTGCCGTGCCGGGGTCGGTGTCGGGGTCGGGGTGTCGGGTCGGGGTCGGGTTGTCGGGTCGGGGTCGGGGTGCCGTGTCGGGGTCGGGATCGAGGTCGGGGTGTCGGGGTCGGGGTGTCGGGTCGGGGTCGGGTTGTCGGGTCGGGGTCGAGGTGCCGTGTCGGGGTCGGGGTTTTTTCTCTTTTTTTCTTTTCTTCTTCTTCCTCTTCTTTCTTTTCTTCCTTTTCTTCCTTTTTTTTCCTTCTTCTTCTTCTTCTTCTTCTTCCTCCTTTCCTTTTTCCTCTTCTTCTTCTCCTCCTCTCCTCTTTTTTCTTCTTCTTCTTCCTCTTCTTCCTTTTTCTTCTCCTCCTCCTCCTCTTCTTCTTCTTCCTTTCCTTTTTTCCTCTTCTTCTTCTCCTCCTCTCCTCTTTTTTTCTTCTTCTTCTTCTTCTTTTTTCTTCTCCTCCTCCTCTTCTTCTGTTTCTTCTTCTTATTATTATTTTTTGTTCTTTTTCTTTTTTATTTTTCCTTTTTTTTCATCTTCTTTTCTTCTTTTTTTTCTTCTAGGTTTTTTTTCTACCTAAATGTCTAAATATTTTTTCCTATTTACCCAAACACCTAAACAACTATTTGCAAAACATCTAAAAACAGAAAACTAAAAATCTAATTAGAAAAACAGAAAAAAAAATTAAAAGGGGGGCAGGGGAAGCTCACCAGAGAGGGGCAGGGGGCAGGGCGGCCGGCGGCGAGGAGAGGAGGCCGCCGGGGAGGGGGCGGCAGCGGCAGGAGGGCCGTGTGGAGGGGGCGGCGCCGCGGTGGTGGAGGTGCGCCACGGGGAGGGGGGCAGGCGGTGGTGGAGGGCGGGGAGGGGGCGGCGGCGGCGGTGAGAGAGTGGGGGAGGGGGTGGCGGCGAGAGGGCGGGAAGGGGGCGGCGAGAGGGCGGGGAGGGGGCGGCGGCGGCGGCGGCGGTGAGAGAGGGGAACGGGCGCGGGTGTGAGAGAGAGAGAGGTGAGAGAAAGAGAGAGAGGCGGGAGGCGCGGGGGCATGGCGAAAATTAAGCCCCCTCTTTGCCGTCTGCTGGCAGACGGCAAAGTTCTTTGCCGTCTGCCAGCAGACGGCAAAGAGGGGGGCCGTTAGCCCGTCCCCGCTGTTACACTGTGGGGCCCCCCCTCACCTCTTTGCCGTCTGCTGGCAGACGGCAAAGAGTTCTTTGCCGTCTGCCAGCAGACGGCAAAGAAGTGGCCCGTGTGACCTGGCAAGTGCAGTACCAAGTGGGGCCCACTTTGTTCTTTGCCGTCTGCTGGCTCTTTGCCGTCTGCCAGCAGACGGCAAAGAAGTGCAGATGGCAAAGAGCCTCTTTGCCATCAGCATGTTCTTTGCCGTCTGCTTTATAAAAGCAGACGGCAAATATCCTCTTTGCCATCTGCCAGCAGACGGCAAAGAGCTGGCAGATGGCAAAGTCCCTGATTCCAGTAGTGTTAAGCTTCTATCACTCTAGCAACCCATCATCTAATTACTACTCCACAATGCATTCCCTTAGGCCCAAAGATGGTGAAGTGTCATGTAGTCGACGTTCACACGACACCACTAAGAGAATCAACAACATACATATCATCAAAATATCGAACGAATACCAAATTCACATGATTACTTATGACAAGACTTCTCCCATGTCCTCAAGAACAAAAGTAACTACTCACACATCATCAACATGCCCATGATCAGTAGGGTATTGAATTGCATAATAGATCTGAACATATAATCTTCCACCAAATAAGCCAACTAGCATCAACTACAAGGTGTAATCAACACTACTAGTAACCCACAGGTACCAATCTGAGGTTTTGAGACAAAGATTGAATACAAGAGATGAACTAGGGTTTGAGATGAGATGGTGCTGGTGAAGATGTTGATGAAGATTGGCCCTCCCACGATGAGAGGATCGCTGGTGATGTCGATGGCGATGATTTCCCCCTCCCGGAGGGAAGTATCCCCGGCGGAATCTCTCCGCCGGAGAGCAAAAGTGCTCCTGCCCAAGTTCCGCCTCGAGACGGTGGCGCACCATCCCAAAAGTCTTCTCTCTAATTTTTTTAGGTCAAATGCACTTATATACCAGAAAATGGGGGCCAGAAGTGGGCCAGCCCCCCCAGGCGCGCCCTGGTGCCTCGTGGGCACTTGGGTGGCCCCCTCTGGTACTTTTTGCTTCCAGTATTTTTTATTTATTCCAAAATAATTCTCCGTGAAATTTCAGCTCATTTGGAGATGTGCAGAATAGGTATCTTGACAGAGCTTTTTCAGGTCCAGAATTCCAGCTGCCGGCATTCTCCCTTCTTGTGTGAATCTTGCATATTAAGAGAGAAAAGGCATTAGAATTACTACAAAAAGTGTTATAATGATTAAAAACACTATAAATAACAGTAGCAAAACATGATGCAAAATGGACGTATCAGAGTTCAACCGAGCTTAATGCCGGAAATGTCCTCTAAGGAGCCAGCCACTTGCATCCGAGCTCTATGCCGGACTGCTTCCGAGGTGGTGCACTACCTCGGCCGTGGGCTGATTTTTGCGGTTTTTTCTTTCAATTGGTGCAATTTATTCTCTGTCGAGATATATAGCCAGTGCCCCTCAAGGTGTGTGTCGGCCAAAAATCCGAGATGCACCTGAAGGAAAACATAAAACCGCTGATCCCAGTAGCCCCTGAGACTCAGGTCGATTCACGAAATAGGCCCGAGGATCAACTCCTAGCTCAACAGCATACTTAGGAACGGAAACACGGTGTGCAGCAGTTCCCGAGACTCAGGCTGGGTGCGGCCGACCAACCTGAGGATCGTAATCTCATCGGAAACTATTTTGCACTTTGTAAATTGTCTGCATTGAATCGTCAATGCAGTAGCCCCCGAGCCACTGGTCGGGTGGCAATACCAGATCAGGGGATCGATGTAACCCGTTAATGGCTTTTAAGTGAGAAGCGCGAAGCCCAGTAGCCCCCGAGCCTTAATTTGGGCAAGGGTGACCGAGTTAAGGATCGATATCCGGAGTAAATTGATTTTAATCACAATTTATGTGTAATGATTCTATGTATCCAAGTACTTTACATCATTAACGCTCGGATCCGCATTCTACAAAACTTTGTTGACCGACCATCGGCTTCAACCTCCTCGGCCAGTAGCCAAGGAGTGTTTTCCTACTTTATAAAGCCTTTATAAGGGCAAAGATTTACGGAAAACAAGGCAATCCGGCCATACGGTTTTATAAACAAAGGTACGCGGAGAGATATGTTATATTACTATTTAACGTAAGAAACATCTTCTGGGAAAAATAGTTCCTTTATAAGTTCCTTTTCCCAGGCTATCATGTTGACCATGATCGTGAAACCTCAACTCCGATCAATGTGGGAGAAAAATATTGAGGATTTAGTTTGGGAAAAGTTCCCGAACTCTGTGGTCTTTAATGAACCAAAATTTTCACTTCCGCCGTTGCCGACCAATTATATTCTTAAGATGGCTAGCTTTCGGCTTCACCCAGTCTGAGGTACTAGCCCGGATGACCCGGAAGTAACAATCACAGAGGTGCGCCCTTTACCCCCTAGCCGAACAATCAGAAACGTAAGGGGTAAGCACGGGAGCCAGGCAACCCAGCTTGGCCAAAATCTTAAGTCAAATTGATGCATATTTATGGCTTTATAACAATGATTACAGAAGGCAACACTCGTATATTGAATACAAACGCTTTTATGCTATTTTGACTCCTTTGTGACCGTTTATCATTTGAGAGTGGCCCATCATCGGCTTCTACCCCTTTGTAGATGCTACGCAGGGTGTTTCCGCAGTAACAAGACAACCCTTAGCCGACATCTCGGTGCCCGGAGGTGGTTGTGTTAGCGGAAACGAGGCAATCAGATATCTAGGCTTTATAACTTTCACTTAGTCATAGGAGCTTAAAGTTGGGAGGCCAGTTACTAGCCCCCGGTTAGTGTTCAGCGTCAGCCGAGGTCAAGCCATTAACACTTCGGCCAATTTTACGAAAGGCCCACGGGGTAACCTCTATCGATCTATAGTTTGACACAGTCATCGGATCGCTGACCAGTTTGCGCTCATTGTGACAGTCAGTTTTCGGCTTTCTCCACTGAGGTACTTGACCAGTTAAATCGGAAGTACAATCGCAGTGGTTCTCCCTTTGCACACCTACCCGAACAAAGCGGAATGTAGGAGGCAAGCACAGGAGCCGGGTGATATGTCTCCAACGTATCTATAATTTATGAAGTATTCATGCCATATTTATAACAATTCTATATGGTTTTGGTATGATTTGATTAGAACTAACCCGGACTGACGCTGTTTTCAGCAGAACTACCGTGGTGTTGTTTTTTGTGCAAAAATGAAAGTTTTCCAAATGAGCTGAAACTTTTTGGAGATTTTTTATTGGACAAATAAAAAATATTGGCACCAAGACCCACTGGAGGGGGTCCACCCAGTGCCCACGAGGCACCAGGGCGCGCCACCCCCCCAGGCACGCCCTGGTACCTCGTGGGGGCCACGTGGCTCCGTTTCGCGTGATTCCAACGCTGAAAAATCATATATATTCAGAAACCCCCGAAAGTTAACCTAGATGAGTTTTTACGCCGCCGCAAGCCTCTGTGCCAGAGAGATCCCATCTATAGCCCTTTTCCGGCACCATGCCGGAGGGGGGAAGGCATCACCGGAGGCCATCTTCATCATCCCAGCGGTCTCCATGACAAGGAGGGAGTAGTTCACCCTCGGGGCTGAGGGTTTGTACCAGTAGCTATGTGTTTGATCTCTCTCTCGTGTTCTTGAGATGGCACGATCTTGATGTATCGCGAGCTTTGTTGATATAGATGAATCATATGGAGTTTTCCCCTCTCTATCTTCTTGTGATGAATTGAGTTTTCCCTTTGAAGTTTTCTTATCGGATTGAGTCTTTAAGGATTTGAGAACACTTGATGTATGTCTTGCATATGGATATATGTGGTGACAATGGGATATTCACTTGAGTCACTTGATGTATGTTTTGGTGATCAACTTGCGGGTTCCGTGACCTTGGGGATCTATGCATAAGGGTTGGCACACGTTTTCGTCTTGACTTTCCAGTAGAAACTTTGGGGCACTCTTTGAAGTTCTTTGTGTTGGTTTGAATAGATGAATCTGAGATTGTGTGATGCATATCGTATAATCAAACCCGTGGGTACTCGTGGTGACATTGGAGTGCCTAGGTGACATTAGGGTTTTGGTTGATGTGTATCTTAAGGTGTTATTCTAGTACGAACTCTAGGGCTGTTCGTGACAATTAATGGGGATGGCTCATAAGATTGATCGGGAAGGATAACTTTAAGGTGGTTCCGTACACTACAACAATTTCTTCGTTTGTTCTCCGCTATTTGTGACTTTGGAGTGAACTCTTTGTCGCACGTGAGGGATTTACATATGATTCAACTATGTCAACAATGTTGGGAGATCGCACTAGTGAAAGTATGAACCCTAGGCCTTGTTTCTAAGCATTGCAATACTGTTTTTATGCCCGTTTACTATTTGCTACCTTGCTGTTTTTATATTTTCAGATTACAAAAACCTATATCTACTATCCATACTACACTTTTATCACCATCCCTTCGCCAAACTAGTGCACCTATACAATTTACCATTGTATTGGGTGTGTTGGGGACACAAGAGATTTCTTGTATTTGGTTGCAGGGTTGTTTGAGAGATACCATCTTCAACCTACGCCTCCCACGGATTGATAAACCTTAGGTCATCCACTTGAGGGAAAATTGCTACTGTCCTACAAAACTCTGCGCTTGGAGGCCCAACACGAGTCTACAAGAATAAGTTGTGTAGTAGACATCAAGCTCTTTTCTGGCGCCGTTGCCGGGGAGGTGAGCGCTTGAAGGTATATCTTTAGATCTTGCAATTGAATCTTTTAGTTTCTTGTTTTATCACTAGTTTGGTTTATTAAAGAAAACTACAAAAAATGGAATTGAGGTTGCCTCATATTATTCATCTTTATCATGTCTTTCTTGAAAATAAGGATTCTGATAATTGTGCTCAATTGATAGAAGAAGAATTCAATAAAAATTTTGGCATAAAATATTTGGATGATGAGCATGATTGCAATGTTGTTAGTATGCTTTCTATGAATATCCATGATGCTAATGATATGCAAAGCCACAAGCTTGGGGATGCTATGTTTGATGAAGATGATATTTTTAGCACCCCAAGTTTTGATGAGAAAATTTATTATAATGATAGCATGCCTCCTATTTATGATGATTATATTGATGAGAGTGTATTTGGAGAGGTCACAACTTTATTTAATGATGATTCCACTACTTTGAAAGAGGTTTCAATTGATTATGACAACAAAGTTGCTATCTATGATGATTATTGTGATGACATGTATGCTATAAAGAATAATAATAACCATGAAACTTGTCATCATGATTTCAATGCTCAAATTGATTATGCCAATCAAGCATCTCATGATAGTTATTTTGTTGAGTTTGCTCCCACTATTATTGATGAGAACAAAATTGCTTGTGTGGAGAGTAATAAAAATTCTATGCTTATGTATCATGAAAAGAATGCTTTATGTGATAGCTACATTGTTGAATTCATTCATGATGCTACTGAAAATTATTATGAGAGAGGATCATATGCTTGTAGGAGTTGCAATAATATCAAGTTTCCTCTCTATGTGTTGAAAGTTTTGAAGTTATGCTTGTCTTGCCTTCCTATGCTAGTTGATTCTTGCTCCCATAAACTATTTGCTCACAAAATCCCTATGCATAGGAAGTGGGTTAGGCTTAAATGTGTTTGATATATTTCTCATGATGCTCCCTTTACGTTTCAATTCTTTACTTTTATGCGAGCATCATTGAAATCATCATGCCTAGCTAAAAGGCTTTAAAAGAAAAGCGCTTGTTGGGAGGCAACCCAATATATATCCTTTCTGTTTTAGTGTGTTCACATGATTAAGCTACTGTAGTGATCATGTTTTATGTGTTTTCTTTCAATAAAGTGCCAAGTAAAACCTTTGGGATAGTGTGGATACTTGTTGATTCAATTCTGTGCAAAAACAGAAACTTTTGCCTCCAGCGTTTAATTTCCCAGATTTTCCTGGAGCGTCGAAAAATTCTGAAATATTTATAAAGTATTGATATGCAAATTTTTTACGTTGTCCTAATTTTTCAGAATTTTTAAAATTCCAGAAGTATGGTAATTGCTCAGATCATTACAGACTGTTCTGTTTTTGACAGATTCTGTTTTCAATGCATAGTTTGCTTGTTTTAATGTTTCCATAGCTTATATTATGAGATATAAATTGTGGAAATGATAGAATACAGTAGGCATTATATGGGAACAATTTTGAATCTTGTCTTGGACAGTACCTAAGTGATGGTTTATTCTTTATCATACTAACCGTTCTCACGAAGTTCCGTTAAGTTTTGTGTGTTGAAGTTTTCAAGTTTTGGGTGAGATATCGATATGAGGAGAATAAGGAGCAGCAAGAACCTAAGCTTGGGGATGCCCAAGGCACCCCAAGGTAATATTCAAGGAATACCCAAGCAACTAAGCTTGGGGATGCCCCGGAAGGCATCCCCTCTTTCGTCTTCAACATTATCGGTAACCTCACTTGGAGCTATATTTTTATTCGTCACATAATATGAGTTTTTCTTGGAGTGTCATTTTATTCTGTTGACATTTACTTGATGTTATCAATAATCATGTTTTGTATCTTTTAGTTCAATAAAATGCCAATTATAGCCTTTACCATGCTCAGTTTGCAAGTTCATGTGTTGCTGTTTGAAAACAGAAAGATTTCTGTTATGTCCAGAATATTCCTGAATAGTCAGTACATGATAAAAATCTGAAATTTTTACACAGTAAGAATGCATGAGTTCTCTGTGAAGTGGTAAGTTTTCAGAATTTTTGGAGTTAGGGAAGTATGGATTCTTATTCACTCTTTACAGACTGTTCTGTTTTGGCAGATTGCTGTTATAGTTGCATTGTTTGCATATGTTTGCTTGTTTAATGTTTCTATTTGAGGATAGGAGTATTAAATATGAAGAGGCATTTAGTATGCAATGTTTAATTATAATTTTTGTGATTTTCTACAGTATAGAATGTTAAAGTTTAGAGTTGATTTATACTAACTTATCTCACGAGTTCTTGTTGAGTTTTGTGTGGATGAAGTTTTTAAGATTTAGAGAAACCGTGATATGAGAGGAATTAAGGAGACACTAAAGCTCAAGCTTGGGGATTCCCAAGGCATCCCAAGTATTTATTCTAAGAAGTCTCAAGAAACTAAGCTTGGGGATGCCCCGGTAGGCATCCCATCACTTTTCTTCATCAACTATCGGTTAGTCTCGATTGAACCCCAGTTTTTACTTGTTCACATAATGTGTGCTATACTTGGTTGTGTATTTGTTTTGCTTGCTGTTTGAATAAAATATCAAGGTCTGAAACATTTTTAATGAGAGAGAGTTTTCACATAGCTACTTAATTGTTTCACTACTCATTGATCTTCACTTATATTATTTTGGAGTAGTTTGTCATTAATTCTCATGCTTCACTTATATCTTTTTGAGAGTTAATAATAGTAATGATAATTTGCACAAGATATGAATTTGGTCCCAAGATGATGAATATTTGAGAGGGATATAATAAAAACTTTCATATAGATCATTGGATATGATAAGTGTGATTCCTTGCAATGAAAATAATGAAAGAGATCATATGCTAATCTTATGGAAAGTAATGACATTACATAAAGAAAAGTATAAGTGGTAAAATTTATTGGAGGTTAACAAGCATAGCATTAGTCAATGATGCAATTCATGAAAAAGTTAATAAGGGAAGAGAAGATTCACATGCAAATATACTATCTTGGACATCTTTTATGATTGTGAGCCCCCATTAAGTATTTTATGTCAAAGTGTTGACGTTGGACAAGGAAGACAACGTAATGAATTATGTTTGTTCATATTCACATAGAAGTTATATTGTTATAGATCCTCCAACATGTGGTGCTTGCCCAATATCTTTGCTAGCCAAAAATCCGCACCAAGTAGAGATACTACTTGTGCATCCAAAACCCTTAAACCCAGTTTCTTCTCATGAGTGTCCACCATATCTACCTATGGATTGAATAAGATCCTTCAAGTAAGTTGTCATCGGTGCAAAAAGCAATAAAAATTGCTCCTAAAATATGTATGATCTTTTATTGTAAGGGAAATAAGCGTTGTACAAACTTGTGATGGTAAAGAAATAAAAGCGACGGACTGCATAATAAAGGTTGCTATCACAAGGGGCAATATAACGTGACGTTCCTTTGCATTAAGGGCTTGTGCATCCAAAAATAAAAAGCGCATGACAACCTCTGCTTCCCTCTGCGAAGGGCCTATCTTTTACTTTTATGCATTTACTTTTATGTATTTATTTTTTATGCAAGAGTCAATAGTGTTCTCCTCTACTTCCTTTTTATTTTTCTCTTTTGCAAGCATCATGTGGTGGGGAAAGATCTAGGCACATATATCCAGTTGGATATGAGTGATCATGAGTTATTATTGTTGACATCACCCTTGAGGTGAATAAGTTGGGAGGCGAAATCACAAGCCCCTATCTTTCTATGTGTCTGGCTGAAACTTTTGCTCCATATATATGTCGTGAGTGTTAGCAATCATAGAAGACTAAATGATGGTTGAGTATGTGGACTTGCTAAAAAGCTCCTACATGAGACCCTTCCTGAAAATATGATGAATTGCAATTGCATTGTTGACTAGAATAGTTTGTTAGTTTCCAAGAAAGTTTATGCCTTATACTTCATTGTTGTGATGAATTGTTACTTGCTCATGAGAAGTTTTATGATAATAAATATTGCTGTTATAATAATGATCTTGCTTTGAATCATTCAAGTCCAATGTCCATGCTATAAAAGAAAAGATTATATGATGATTATGATAGGTAGCATTCCACATCAAAATTTCTGTTTTTAATTGCTACTTTATCATGATGACTTTTATGAGAGAAAGTTGCTTTTATGATGCTAGGAAAAGTGGTTAAAATTATCATTGATCAAACTTATGCACTATGCTAGCATTCACACTTCATAAACTATTTCTTTTATCATTCACCTACTCGAGAACGAGTAGGATTTAAGCTTGGGGATGCTGATACGTCTCCAACGTATCTATAATTTATGAAGTATTCATGCCATATTTATAACAATTATATATGGTTTTGGTATGATTTGATTAGAACTAACCCGGACTGACGCTGTTTTCAGCAGAACTACCGTGGTGTTGTTTTTTGTACAAAAATGAAAGTTTTCCAAATGAGCT
Organism: Elymus sibiricus; assembly: GCA_039707655.1. Lineage (NCBI taxonomy): Eukaryota > Viridiplantae > Streptophyta > Magnoliopsida > Poales > Poaceae > Elymus > Elymus sibiricus. The sequence goes on along the minus strand of CM077672.1, from coordinate 1,984,546 downwards.
GAAACTTTTTGGAGATTTTTTATTGGACAAATAAAAAATATTGGCACCAAGACCCACTGGAGGGGGGCCACCCAGTGCCCACGAGGCACCAGGGCGCGCCACCCCCCCAGGCGCGCCCTGGTACGTCGTGGGGCCCACGTGGCTCCGTTTCGCGTGATTCCAACGCTGAAAAATCATATATATTCAGGAACCCTCGAAAGTTAACCTAGATGAGTTTTTACGCTGCCGCAAGCCTCTGTACCAGAGAGATCCCATCTACAGCCCTTTTCCGGCACCCTGTCGGAGGGGGGAAGGCATCACCGGAGGCCATCTTCATCATCCCGGTGGTCTCCATGACAAGGAGGGAGTAGTTCACCCTCGGGGCTGAGGGTTTGTACCAGTAGCTATGTGTTTGATCTCTCTCTCGTGTTCTTGAGATGGCACGATCTTGATGTATCGCGAGCTTTGTTGATATAGATGAATCATATGGAGTTTCCCCCTCTCTATCTTCTTGTGATGAATTGAGTTTTCCCTTTGAAGTTTTCTTATCGGATTGAGTCTTTAAGGATTTGAGAACACTTGATGTATGTCTTGCATATGGATATCTGTGGTGACAATGGGATATTCACTTGAGTCACTTGATGTATGTTTTGGTGATCAACTTGCGGGTTCCGTGACCTTGGGGATCTATGCATAAGGGTTGGCACACGTTTTCATCTTGACTTTCCGGTAGAAACTTTGGGGCACTCTTTGAAGTTCTTTGTGTTGGTTTGAATAGATGAATCTGAGATTGTTTGATGCATATCGTATAATCAAACCCGTGGGTACTCGTGGTGACATTGGAGTGCCTAGGTGACATTAGGGTTTTGGTTGATGTGTATCTTAAGGTGTTATTCTAGTACGAACTCTAGGGCTGTTCGTGACAATTAATGGGGATGGCTCATAAGATTGATCGGGAAGGATAACTTTAAGGTGGTTCCGTACCCTACAACAATTTCTTCGTTTGTTCTCCGCTATTTGTGACTTTGGAGTGAACTCTTTATCGCACGTGAGGGATTTACATATGATTCAACTATGTTAACCATGTTGGGAGATCGCACTAGTGAAAGTATGAACCCTAGCCCTTGTTTCTAAGCATTGCAATACTGTTTTTATGCCCGTTTACTATTTGCTACCTTGCTGTTTTTATATTTTCAGATTACAAAAACCTATATCTACTATCCATACTACACTTTTATCACCATCTCTTCGCCGAACTAGTGCACCTATACAATTTACCATTGTATTGGGTGTGTTGGGGACACAAGAGATTTCTTGTATTTGGTTGCAGGGTTGTTTGAGAGATACCATCTTCAACCTACGCCTCCCACGGATTGATAAACCTTAGGTCATCCACTTGAGGGAAAATTGCTACTGTCCTACAAAACTCTGCGCTTGGAGGCCCAACACGAGTCTACAAGAATAAGTTGTGTAGTAGACATCACCGGGCAACCCAACTATTGACCGAAGACACAATTCGAAACTGATGCATATAAAGCAATATCCAAGAACGTTTTGCCAAGGACTCCTCGGAGTACCTTGGCTTTTGGTGGGTTCGGGTCTAGTCGCAGCCCCCCATTGATATTGCCGATGCTTTAAAGGCATCCGACGCTGTACTGCGAGAGTTATGCTGGAGACACACAGTATCCCCCGAGACTCAGGTTGGGTGCGGCCGACCAACCTGAGGATCGAATCTCCTCGGGAACTAGTCCAGATGTCATGCGCGTTTCGCCAACGCCGAGGTGTAGGTCGGCAGGAAAGATGCCGAGCTGCGGGTCAGAAAAGATCTCTCGAGCTGAATTATTACGCAGGGCACCTCGGTCATGAGGATGTCCCGCCTCCTGAAAGAAAAACATACAAATAGCTTAAAAGTGCCATAAGCTCGAAAAGCCAAAAAACTTATGTAAAAACTTGACGTCCGAACTAAATCAAGTTTTTTGGTGCCAATCCGAAAATTGGTCTTAAAATAAATTTTTCCTTTCGTCGTGCTTTAACATGACATATCCGATCTCTAAACTTCAAGTAGGTCAGCCTTCGGCTTGAACCTCCATATCCCGAAGGTGGAGTGCTTCTCAGAGGCCAATTTAGCGAACTAAACTCGAGTGGCGTTAGAGAGAAACCAGGCTATCCGGCTATTGACCATACACTCGAGTTGAAAAAGGAGTGTTAGAAAAAGACTTTGCAACGACTTAGAAGAAAAAATATTTATTATAAAATGGCTCATATAAATTTAAGAGCCCCCAGATAACATGGGGAAAAAGGTGTTTTTAACAAACGTTGTTTTTAACAAACAACTTTTTTGTTTAACGCAAATATAATGCTTGGTCGAACCGAACAAAAAATAAAAATTGAAAAAAGTTGAGCATGAAAGCAACTTAGTTGGTTAATGTGCTCGGTGTTGATTACGCGGGCCGAGCTTGCGGCGGGTCGAGGTCCCAGCCCCCAAGCCGGTCCCGAGGTGCCCGAGCAAAGAGCTCGGCTTGATGAAGTGGTGACGTAGCGCGGTCGACGTGGTGAGGCGAAGCCCCTGGTCCAGCCGAGGTGACGAAGCTGGCCAGCTGGTGACATCGAAGTCCCCAAAGTAGGTTGATGAAGAGATGGCGAAGCCTCCGGTCTAGCCGAGGTGACGGAGCAGGTCGGTAAGGTGACGTTGCAGCCCCATGCCAGCCGAGGTGTCGAAGCAGGTTGGCGTGGTGGGTGCTACTTGTAGCTTGCGTTGGTATTTCCCCGAAGAGGAACGGATGATGCAGCACAGTAGAGATAAGTATTTCCCTCAGTTATGAAACCAATGTTATCGAACCAGTAGGAGAATCACACAACACCTCGTTAGCAGCACCTGCACACAACACTACTAGAAAAATGCCTATTAGTGGCGCACCTGTTTTCCCTATTAGTGGCGCACTATAGGTGCGCCACTATTAACACGCCATTAGTAATGGTTAGTAATGGCGCACCTCTGGTGCGCCATTACTAATCAAAATACCAGTGGCGCACCACCTGGTGCGCCATTGATATCCCTAGGGTGCGCCACTGCTATTTCTGTCAGGTGCGCCACTGGTAGAAATTTATGTGCGCCACTGGTAGTTCTGGTAGGTGCGCCACTGGTAGTTCTGGTAGGTGCGCCACTGGTAGTGAATTGAAGAAATCTGCCATACCAGTGGCGCACTAGGTGGTGCGCCACTGGTAGAGTGATACCTGGATAAAAAAAATACAACCTGCCCCAACGGCAGGGTTCCTCAATCAACAATACACTATATATATTATACACTACAGCAACTGCCCAAACACAGATTACACAATATATATTATACAATACACAATATTTCCATTCTGACAATACAGCAACTAGAAAATTATTCGAAGACAGCAAAAAAGAATCATGAACAGCAAGATTGATCTTTTCTTCTTCTTGATCTTTTCTTCAATATTGATCTTTTCTTCTTCTTGATCTTCATTCCTGCGAGTTTGAGTATCAAACTATCCATACATGTCCATCTCTGTTGTTTTATTGTCGGTACTGAGGCTAAATGTCGTACTGCATCTCTCACATCCCAGGGTACATGCATGCAGCCCAGAGATAATAGCATGTGCTTCACTTATGTAAAAAAGGCATCAAATAGGAAAAAGAGATCGAGTGGAGTGTTTGATCTACTAGATGACCCGTTGCGCCTATGGCGCAAATAGCATAGGCGAGCCGAGCATTGTAAGCATGTGTATGTGACAGTCTAATAGGTATAATTTTATCTGATTATATGGCATCATGATTCATCAGAAGGAAGTAATTACATGACTTGATAATTGCATACCATAAGCAAATATAATTTTGAGTGCTGATACATAGTGCTCTAAGAAAACCCAGTTTTATGTAATAGTAGATATTTCTCCCAGAATCTGGTTGGTACCAATACTCAGTGATCAAAGATGCTCAATGGTTTTTAAAGCGTTAAGGCATCCCGAAGCGGACTCTTTTTCAAAGCGGAGAGGGGGCGCGGCTCAACCCCCTTTGCTTCAACACTATAACAACAAATGCACGTACCTTAAGCTACAACTCAGAAAGGTTCTGATTGAGGATGCACGTGAAGACGGGGGCATTGAACTCTAACAAAAGTGGCAGTGGGCTATTTATTTTTCTTGAGCTCTTAGCATGCTGTGCTACCAAGAAACAAAAATTAAATATGTGGTTAGGTATATATGTGGTTATAGTGTTCCATTGACGGTTCAACTTTTTACTAGTACAGACCAAGCAAAAGCTATATATGTGGTTAGGTATGCTGCAGCCATGCTGCTGCTAGTATACACCAAACCCAACAGTAGACGCACACAGAGACTAAAATCTCGATTGCTTCTAGGCACAAATTTGAAGTGCAGCTATTTAGCAACCAAACATAACTCATAACGAGCACCGGAAGCTGATTCATGCCCCTGACAGAATTTGATTATCCAGCATAAACAGCACCTTCTCTCAGTTTAATTAATGAATCTATAGAACCGGTACAAATTAGCCCACTAGGCAGATTACTTGAGGTTCAAAAACTAAGCAGATTTACTCCATCACGTGTATTAGAAAGACACATCAGATTTGCTAACCAAGTAAAAACTAAAGCAGCTAGCACACGTAGTGCCGCTGCTGCTTGTGATGGATGAATCTTCAGAACATGTACAGGGTAACAAGATGATGGTTTTGGTGGGGATGAAGAGAGTACCTAGTTGTGCTCGAGTGATGGGTCGTGGTTGCTCCTCTTGGTGTTGGTGGTCCTTCTTTTCCTCCTCCGACGAACCCGTCAGCAGGCTGCCAGTGGGGATACGGGAGAAGTTGAAGGTCCATGTCCCTGCACCAGTGTTGACAAAAATCAATTAATTCTCCAGCGAGCAAACATGAACGGAATTGAAAGAATAAATTTTGTGTAGATTCAATTAAAACACATGCACAGCAGTTATTCAATTAGAAACAAAATGACCGCTTAAAACTCTGTCCTCCTCTCAAACAAGAGGAATGGTGGAGTTGATCCCCTGCAATGCATTTTGGCTCTCGGAAAAGAAAAAGAAAAAAAATGAAGAGGGAGGAGTGTCACCATTGCAGTTGAAGTTGAATCGGACGGACTCGCCGGTGGTGTGATGTTCCACCACTCCTACGGACCTGCGTGCGTGAGGAAGAAAACAGCATCAGCGAAAGGAAGAAAACAGCAATAAGATTATTTTTCGGTCTGATAAATGGTGGTTGTTTTCCTCCCAACACAAGCAAAAGGGTTGCACGATTCTCATGCATCTCTAGAACAACACAAGACCTTATTAATCTTCATCAACTTCCATTCTATCGTCATACACCAAATACTGAATAAAAGAAGAGCTTCAGACTTGCCCCCACTCCATGTTCTCCCGTTCCATCTCATCTCTCCTAGGTAGTAGTACCTACCTACCTTTGCAGTGCCCAACTAATGTATACACGCACATCAGGGTGAACCGGGAAGGGGAAAAAATCGGCCTAGAAAAACAAACTATGTGCGTGTGTTGTGTTCTTCATCAGAGAGAAGGTTCAGAGAAGAAAGGAACCTCGTTGTGGTGTTGGAGCCCAAGAACTGGAGGCTGGCTGCCCAAGATCAACCTCCTGCAGCAAAATACACTTGTCCTGCAGCACAGCGGAACACGACGAACAGAGCAACGTACGCTGCAGTCAGTTAGTGTTCGTCCACGGCTGCCAGATCGGATCGAATCGAATCGAACAGAGAAGGGGAAGGGGTACGTTGACGAGGCCCATGACGTCTCGAGAAGAAGCACTCGCTTCTCCGTCGCGGATCCGTGGAGAAGAGGAGGCGCAGCGAGGAGAAGAAGCACGCACAGGAGGTAGGACGCTGGGTCGTGGCTACCGGTGTTGATGAAGAGAAGAGGCCATGGGGGCCATGAGGGGAAGCTCCTGGTGGCCCATCTTCTCCTCCTCCCTCAGATCCATGAGCGCGCCCATCGCTGGCGGCTGGACGGTTGGTTTCTTCTCTGCTCGGACTCCAAACCCTAACCCTAGCAGAGAAGGAGGAGGGGGAACGCCATGGCCGCCGCCTGGACTGCTGGATCTGGCGGCCTAGGGAGGGAGGAAGGCGAGGGGAAGGGGAGAGCGCCGGTGGGGGAGACGAGCTCGTCCGTGGGAGGGCGAGGGCGGAGTGCGGCGGCGGTGGGGGAGAGGGCGGAGTGTGGCGGCGGTGGGGGCGGGCGGCGGGGAGGGGGGATTTGGGGAGTGGCTGACTGAGAGAGGCGCGGGGAGGAGGAGGCCAGAGAAAGCAGGGGAGGGTGAGGGATAGCAATGGCGCACTAGGGATATGCGCCATAAACCTGGATAACAATGGCGCACTTTTACGCGGTGCGCCATTACTATTAGTAGCAACAGGTTAAAAGACATGGGTGTGTGGTTATGGACAGAACCACACACATGGCCTAGTGGTTGGTCCCTTGATACATTACGCAAGCCACCCAGGTTCGAATCCTGGCAACCCCATTTTTTGCATCTTTTTTAAAATTTTATTTTAACCTTATGATAAACATCCAAACACTTTAAAATAAACACATGGCAATTTTAATACTCCCTCCATTCCTAAATATAGGGCGTATAATTTTTTTACAATGCATCTCCTTTACTCAATCATAATATATATAGAATCATTTACAATGCTATGGCATGGTTGAAATCAAGTGAGATGAAATAACAGTCATCAAAGATTGACATGAAATAACAGTCATCAAATTAAGATTGAGTTTGCATGTAAAGTAATATAATGTTTAAAAGATCTTTAATAATATTTTTAATTAGACCACGTACTTAAACCATTGTGATAATTTAAGATTTGAGATAAAAGAAAAGGAAAATGCAAATGGAGCCTGCCGAGGTGCCTGTTGACGGGCAGACCAACGGGGTTCTCGATGCCTAGATAATTCGTGCAGTAGGAGATGCACTCTTCGGTCAGAAAGCCCCTGGCTATGCTTCCCTCTGGACGTGACATGTGGCGAACGTATCCTTTGATGACACCATTCATCCTTTCGAACGGCATCATGCTGTGCAGGAACGTCGGCCCGAGTTGGATGATATCCTCCACGATATGGACCAGCAGATGCACCATAACGTCGAAGAATGCGGCGGGAAGTACATATCAAGCTCGCATAGTATCACCACGATCTCTTCCTGTAGCCTTCTGAGTTGCCTCACGCCAACCGACTTCCGAGAGATGACGTCGAAAAAGTTGCATAGGCCAAATAGCGTTTCACGGACGTGCGCGTCCATGATCCCACGGATTGCAACTGGAAGTATCTGCGTCATCAGTACGTGACAGTCGTGAGACTTCATCCCGCTGAACTTCTGCTTCGCTGAGTCTAGGTATCTGCTTATCTTCCCCGCGTAACCGTAAGGAAGTTTTACTCCTACGAGGCAGGTGAAAAACTGCTCGATCTCCTCCTGACTTAGAGTGAAGCACGCGGGAGGGAAGTCATTTCCGATCTTCTTGGCCTTTTTGCCTTTGCGACGACTTTCCGTGTCCATCGCCTCATCATCATCATCATCATCATCATCATTAGCGTGAAGCTCCTCCCTGATGCCCATTGATTTCAAGTCTGCCCTTGCTTTCGGCCCATCTTTGGTCCTCTCTGGCATGTTGAGCAGGGTACCAAGCAGACTCTCGCACACGTTCTTCGTGATATGCATGACATCAAGGCTGTGAGGCACACGGAGGATCTTCCAGTACAGCAAGTCCCAGAAAACAGACCTCGTTTTCCATACCTTCAGCAGTGGCTCTGGCGCCTTTCGCTTCTTTCCCGACGGTGGCGCCTTTCCCGGCTCTGGCGCCTTTCCCGGCGGTGGGCACTCTTTCCAATTTTTCAACAGCTCGTCTATTTCCTCGCCGCTCCTCGTACGCGGGCGTCTTCGGGGTTCGGTTTCACCATCGAACAGATCCTTGCATTTTCTCCATGAGTCATCGTCGCGAAGCCACCTTCGATGTCCCATGAACACGGTTTTCGAAGACCCGGGATCTCTATCTAGCTGGCGATACGTTGTGTCATCCATGCACCTGACGCATCCAGAAAATCCGTGGACCACCTGCCCTGCGACATATCCGTAACCGAGATAGTCGTGCACCGTCGTGAGCAGTGCGGCTCTCATAGGGAAATATTCTTTCTCTGCGGCGTCCCACGTATTGGCTGGCGTTTTCCACAGCGTGTCTAGCTCCTCTTTCAGCAGCCCCAGATACAGATTGATGTCGTTCCCTGGTTGTTTCGGCCCTTCAATTAGCATACTCATGTGAATGTACTTCCTCTTCATGCACAACCAGGGGGGAAGGTTGTACATCCACACAAACACAGGCCAGGTGCTATGTGTGCTTCTCTGGCTGCCAAACGGATTGACTCCATCGGTGCTCGCGCCCAGCACGATGTTCCTTGGATCGTCCCCAAATTCTGGGTGTTCGAAGTTCAACGCTTGCCACTGGCTCGCATCCTTAGGGTGACTCAGCATCTTGTCTTTTTTATTTATCTCCGGATCATTTCCGTCATCTTCTCGCTTCTTCTCCTCCCTATCCGCGTGCCAACGCAGGAGCTTTGCTGCCTTAGGGTCCGCGAAATACCGCTGCAGACGAGGAGTGATCGAAAAGTACCACACCACTTTTCGAGGAGCTTTCTTCCTCTTCTTGTATCGAATGACGCCGCACACCGGACATATGGTAGACTCCGCGTGCTCGTCCCGATAAATGATGCAATTGTTCATGCACACATGGTATTTCACGTGCGGTAAATCCAGAGGACACACGATTTTCTTTGCCTCCTCGAAACTGGTCGGGCACTTGTTCCCCTTGGGAAGACGTTCGTGCCAGAATGACATGTTCTCGTCGAAGCATGCGTCGGTCATTTTGTGTTTTACCTTCATCTCCAGAGCCATGAGCGTTACTTTCAGGCGGGTATCCTCGGGCCTGCATCCTTCATACAATGGAGTAACCGCGTCTATCTCCAGTTGATCCAGCTTGGCTTTCTCTCGGGCGGCAGCTCTTGCGTTATCCGTCTGCTTGAGAAGCAGCTCTTGAATATGAGGGTCCTGCACCCAGCCCATCGATGGTCCATCGTCGTCTGCTCCGGCATCTTCATCTTCATGATCATGCCCTTCGTCTTGATCTTCCTCATCATCATGTCCGGCATCTTCTACATGATGACTGTGTACTGCATCACCGTCGTGATCATGTCCTGGAGATTCTTCGTCTTCTCGCCCGCCCTCGCCGCGGTGGTTGTCTTGCTGCCCTTCCTCATTTCTTGCCCGGCCCCCATGGACGACTTCATAGTCATCTTCATCACCTTGCCACCGATAGCCATCCATGAAACCACGCAAGAGCAGGTGGTCCCGCACCTGCCCGGAATCCGGGTCCGCAATAAGGCTCTTCAGCTTGCATCTTCGACACGGACATCTTATCTCCGTCTCGTTCTTTTGAAGCATCTCGGCCTTCGCGGAGCTCAAAAACCTATTCACGATGCCTTCGGTCATCGTGCGGACCATGGTCGCCTGCGGGGTAGAGCAAAACGATATTTTAGAACCAAGAAAAAATTTGGCATGACTTTGCCTAAAAATAGGACCAAAAAGAATGCATAGTGCCAAATTCTCGCCGAAACGGAAATGAATCAACATTCCGGCAAAATATTGGCAACTATCGCATTTCAAATACCGGTACCTGCAAACACAAACATATATGCAACACCACAAACATATGCAACACCACAAACATACGTAGATCTAGCTAGGCCATAAAAAGTGCATGTGCACGTTGTTGGAGGGAGAAAAAAGTAGATCTACAACATAAAGAAAGCTTTCCCCTTACTTACCTATCAAAAAAAGGTAATTTAACCACTTAATTTGGGTGAATCTATGGTGCAAATGAGGTGAGGAGGAGGAGGCAGCCGAGACAAGCTTGGAGGAGGAGGTGGAGAGAATGAAGTGGGGAAAGTGAGTGTGGTAGGTGGCTGTCCAAAATATCTAGCTGGTCTCAGGTTACTAATGGCGCACCACCTAAAAATGCGCCATTAGTAACCCTGGTTACTAATGGCGCACCAGTTAGGGGTGCGCCATTACTAGTTTTGCAAAAAAAAAATTGTTAGTAGTGGCGCACCGTGGTTGTGGTGCGCCATTACTAGTTTGAACTAGTAATGGCGCACTTCACACAGGTGCGCCATTACAAGTTTTGAAAAAAAAAGTAAAAAAAAAATTGTTAGTAGTGGCGCACGGAGCGTGTGGTGCGCCATTACTAGTTAAAACTAGTAATGGCGCACTGTGCCCTGGTGCGCCATTAATAGTTTTGGAAAAAAAAAAAATTTTGCTAGTAATGGCGCACCGTGTGTCTGGTGCGCCATTAGTAATGAGGACACTAATGGCGCACCTGTATCTGGTGCGCCACTGCTATATAGCAGTGGCGCACCACATACATGGTGCGCCATTAATGTCCATATCAGCTATAACCCTTTTCCTAGTAGTGCAAACAACAAATCCTTGCACCCAACGCAAACGAGGGGTTGTCAATCCCTCGGCGGTCTGTTGCAAGATTAAATTGTATATGATAGATAGATAGATTGAAACAAAAATACAAAATAAAATAAATAAAAGAAAATGGCAGCAATATTTTTAGGGTTTTAGTAATATGATTTAGATAGACCCGGGGGCCTTCTCGAGAAAATAGCATACGGTGGGTAGACAAATTACTGTTGGGCAATTGATAGAAAAGCAAATAATCATGACGATATCCAAGGCAATGATCATGTATATAGGCATCACGTCCAATACAAGTAGACCGACTCCTGCCTGCATCTACTACTATTACTCCACACATCGACCGCTATCCAGCATGCATCTAGTGTATTAAGTCCATAAGGAACGGAGTAACGCCTTAAGAACGATGACATGATGTAGACAAGATAAACTCACGTATGAATAAACCCCATCTTTTTACCCTTAATAACAACGATACATACGCATCATGTCCCTTTCTGTCACTGGGGTTGAGCAACGCAAGATCGAACCCATTACAAAGCACCTCTTCCCATGGCAAGATAAATCAACTCAGTTGGCCAAACCAAATCAATAGATCGGAGAAGAAATACAAGGCTATAATAATCATGCATAAAAGAGTGCAGCAAAGACTCAAATAATTTCATGGATAATCTGATCATAAACTCACAATTCATCGGATCCCAACAAACACACCGCAAAAAGTGATTACATCGGATAGAACTCCAAGAACATCGAGGAGAACATTGTATTGAAGATCAAAAAGAGAGAAGAAGCCATCTAGCTACTGCCTATGGACCCGAAGGTCTGTGGTAAACTACTCATGCATCATCAGAAGGGCAGCAAGGTTGATGTAGAGCCCCTCCGTGATCGATTCCCCCTCCGACAGATTACCGGAGAAGGACCCCAGATGGGATCTCTCGAGAACAGAAACTTGCAGCGGCGGAAAAAGTATTTCGTGGACTCCCCTGGTGGTTTCTAATTTTTTCTGAATTTATAGTGCTGGAATTAGGTCAAACGGAGCAAAGGGGGGCCCACGAGGCACCAGGGCGCGCCTGCCCCCCCCCAGGCGCGCCCTGGTGGCTCGTGGCCACCTCCTGGGTCTTCTGGCCCTCTCCCGAAGCTTCTAGTGTTTATCTTGGCCAATAAAAAATCTCCAAAAAGTTTCGTGGCATTTGGACTTCGTTTGGTATTGATTTTCTGTAAAACAAAAACAGGGCAGAAAACAGCAACTGGCACTGGGCACTAAGTTAATAGGTTAGTCTCCAAAAATGATATACAATTGCTGTATATGCATATAAAAACATCCAAGATTGATAATATAACAGCATGGAATAATAAAAAATTATAGATACGTTGGAGACGTATCAGCATCCCCAAGCTTAATTCCTGCTCATCCTCGAGTAGGTAAATGATAAAAACAGAATTTTTGATGTGGAATGCTGCCTATCATATTCATCACATATTCTTTTATTTTATAGCATGGACATTGGACTTGAATGATACAAAGCAATAGTCTATAATTTGACATGAAGATATAAATACTCAAGCATGCTAACAAGCAACCATGTCTTACAAAATATCAATGCTAAATAAAGTTATCCCTAGCCCATTATGCTCAATCATTGATCCATTCATGAAACACACTCGAATATTAGCTACACACAATGCACAAGTATGACAATAGTGCTCTCTAGTTGGTGCTTTTGTAAGAGAAGATGGAGACTCAATTTTTTTTTGCATAAAAGTAAATAGATAGGCCCTTCGCAGAGGGAAACAGAGATTTGTCAAATGTGCCAGAGCTCAAAGCTGAAATTAAAGAGATATTTTTTTTTGAGAGGCATGCTTTTCCTGTCAACGAAAACGACCGAGAATTCCCAATATTTTCCATGCTAGACACATCATAGGCGGTTCCCAAACAGAAAGTAAAGTTTATTTCCTTTCCACCATTTACTCACTAACCAACACTTTCCAAGGAATTTTGTTGTTATTAATTTTTGATTTCATTGTGGGACTGGGCATCCCTATTACCAACCATTCTCTCGTGCAATGACAAGTGAATAAACACTCATCGTGAGAATAACACACCTAGCATGGAAAATAATGGCTACCCCCTGCCGCTTCATGAGCGGTACGGGCACACAAAACGGGAAAATTATTTTGAAAATTAGAGTTGGCACACGCAAATTTACTTGGAACGGCATTGAAATACCGCATATAGGTAGATATAGTGGACTCATTTGGCACAACTTGGGTTTAAGGATTTTGGATGCACAAGCAGTATTTCCGCTTAGTACAAATGAAGGCTAGCAAATAGATTGAGAAGCAACCAACCAAAAAACGAAAACGGTCATAAACATGCATTAAACATAACTAACACCGAATAATGCACCATAAGTAGGATATAATTTCGTTGCATAACTATTGACTTAATGTGCATGCATAGGGAATCACAAACCTTAACACTAATATTCTTACTAAATCACAATTACTCACTAACATGACTCACATATTATCATTTCCATATCGCAAAACTATTGCAAAGAATCACACTTATCATATCCAATGATCTATATGAAAGTTTTTATTATATCCCTCTTGAATATTCATCACTTTGGGACCAAATTCATATCTTGTGCAAATTACTGTTACTATCATCAACTCTCAAAAAGATTTAAGTGAAGCATGAGAGTGCAAATATTTCTTCAAAATTTTAATCTTAACAATTCTCAAAATAATATAAGTGAAGCATGAGAATTCATTTCTTCAAAATTTCAATCTTATCAACTCTCAAAATAATATAAGTGAAGCATGAGAGTTTATTTCTTCAAAATATAGCCACCACTGTGCTCAAAAAGATTTAAGTGAAGCACTAGAGCAACTGCCTAGCTCAAAAAATTTAAGTGAAGCACATAGAGTATTCTAACAAATGATGATAAACGTGTGGCTCTCTCAAGATAGGTGTGTTCAGCAAAGATGATTGTGACAAACTAAAAATCAAACAAAGCAAAGACTCATATAATACAAGACGCTCCAAGCAAAACTCATATCATGTGACGAATAAAAATCTAGCTCCAAGTAAAATTACCGATGGTTGGTAGAAGAAAGAGGGGATGCCTTCTGGGGCATCCCCAAGCTTTGACACTTGAGTCTTCCTAGAATATTACCTTGGGGTGCCTCAGGCATCCCCAAGCTTAGGCTTTTGCTACTCCTTATTCCTTCATCCATCGTGATCTCACCCAAAACTTGAAAACTTCAATCACACAAAACTCAACAAAATCTTCGTGAGATCCGTTAGTATAACAAAATAAATCACCACTCTAAGTACTGTTGCAAACCCATTCATATTTTATTTTTGCATTATACCTACTGTACTCTAACTTCACCATGGCTTATACCCCCCGATACAATCCATAGATTCATCAAAACAAGCAAGTAGTGCATCAAAAACAGAATCTGTCAAAAACAGAACAGTCTGTAGCAATCTATTTAAAAGCCATACTTCTATAACTCCAAAAATTCTGAAAAATTAATAAAACGTGGAAAATTAATATACCAATACTGTGTAAAAATTTCAGATTTTTCTGACACACCAGTACAGAAACAAAATTCGGGCACTGGACACAAAACTTTCTGTTTTCCAAATAGCATCAATTATACTATCTTTCAAATCATCCCAAAGGCTTTACTTGGCACAAACACTAATTAAAAACACAAAAACACATTCATACCAGTAGCATGAAAGTGAAAACACACAATAACAGAAAAAAATTATTTTATTCATTGGGTTGCCTCCCAAAAATCGCTATTGTTTTATGCCCCTAGCTAGGCATAATGCATAGTTTCAAGTATTGTCATCTTTCAAGTTGATTCCATAAGTGGCCCTCATAATTGATTCATATGGTGCTTTAATTTTCTTCCTAGGGAAATGTTCCATACCCTTTTTTAGTGGAAACTGAAATTTTATATTCCCTTCTTTCATATCAATAACGGCACCTATAGTTCGTAAGAACGGTCTACCAAGTATTATGGGGCAAGAAGGATTGCATTCAATATCAAGAACAATGAAATCAACAGGCACATAATTTCTATTTGCAAGAATAAGAACATCATTAATTCTACCCATTGGTTTATTAATAGTAGAATCCGCAAGATGCAAATTAAGAGAACATTCATCTATATTGGTAAAACCTAGCACATCACATAGAGATTTTGGAATTGTGGAAACGCTAGCACCCAAATCACATAAAGCATTGCACTCATAATTTTTAATTTTAACTTTCATGGTGGGTTCCCATTCATCATATAATTTTCTAGGAATTGAAATCTCTAGTTCTAACTTTTCTTCTAACACTTTCATCATCGCTTCTATGATGTGTTTAGTAAAAGCCTTGTTTTGCTCATAAGCGTTGGGTGAATTTAACATGGATTGTAACAAAGAAATGCACTCAATAAAAGAACAATTATCATAATTAAAATCTTTCTAATCCAAGAGAGTGGGCACATCGCTATTTAAAGTTTTTACCTCTCCAAACCCACTTTTAGCAATTTTTTCATTAAGATTTTCACCCTCCGAATTATGGGGACGCTCTTTAGCTAAAGTTGACTCTTCTTCAGTCCCCTTTTCATCAAGTTTTATATTGCTAAACAAAGAATCAATAGATGAAACACCAATCATTTTAATATCCTCATCATTACGATAAAAACCGGGAGGAATCGCTTTTTCTAAAAATTCTCGTTTAGCATTTAGCATAGCGGTTCTTTTCTTACTCTCATCCATGGAGACATATAAAGCTTTAATTGATTCACTAATATCAATTTTGGGTGGCAAAATTTTAGTCTTAAGATTTTCCACATCATGAATAATTCTATCAATGCTCCTAGACATATCATCAATTTTACTCAATTTTTCTTCTATCGTAGTGTTGAAAACCTTTTGAGCATTAATAAATTCTTTAATATTACTTTCAAAATCAGAGGGAATCCTATTATTATTATTGTAAGAATTGCCATAAGGATTGCCATAATTATTAGAGGAATTTCCAGGAAACGGTCTAGCGTTGAAATTACCTCTATAAGCATTATTATTAAAATTGTTTCGCGAGACAAAATTCACATCTACGGGATCATTATTTTGCTCAATCAAAGTGGACAAAGGCACATCATTAGGATCAATAGGAGCATTTTTGCTAGCAACCAATTTCATAAGCGCATCAACTTTATCACTCAAAGTATTAATTTCTTCAATAGAATTCACCTTTTTACTAGTAGGAGTTCTTTCAGTATGCCATTGTGAATAATTTGCCATAATATTATCAAGCAATTTAGTCGCTTCCCCCAAAGTAATTTCCATGAAAGTACCACCCGCGGCGGAATCTAAAAGATTTCTAGAAACAAAATTCAATCCCGCATAATTTTTTTGTATGATCATCCATAAATTTAAACCATGAGTAGGGCAATTTCTTATCATTAATTTCATCCTCTCCCAAGATTGGGCAACATGTTTATGATCAAGTTGCTTGAAATTCATAATTTGATTTCTAAGAGAAATAATTTTTGCGGGAGGAAAATACTTAGTAATAAAAGCATCTTTACACCTATCCCAAGAATCGATACTATTTCGTGGTAAAGATGAAAACCAAATTTTTGCACGATCCCGTAATGAGAATGGGAATAATTTTAATTTCACAATATCATTATCCACATCTTTTTTCTTTTGCATGTCACACAATTCTACGAAAGTGTTTAGATGGGATGCAGCATCTTCATTAGGGCTACCGGAAAATTGATCTTTCATGACAAGATTTAGCAAAGCGGCATTAATATCACAAGTCTCCGCACTAGCGGCGGGAGGAGCAATCGGAGTACTAATAAAATCATTATTATTAGTATTAGAGAAATCACACAATTTTGTATTTTCTTGAGACATCGTGACTACGCAAACAAGATAACAAGCAAGCAAACAAGCAAACAAGAAAAAGGCAAATGAAAAATATTTTTTTATTTTTGTAAAAATGTTTTAGAAGTGGGGGAGATGAAAACGAGAGGCAAATGGCAAATAAAGTAAATGCAAGGAGATGAGAGTTTATGCAAAGGTACTTGATAGATCTTGATGATGTCTCCCCGGCAACGGCGCCATAAATTCTTCCTGCTACTTGTAGCTTGCGTTGGTATTTCCCCGAAGAGGAAGGGATGATGCAGCACAGTAGAGATAAGTATTTCCCTCAGTTATGAAACCAAGGTTATCGAACCAGTAGGAGAATCACACAACACCTCGTTAGCAGCACCTGCCCACAAACAATAAATCCTGGCACCCAACGCAAACGAGGGGTTGTCAATCCCTCGGCGGTCAATTGCAAGATTAAATTTTATATGATAGATAGATAGATTGAAACAAAAATACAAAATAAAATAAATAAAAGAAAATGGAAGCAATATTTTTAGGGTTTTAGTAATATGATTTAGATAGACCCGGGGGCCATAGATTTCACTAGAGGCTTCTCTCGAGAAAATAACATACGATGGGTAGACAAATTACTGTTGGGCAATTGATAGAAAAGCAAATAATCATGATGATATCCAAGGCAATGATCATGTATATAGGCATCACGTCCAATACAAGTAGACCGACTCCTGCCTGCATCTACTACTATTACTCCACACATCGACCGCTATCCAGCATGCATCTAGTGTATTAAGTCCATAAAGAACGGAGTAACGCCTTAAGAACGATGACATGATGTTGACAAGATAAACTCACGTATGAATAAACCCCATCTTTTTACCCTTAATAGCAATGATACATACGCGTCATGTCCCTTTCTGTCACTGGGATTGAGCAACGCAAGATCGAACCCATTACAAAGCACCTCTTCCCATGGCAAGATAAATCAACTCAGTTGGCCAAACCAAATCAATAGATCGGAGAAGAAATACGAGGCTATAATAATCATGCATAAAAGAGTGCAGCAAAGACTCAAATAATTTCATGGATAATCTGATCATAAACTCACAATTCATCGGATCCCAACAAACACACCGCAAAAAGTGATTACATCGGATAGAACTCCAAGAACATCGAGAAGAACATTGTATTGAAGATCAAAAAGAGAGAAGAAGCCATCTAGCTACTGCCTATGGACCCAAAGGTCTGTGGTAAACTACTCACGCATCATCGGAAGGGCAGCAAGGTTGATGTAGAGCCCCTCCGTGATCGATTCCCCCTCCGGCAGATTACCGGAGAAGGACCCCAGATGGGATCTCTCGAGAACAGAAACTTGCGGCGGCGGAAAAAGTATTTCGTGGACTCCCCTGGTGGTTTCTGATTTTTTTCTGAATTTATAGTGCTGGAATTAGGTCAAACGGAGCAAAGGGGGGCCCACGAGGCACCAGGGCGCGCCTGCCCCCCCAGGCACGCCCTGGTGGCTCGTGGCCACCTCCTGGGTCTTCTGGCTGTCTCCCGAAGCTTCTAGTGTTTATATTGGCCAATAAAAAATCTCCAAATTTTTGTGTGGCATTTGGACTTCGTTTGGTATTGATTTTCTGTAAAACAAAAACAGGGCAGAAAACAGCAACTGGCACTGGGCACTAAGTTAATAGGTTAGTCTCCAAAAATGATATATAATTGTTGTATATCTATATAAAGATATTCAAGATTGATAATATAACAGCATGGAACAATCAAAAATTATAGATACGTTGAAGACGTATCAGTGGGTATCGGCTTGAAGAAGCAACGGTGCGGCGATGCCGACGCGGGTCGGAACTGGTCAATGTTGGCTTGATGAAGTGACCGCGTGGCGATGCGGGCGCGCCCCATCCGTGCAATCTATGGGGCGACGATTATTTGGCATTCGCGATGCCGAACTCTAGGTCGGCTCGCCGGAGTGATGATCTGATGAGGTTGACGTCAGCTCGATAAAGCAATGAACTGTCTAGCGCAGGTCGGCAGCCGTGGAGCAACGTTGTCGGACCGGTTTGACACCAACGCGATGGTGAAGATTACCTCAGAAAAGGCTTTTAAACTTTGCAGGCACGTGCATGAAAACAAAACATAATACCCTATAAGAAATTCCCTTCAAAAAGGATGTCATATAATCTGTTCATGGAAAAGATGAACTCGGGTCGGATTCGTTTTCGCGCAGAAAACAGATCCGGAAATTGACGCACTCCTCGGGCTGTTCCCGGAGTTTGAACGGTCGGATCGAGCTGAAATTTTGAGGGATGGTAGATATAGAAATTCCGCAGCCGATCAACGGTTGGATCTTCCAAAGGACATCCGAGCTGGACGCTGGACTCCAAGCCCTAAACTCGTCCAGATTCACATCCAGATTTGACAGGGCTCCGGTATATCGTAGATCGCCGGAGTTTCCTCCATCGGAATACGACAAAATTTTACGGGGTCATTATAGACTCAATTCCGCATAATTCCACCAAAGGATTCGTCAAAACGACGCTCGAGGAGGCGGTGACAGTGAACGCGAACCCGCTGTCCAGAAAAACTACAAGGTCGCCCGAGGGCAATGTTGATCTTGAGCCCCCGAGCTCCATGGATGATTTCCCCATGATCTTGATAAAGATCGGAGTTGATGATGATGAAAGTATCCGTCCGATCTTGATGATGCGACATGGAGCGCAGTCCTCGGTCCAGCCGAGGTGATCAGTCGAGCCGGCGACGAAGATGTTGGCATCGACAATAAAGCTCGGTTCCGATGCGTAGATCGCACCGGAGACGATCTGAATTCCCATCGCACTGCGGCGACTGCCAGCAGGCTCTCAATGAAAGCACCAGTGTCGGTTCTAAATCTGGCATATCTCGTAGTAGGGGTCCTAAGCTAGGCATCTTGGAGCGATGGTAACATGGACACAGGATTTTACCCAGGTTCAGGCTCTCTCGAAGAGATAATACCCTACGTCCTGCTTTTGATTGTATTCATATGGAGTGTAGTACAGAGTACATGTATCTACCACGAGATTGTTCTAATGAATATCAGATCATCTATTGACTAGCCTGGCCTCGGTTTATATAATGCACCAGAGGCCTAGGGTTTAGAGGAGTCCTCGTCTTGGGCACCAAGTCTTTGTGGAATCTTCCGTGTATGCGTCATGGGCTGCCCGAAGTGGCCCATTAGTGAACCGCCATGGGGGTCCTCGGCCCGATCCACCTGGTCGGGAGACGACGTGATGAGTACTCCCTAGTCCAGGACACCGTCATCACTGCTCAGATAAAAGCTAGATTACAAGAAAGGTTAAACAGACCAATGGAAAGGAAAATGTGATTATCAGATTAAACAGGCCAATGGAAAGGAAAAATTGCAGACAATCCAGCTCTCCGGGTGAATGTGAGCACGAGAACCTAATGTTAGAGTTAGCAAAAAATTTAACCCGAATAGAAGAGAGATCAGAATCCCAGAGTAAAGGAGAGGAATAAAAGATACTAATCCCATCCATTTGTGATGTGGGACCGTAAGCCACACAACAAGGTTAGCAAAATAGTTTTCAAAGACTAGACTCAACTTCGGCCAAGGAGTTGGAAAGGGGGCTACCTACAGGCAGTCGGCTCTGATACCAGCTTGTGACGCCCCCGACTCGACCGTGCACTAATCATACACGCAAATGCACACGATCAAGCCCAGGGACTCACGGGAAGATATCACAACATAACTCTAGACTCAAAATAAAATAATACAAGCTTTATATTACAAGCCAGGGGCCTCGAGGGCTCGAATACATAAGCTCGAGTTACACAAGTGTCAGCGGAAGCATCAGTGTCTGAGTACAGACATAAATAGACAAGTTTGCCTTAAGAAGGCTGAGCAAAACAGTGACAACTAGATCGAAAAGGCGCAGGCCTACTGCCTGAGAGCCTCCTAAACTACTCCTGGTCGTCGGTCTCCACGTAGTAGTATGCTCCGTCGGTGTGGTAGTAGTTGTTGGCGGGAACAGCTGTCTTCGGGACTCCACCATCTGATCGCAGCAATCGGGTATGGGGAAAAAGAGGTAGCAAAGCAACCGTGAGTACTCATCCAAAGTACTCGCAAGACTTACATCAACTCTATGCTAAGTATGCATCGGCATCAAGGGGAAGGGGCTGTATCTGTGGACTATACTGCAGAAATGCCAGAACAGAGGGGAAGGCCTAGCCTATCGAAGACTAGCATCTTGCAGCGTCTTGCAGCATTAGAAGAGTGCAGATTAGTAGCATAACATAAAGTAATAAGTTTGTAGCAGCAAAGCCTAGAGATTCTTCCTCGACTCCCTGCGAGAAAGTGATCCCGGAGCTTACAATTAAAGTAACATGTATTCAGTTCAAGTTGTAGTAGATCGGGATACTACACTGAGCGTCCTGTTACCGTGGACACGGCTTTTCGAATAGATAACTTCCCTGCAGGGGTGCACTACTGTTACCCAACACGCTCGATTAACTCCAGCCGGACACACTTTCCTGGTCATGCCCGGCCTCGGCTGATCGACACGCCGTAGTCCTACCTAGGCTCCGCAGAGAGGTCCCCGCCGGTCTACATCCAAAGCGCTCAGGGGTCTTGGGCCAATCGCCCTTTGCACTCCAGGTCATTGCGTGCAGGGGGATTCCAGCGCCACCTCTGGCTGGATGGCGCGATCCGGCCCGGCCACAATGCTGAACTGGACGTCTGACAGAGCTTTCAGCTGATACATGCGGCGCCGAGGGCCCCATTAAACCATTATCCTGCGTGGTGGTAGTGCGTATATGTAGGAGATATGCCCTACAGGCAATAATAAATGTTATTATTTATCCTCATGTTCCTAATTATGTTTATGTTCCATGTTATAACTGCTATGGTTCTCGAGTCTACAATAACCACGAGGCTCGAAGGAAGACTCATATGCACGTGTGGAATAATAAACAGTAAAAAGTATTCCAAGTCAAGCCTCTAAGACTGGCTCAAGTGTTGCATGATGATCACGTTTTCCTGATCATGGGCATGTCTATGCCGGCAATTTTGAGGCCACATTGTTAGGAGAACACTTGTGTTGAATCGAGCCGAATTGATGTTATGCTATGAGATACATTCGTCACAAGTTAATGGTTTATAACACAGAGAAAGTTAACATTTGCATAATTCCTTAGACCATGAGAGTATCGAGTTTCTTCATGCTTGCTTCATGAACTTTGGGGTTTGTTAAACGCCATCCGTAACTGGGTGGCTATTACGGCGGCTTACGGGTTCATGGGAAAGTATGTCAAGGGACTTGATAGCTCAAGATTGGGATTTTCTCGTCCGACGATGGAGATATATTCTTTGGGCCCTCTCAGTGTTACGGTATCCATCATTGTCTGGCCAGACACAATGTGATTTGATCACAGGGATGCCGGAACGCGGAAACGAGAAGAGAGAACAAAACCGGTAATGAGGTAACTGGCATAGTGGACAAAGTTGTTGATCCACGGGGATGCCGATAAATATCACCTTAAGTGTTTGTAACATATCGCGAAGTAACAGGAATAGCACACGGTAACTGGAGGTTCACTCGAATATTTATTCGTGTGGGTATAGGGGTCAATATGGGTACGGCTCCGATGTTGATCATTGATCGGAAAGTGTTCCGGCCATGTCTATGTTTCACCGAACCTATAGGGTCACACGCTTAAGGGTCATCTATCTGCTGAATACTAGACAGGGAGTCTGAGAGAAAGTCACCGGAAAAGTTTCGGAGACAACGGAAAAGTTCCGGAGAGAGAACACCGGAATAGTTTCGGTAAAACTGAAAGGTTGTTTCGGAGTATACCATTAAGTCAAAATGGTTTCGGCACACGCCTGGAAATTCTTAGAGGGTGCCAGAATTGTTCTGGGAACTTCTGGGATTTTTCCGGAGAAAAAACCCGAAAATATTCCGGAGCTGCCGGAACCGCTTTGGTTGCTTTTCGCAGATGAAAATCACTAATCCGAAATTGTTTCAGAACGCGTCCAAAATTATTTTAGTGGGTACTGGAAATGTTCTAAGACCTACAGAAATATTTTCGGATCTAACGGTCGCGGAAAAATATATCCATGAATAGTGAAAAGCACTTTTTGGTTGCTTTTTGGAAAGCCACTTTTTGGGGCTTTTACCAAAAGATCTTGGAGAAGGCTTGGGATGGAAGGAACTACTTTTTGTGGCTGAAATTTCAGCCCCTCCACCCCTCCTTCTCCTATAAATAGAGGTGGAGAGGAGCTCTCCACATTGACTCCAACTCTCTCATCAAATGGCATGCATGATCTGCCTTTCTTCTCTCCCTCACACGAAACAGTTTATTAGAGCTGAAATGCTATCTGGGTTCCGGTGGGAACTAGTTCTGGATGGCGAAGCCCTGCTGGATAGATGACACCGTATGTGTGCAACCCCGTAGAGAGGTCGTAGGTTCGATCTTTTTGCCCGAGGGGTTGTTCGTGAGTGCCTCCCGAAGGGTTGTCCGAGTGACTGTCCGAGTTTCTGTGAGTGCCTCCCGAAGGGCTGTCCGTGACACCGTCCGGGGGACTGTCCGACCGCCTCCCAAAGGGCTGTCCGAGGGACTGTCCGAGGAGCAGACGAGGGAGTACATCCTCGCGGTTGGGAGGTTGTAAATCCTAGCTGCGGGGATCTGCACCGACGATCTTCATCGACTCTACTTCCGCTGCGCTACGAGTCGGTAACGATCAGATCCAAACCTTGTATGCAGTCTTCATAGTGGTCCTGGGCTGGTGCGTAGGTCGGAAATTTTTTGTTTTCTGTCACGTTCCCCTACAGTGGCATCATGAGCCGTGCTATGCGTAGATGCAGGTTACGATCTAGAATACATGAGATGTATGGGTGTTGCATAATATAATTTTGGAGTAGATGAGATCTATTGCCGAAAATTATTTGTGCGGGTAGCAGATGAAATCTGTTACCCGATGTTCTTGTTGCTTCCCTGAAATTTGCGTATTTCTGATCTTGATAACGGCATGGTGGAGTTTCAAAGTTCTGGCAATCCGCGATCCTGATTGATCAACGAAGTGCTAACAGTTCATTGAATTCCACCATAGTTAAAAGAAAGATGAAATTTCGCAGACGAAAGGGCAATGCAGATATGATCTGCACGGGGGTCATGCGTATGACGAGGTTCAGTATGGGGCTCGAGATTTTATTATCTCGTGTTTCATACACCCTGCAAAGTTAATCTAGCGACTTGAATAATCATACTTGATGATGAACGTTGGTAGCTTCGGTTTGTTTTGAAACCTTAGAAGCCACGAAAAATAAAATTTTGCATAAACCGATTAGAGGCGTCTAAACTTGGTTTTGCAGGATGACATGAGATGTGCATGTGATGTGGTATAGCGCAGTTCTCATATTAATTTGATTATGTATGAGATGACTATATAATGTAAATTTACTAACATGACCTGCGTGTCATGATTCGGCATGATGGCTGGAGCCATATGATTGTCACTTTAATGACCTGCGTGTCAACCTTAAGTAATGCACTTATTTTATTAGCTATAGAGATAGCAATATTATCTGGTGCATCGACAAGGTGGTGGCAATCTTCGCGAAGGTGAACACCGACGCAAATGGCGAAGATGAAGAAATACTAGACTTCTCCGTCAGAAGGGGCTATACCATATCATGCTATTATGAATTGCCTGAGATGTTTATCCCTCTTGATGCACCCTTCTTGATTGCGCGGTAGTCGCTTTTTATTAGGGTGATCTCTCACTTAAAATATCAAGTACTTAGTGTTCTCCCAAGTGTAGCACCGTCACAACATCTTTCCTTTCGGGGTGCGCCATGATCTACATGGGTACGAATGATTGTACGGGTGTAAGGCGGGTGAGGTCAGACCTCGCAGCAAGATCACTTGGTTGTCTTGACGTTCATGGCAGGATCATCCTGAGCTCGGAACACACGCATCGAAAGATGAACAAGAGTCGCATAGAGATGTGATTGGCAAGTTGGCCTACCGGTTGAGATTTTCGTCATCAGTGATGATCTACATCAATGGTGAACAATTGATACGTGGGTCTTGTATCACTCACAATCAATTATGAGAGATATTGATTTGAGTGGGAGCGCACTGTAGAATTAACTTGTTTAATTCTCAGTGCAATTAATTATGAACACTGTCTAAGTGTTATATGCATAATAGTTATAGAAGAATGGCTCGCATTTCCACCTTCCATATTAAAATTGAATAGCTGTTAAATATCTGGTTAAAACTTTACGGTTGGTAACGTAATGTGAGGATTGTCCTCAAGAGTGCCGAGAAGAACTTTGTCCTATCGCATGCTTTCGGTATTCTCCGCAAATGCTATGGATGATGTGACTCTCGTCCTTCGATCCAAAAGCTAGAATTCCGTTACGGTCAAGTGCAAAACGTTTGCTTCCATGAGACCTGAACTTCAAAAGTTTGGGATAGTTATGTGATATTCATGGAAACTGAAAATCATTTTCAGAGACAGACAAAGGCTAAAAGATATGTAATATCCAAAGCAATGTTTGTTTGCAAAGTATTAGTAAAGTGTTTACTGGGCATTTGACTGATGAGAGAGGGATCCAGAAGAACGCCGGTCATATGATGATGGTGAATAAAACAACAAATTAAAGAGAAAGGAAATGTCCAAAGGGTGTTAGTGTGACTTGCACGCCTAGGAACTCCGGGGCTAACACCACTATTAGAAGTATAAAGGCAAAAAGGAGAGAAGACTGGAATATCCAGCTCATGTATGAATGTCATACAAGTTATTGATGTATGGAAGGCTGGTCAAAGAAATAGTTCTTGGGAATTATGATTAAACATGTTAATCACTGATTCTTGGGTATTGTGAGTTGATCACAGAGATACCCGCTCGATTGCATTCTGTTGCGACTCGATGCAAGAACTACTATGGCCTAAAAGACATGCCAGTAATGAGGTTTGGATATGCGCTGGGAACATAGTAAAAGTTGCTATACTCGGTACATTACCTATGTATTTATTTTCATAATTCATTTTAGAGTTTTTATACACTCTAGCCCATTGCATAAAGTATCTTGCAAGAAGGTTGTTCATAAGAGAACTTTTGATGTTCGGTGTTATGAAAAACATAAGGGCCATAATTTCATTATGAATGAGATGTATGTTATGAATATTGATAACAATATATTACCTCTGTGTTTACTTTCATAATTCATTTTAGAGTTTTATACACTCTAGCCCATTGCACAATGTTTGTTGCAAGAGGGTTGTTCATAAAAGAACAATTGTTGTTCGGTATCATGAATAACATAAGGGCCATGCTTCCATCATGGATGGGATGTATGTTATGAATATTGATGGTAATATGATACATCCATAACACTGACACTAAATGTCGCAAGACTAAAAGAATACCACATATGTGTGGCACTGCATTTGGTCACATTGGAGAAACCCGCATGGAGAAATTCCATTATGATGGATTTTGAAGTCATTTGATTATGAATCATCTGACACTTGCAACTTTCGTCCGAGAAGTGAAGTGACTGAAATACCGTTCACGGGCCATGAGGAACGAGCAACGAACTTATTGGTGATCATACATTTTGATGTATGTAGTCTGATAAATGTTGTTGTCGGCAGTGGATTTATCTATCTTCAAAAATTGACTCAAGAAGATATATGGATATTTGCTTGATGAGACGTAAGTCTGGATCTTTTGAAATCATTCAAAAGGTTTTCAAAAAATAAGTAGAAGTTATTGTAACAAGAAAATTATGTTTCTACAATTTGATTGCGGAAAGGAATATTTTGAGTTACAAGTTTAACGAATGTCTGATGAGTTGTGAAAGGGGTTTCATAACTTACACCTCCCGGAACGCCACTGTGAGTGGAATGTACGTGAAGATGTAATCAAACCATTTATGACATGGTAAGATCAAAGATGACATAAATCAATTTGCCATTATCCCTTTTAAAAGTAATGCTTTAGAGACTATGGCTTTTACACTGAAAAGAGCGCCATCAGATCTGTTGAAATGACGCCATGGTATGGTAACCCCAACCATGTTATATCCTTTCTTAACATTTGGAATATGGGGCTTGTGTAAAATATTTACAAACCTATTACAAATCAGACAAGTGCTACTTTGTAGGTTATCCCAAGGTATTGGGTATTTCCCCACCACTATACCGAGGCAAAAAGTTTTGCCACAAAGAACGGTATGCTTTTGAAGAAAATGGTTCTTGCAAAAAGGTGAGTGGGAGGACAGTGCAACTCGACGAGATAACAGTATCTTCGTCATTAGTTCAAAGGAAAGAAACCTTGGAAGTGATTCCAGAGTTTCCTACTGCGACTGATACGGAAGCCTCTACATGAGATGTATGGACTTCGGTCGAACTTGCAACTGAACCACGTAGGCAAAACTCGTGCAAACCTCTCAGGTGCGCAAGCGAGATATTGTTGTTAGACAACAATATACCTACGATACACAAGGAAGCGTTGATGGGCCCTGACTCCGGAATTGGCTAAATGTCAATATAATCCGAGATAGTTTCCATATAATAATTCAAGATTAGATCTTGATAAACCCTTCGAAAGACTTGAAATCTAACGAATATTAATGGAACTATAAACTGATATGGATAAAAATGTTTTATCCATAAAGCTCGACTTGTTGCTTATAACAAATTCAAGGAATTGACTACGATGAGATTATCTCACCGTAGCGATGCTTAAAGTCAGTTCGGGTTAAACTAGCAATTAATACATATTTCAATCAGGAGATATGAAACATGGATGATAAAAGGATTTCCATGAAATGGGAATACAAACTAGGACTTGTATGTGATACAGTCCAAAGTATTTTGTCAATCCAGAGGATGCTAGTGAATGTGCAAACTTCAGAGTTCCAGCAATGGACAGAAGAGAGCAGAATGGAGTTGGAATCTTCGTTTTTGATGAAATAGTCAAAAGAGTTTGATTTCATCAATGGATAACAAAGATGCTTGTGGTTACAAGAAAGGAAGTGGGAGCATAATAATATTTCTAAAAACCTTGTGTGCTTGACACATTGTTGATTGGAAATAATATAAATTTCTTGACACGAATTAGGACTTCATTGAAAATAGTTTTTCCATGAAGTGCTTGGGCTAGGTAGCCTTGACATTAGGCATGATTATCTATGGAGATAAAATTGCCTAGTAGGCTAAACCAAACATACATATTGACAAGATGCTAAAACAGTTTAGCTTAAGAACGCCAAGGAGTGATTCTTGCCGAAGTCACATCGAAAGAGTTTTGCAAGACTCGGTGTCCTTAAACGCTGATGAGAAAAATACATGATGGAGATTCCACACACTTTTTTGTTTGGATTAATCATGTATTCCATGGTATGTAAAACAACCAGATATGTCCGACACTCCCAAGCTGTTGCGAGTATAGATACCAAAGTGATCAAAGTACTGATCATGGGACAACAGTGAAAGATGTCATTGAGTACTAGAGTAGCACTGATGATATGTTTTCTCGCAAGCGTAGATTATGAAGAGTTCGTTGTAAAAGGTTACATCGATACAGTCTTAATCAATGCTCCATGTGATTTTCGATTTAAGTTAAGGGTTTTGTGTAATACACGATATGGTGGCACGGTAGTTGGAAATTGTTCCAAACAGGTTACCGTGGCGAATTCTATAACAAAGGCTAAGTATGTTGACGCTTTGGAAGCGACAAAGAAGATGTTGAATCATATAGTTCATTCAGGAACTTAGTATGGTTCCAAGACGGCTTTGGTCAATGGGACACTATTGCAGATAGTTGCTCCATAGCTCAGTTTGAGGAATCAAGGTTTGACCTGTGATTCACATATATACAAAGCCAAGTCCACACAAAATATGTATTTTGTGAAAGCGTGAAAATGCGAGGATATGCAACAATACACACGGCCCTGAAGTTGTCAGGTCTGTTGGACAAAGACTATACCACAAGCGATGCATTTTTTACACCGGTATGCCATAGGTGTAAAGTGCATCAGCATTGACTAGATTATTGACTCTAGTGCAAGTGGGAGTCTGTAGGAGATATGCCTTAGAGGCAATAATAAATGTAATTATTTATCCCCATGTTCCTAATTATGTTTATGTTCCATGCTATAACTGCTATGGTTCTCGAGTCTAAAATAACCACGAGGCTCGAAGGAAGACTCATATGCACGTGTGGAATAATAAACGGTAAAAAGTATTCCTAGTCAAGCCTCTAAGACTGGCTCAAGTGTTGCATGATGATCACGTTTTCCTGATCATGGGCATGTCTATGCCGGCAATTTTGAGGGCACATTGTTAGGAGAACACTTGTGTTGAATCGACCCGAATTGATGTTATGCTATGAGATACATTCGTCAGAAGTTAATGGTTAATAACACAGAGAAAGTTAACGTTTGCATAATTCCTTAGACCATGAGAGTATCGAGTTTCTTCATGCTTGCTTCATGAACTTTGGGGTTTGTTAAACGTCATCCGTAACTGGGTGGCTATTACGGCGGCTTACGGGTTCATGGGAAAGTATGTCAAGGGACTTGATAGCTCAAGATTGGGATTTGCTCCTCCGACGATGGAGAGATATTCTTTGGGCCCTCTCAGTGTTACGGTATCCATCATCGTCTGGCCAGACACAATGTGATTTGATCACAGGGATGCCGGAACGCGGAAACGAGAAGAGAGAACAAAACCGGTAACGAGATAACTGGCATAGTGGACAAAGTTGTTGATCCACGGGGATGCCGATAAATCTCACCTCGGGTGTTTGTAACATATCGTGAAGCAACAGGAATAGCACATGGCAACTGGAGGTTCACTCAAATATTTATTCGTGTTGGTATAGGGGTCAATATGGGTGTCCACGGCTCCGATGTTGATCATTGATCGGAAAGTGTTCCGGCCATGTCTATGCTTCACCGAACCTATAGGGTCACATGCTTAAGGGTCATCTATCTGCTGAATACTAGACAGGGAGTCTGAGAGAAAGTCACCGGAAAAGTTTCGGAGACAACGAAAGTTCCGGAGAGAGAACACCGGAATAGTTTCGGTAAAACCGAAAGATTGTTTCGGAGTATACCATTAAGTCAAAATGGTTTCGGCACATGCCTGGAAATTCTTAGAGGGTGCCAGAATTGTTCTGGGAACTTCTGGGATTTTTCCAGAGAAAACCCCGGAAATGTTCCGGAGCTGCCGGAACCGCTTTGGTTGCTTTTCGCAGATGAAAATCACTAATCCAAAATTGTTTCGGAACGCGTCCAAAATTATTTTAGTGGGTACTGAAAATATTCTAAGACCTACAGAAATATTTTCGGATCTAACGGTCGCGGAAAAATGTTTCCATGAATAGTGAAAATCACTTTTTGGTTGCTTTTTGGAAAGCCACTTTTTGGGGCTTTTACCAAAAGATCTTGGAGAAGGCTTGGGAGGGAAGGAACCCCTTTTTGTGGCTGAAATTTCAGCCCCTCCACCCCTCCTTCTCCTATAAATAGAGGTGGAGAGGAGCTCTCCACACTGACTCCAACTCTCTCACCAAATGACATGCATGATCTACCTTTCTTCTCTCCCTCACACAAAACAGTTTTGTAGAGGCGAAAGGCTGTCTGGGTTCCGGTGGGAACTAGTTCTGGACGGCGAAGCCCTGCCGGATAGATGACACCGTATGTGTGCAACCCCGTAGAGAGGTCATAGGTTCGATCTTTTTGCCCGAGGGGCTGTTCGTGAGTGCCTCCCGAAGGGCTGTCCGAGTGACCGTCCGAGTTTCTGTGAGTGCCTCCCGAAGTGCTGTCCGTGACACCGTCCGGGGGACTGTCCGACCGCCTCCCGAAGGGCTGTCCGAGTAGACGAGGGAGTACATCCTCGCGGTTGGGAGGTTGTAAATCCTAGCTGCGGGGATCTGCACCGACGATCTTCATCGACTCTACTTCCGCTGCGCTACGAGTCGGTAACCGATCAGATCCAAACCTTGTATGCAGTCTTCATAGTGGTCCTGGGCTGGTTCGTAGGTCGGAAATTTTTTGTTTTCTGTCGTGTTCCCCTACAGTATAGGCCAGTGGACAACTCAGATCAAATACCCAAATCCGTTAAGCGTGTTATTAGTAACTCGCGGACAAGAACAGGGCTCAAGGCTCACCTCCGACTCCCTGTAGCACCGACTTGGTAACCCGTGGTCCAACGACTAGGGACCAGGCTCACCTCTTTCCAAGGTGGTCTCCACCTGCCCTGTCGTTCCGCCACAATTTCACTCGCGGGCGCTCTCCGGGCCAACCCGACTTTTGTATTCACTCACGGGTGCTCTTGGAGCCGACCCGACTTTAGTAAGGAGCTGTCGGGACTCAGGTCCATCTCTTATTGTATGGTACCGCCTGCCCTTTAGCCCCGCATTAGTGTTGTAATGTAGTAGTGTAAACATTTCCGTGATCACCACCCAGAGTTGGTGCAATATTTGCCCCTTTGGGTTTTGGAGATTGTTGACAGAAACAGGCATGGACTGATTTGTTTGCTAGTGCACACAGAGAGAAATAGTACATGCAGTGCTGAAGAGAATGCTGTCTCAGGTGAACAGTTCGAGGAACTTCACCGAAGATTATCTACATCGAAGAAGAAGAATGAGCTACATCCTTGCACACTGTTATTCGAGAAGAATGAAGTGAAGAAGATGACCCCTCGAAACTTTATTGCTGAGGCAAAGCAATTAGTTCGGTGATCGCGTCCGAAGAAAGTGACTGCAGCGATGGAAGACGAAGATGAAGTGAAGACGTAGCATTCTTTTCATCATTCTTCTTTCATTCATTGAGTCATAGGACCTCCGTACTATTAAGAGGGGTATAGGTTCTCGAAGCTTAGATCCACTGTGATGCTTAGCCCAAACCTATGCGAGACCGAGAGAAATCTCTTTATGCTTCGAATGATTACCTACCAGCAAGAGACGCTGTTCTTCTTCGCTGTAGGAGATATCTTTCGAACTGAGGAGTTAGCATTACTTGCTCCGCACGTAATGTTACCGTTGTGCTCAATTTCCGACCGTTGGACTCGTGTCGTTCGGCCATTGGCTGCTCCACATGTCCAATTTGGTCATTTCCCATCCGGGAAGGCTGCGGCTATAAATAGCCACCCCGCGCCGGCGTTGTCCGGTGGCTGCTCCACTTAAGATTTCTGAGAAGATTGATTGAGCAACCCCTCTCCGAGAGATTTGAGTTTAAAATCCACCGAGAGAAAAATCAAGAGCCGAAACTTAGACAGTGCTTCAGCATCACAGTAGTTCTGAGTTAGGGTTCTTGTACCTATTACTCTTGAGAGCTGCCCACTCTCTAGACGGATAGGTGTCGGCTCGAGTGTCGAAGAGTATTGTCTTCACCGAGTGAGATCTTCAGCAACCAAAAGTCTGTGGTTCGCGAAGAGAGCTGAAGAGAGTTTATCTTCAGTGAAGGTTTGGAGATCGCCGACAAGCATCTACCACGAGTGAAATCAACTGGAGTCTGATCAGCTCCGAAGTTGATGGAGAACAGGGCGAGGAGAGTTTATCCTCTGTGTTAAATCACAACCCCTCCAACCAGACGTAGTCCTTTGGCAGAAGGGCGAACTGGTCTACCAAATCCTTCTGTCGCCATCGAGCACCACTGGTTCGCTCTACATTACTGCATTTCCTTCAGCAGTTTACATTCGTGCTCTGTGCTGATAGTGGTACCTGAACAATCACAGTTATTCAATTGTCTGTCAGATTCTAGTTATCATATTGCATCATCTCTGACTAAATTACTTCGAACTGTTGTCTGACTGTGATTTCATACTTGCTGTATTCATTCACCTGGTCACCCATTTTTCATGCATTTCCTTCACATTTCATATCTAGTTTTCCATCGGTATTCCGCATCTGTTGATACATTGCAATACCATCGTTCATGTCAGACTTGTGATATTCATTGCTTGATAAAATTACTTCATTCTACATCGATACATTTGATCCTCCATAGTGAGATAAAACAAGTGCGTTGCTACCGAAAGTTATTTCCGCTGCTGTGTTTGGGTTCGGTTCAAAACTTTCGAAAGAAATTTTGAATCTCCCATTCACCCCCCCTCTGGTCGATATACTCTCGGTCCCAACAATTGGTATCAGAGCAAGTACTCCCTGTCTCTGCTTATTAAAGGTCTAACAACCTTGGAGTTTTGAGTATGTCGCATGCAGGTAGATCCTCGCTCTCTGAAAGGTTTCCTATCTTCGATGGAAATGATTATATCTACTGGAGAGATCAAATGAAAATCAGACTTCAAGCCATCAACTTTGAACTTTGGAAAATTGTGGAAAATGGATACACTCTTCGACACCCCGATGATCCTATTTCCGATGAAGATGTGATACGGTTGGATGCCCAAGCAAAAGATATTATCTCTGACAGCATCTCTAGAGATATTTTTATTCGATTCCGAAAGCTAGACACTGCTAAGCAACTCTGGGATGCCATCAAAAATGTTCATGAAGAATTCATTGCCAGAACAGATCAACAGACAGATATGCTTCGTGCTATGTTTGCTGGCTTCAGAAGTCTTCGTAGGGAAAGTGCTATGGAACTCACCGATCGATTGACAAACATTGTTGAAAGACTTCGTCAATGAGAAGTAACTGATATCACCGACAGAGATGTGGTCAACAAGCTGCTGAGCGTTCTTGATGCAACCTATGATCCAATCGTGGCTGAAATCAAGCAAAGACCAGACTATGAAGAACTTCACTACGTCGAAGTTATGATGCTGCTATCTATTCACGAAGAAAAGATGGAACTTGAAAATGGTCAGCACGAATCCTCTTCGGAAAGCGAAGGAGAAGTTCTTTCACACTATGGCAGTCCTCAAGAAGAAGATATCGAGAATCAACACTCTATCACAAGAGAAATGGAAATGCTCACTGAAAGACTAAGCTATCTCAGAAGACAGAATCTATGTCTCACAAATGATGATGAAGTTGACATGCCTGGATCGTCAAAGAAGTTACCTCCGAAAGAAATGAAGTGCTTCAAGTGCAAACAACCTGGTCACTTCATAGCAGACTGTCCTTGTTGGGAACACGATGAAAAACACAGCAACAGATGGATTAATCGTCACTGCTCTGGATTCATTCAAGTGGATCGTCACACTAAGCTCTCGAAGAAAAATGAAACTACCGCATCATCTTCTTCGTCGAGACCAGTCACTGACGTGCAAACAAGAGCGACCATTGAATCCAATCTGAAGAAAATATCGCAGTTGACTAGAGTGTGTGCAGAAATGAATATGGAATCTGAAGATGAATCATCTGACTACGAATCAGAAGACGAAGAGTTTTACAGAAACCTAGGAAGAGGCAATGCATTCGTCGCATATGAACCGTCCGAGACGTCTCTCGAATCAGACACTGATGAAAATGCTTCAAGTGATGATGAACCAATCGCATTCTGTCTCATGGCAAAAACTTCAAAGGATTAGGTATCAGCAAAGCTCAAACATTCCCCTGAATATATTGAATTTGCCAAACTTGTTAAGATTGCAAAATCTCAACAAGATGAGCTAGAACGTCTTGAGATGAATCTCAGGAAAACCGAAGGATTGCTGGTCGAAGAGATGAAGAAGAATCAAGAGTTGACGGAAAAGCATGATGCTCTTTCTTCAACGTTTGATGATCTTTCCGAACGATATGATTCTTTAACAGTCGACTTTGAGAGTTTATCAGATGAACTCCTTAACAGGAATCAAGAACTCGAGTCACTGAAAGAATCCTATAACGTTATTGCGAAAGAAAAAGCTTCTCTCTTCGCCGAGCAATCTATCAACCTTTCTGATGATTTCGTGCCTCCTTGCTCAGAATGCCTAGAACGTTGCAATGCTGATTCAATTGCTAAAATATCCAATGCTACCATCGAGAATATTGCAACTACTTCGAATGATATTCCTAACCCCTCTCCCGAGGAATTTGTTGCTATCTCTGATGAAAATTGCAGGCTAAAGAACTTGCTTGAGACAGGAATGCTTAAGAGCCTCAAAGGACATCAAACACTATGTGATGTGCTCAAGAAGTCAATACTGCATAAAAACCCCCGAAAAGAAGGATTGGGTTTCGAAAGGAAACTCAACGTTGATGGAACCTACTGGACCCCCGAGCAATACCCTCGAACAAGTTGGGTTCTTGCTAAGAGCAAAACTCTCGAACCTGAGCTCTTGTCTGGATATGACTCACCCATTCCTGTTACTTCTGACAAGTCTGATGACTCAAACTACAAATTGTTCAAACAACAGAATGGTAAGGTTTTCGCTCGGTATGTTGGAACTAACTGCAGGTCTGGGTCACCCAAGAAGCAAATCTGGGTGAAGAAGTGCACTATTGAAAGTTTATCTGTCACTGCTAACCTGAATGTGCAGAGTAATTCTCTTCGAGGAAATAATGATAACTCACAGTACGGCAGTACTACTTCTTCGAACAAATATCACCCAAACTCTCGACAAAAGGAGTACATGCGTATCTCCTCGAATCATTATGCTCATGTCTCTGAGAATAATTTCAATGCTTACTCATATGATTACTCTCGAGATGAACAGGTAAACCACAGAGACCAACGAAGGAATGTTCCTGCACAGTCAAAACAAATGAGGTATGCGCTGCCCACACAAGCGTGGGTTGCAAGAAAGAACTAACCCTTCTTGCAGGAACTCGCTCTCAGGGATTCTATTCATTCTATCCTTTGCCCTGAGATCTATATAGTTGGTGCTGGTTCCTTGTGTTTATTTATTCTATGTTTGTTGTTTGTATTCGAGCTGCCGTGTTTGTGTTTCGTCCGATGAACAACTCACTCATAGCTCATTGTTTGGTGTTTCTTCTCATTTGCCTGAGTGATTTGTTTCAGACCCTTTTATCCTTCTATTCTTTCTCATCTAATTCTGTGCTGTCCGTCATGAGCATGCAATTTGATCCGAAGTAAATCTCTCTCCGACGTCCTTGGTCGCGAAAGAAACAAACTTCGAACTTTTATCCGATTTTGGCATTCTGCCCTTCAAACCTTTCGACCTCCCGCTCTCTTCCCGAGATTTTCGCAGGATACGGTTGCCACGTGCCCACGATCTCCTTGATCGTGATCGTGCCCGTTGAATGCGGAACGTCCCGCATCTGTAGGCCGTAGATTTCGGTAGGGTGGTTCAGCCCTCCATCTATAAATACCTCTCGCCGCGTCTTCTCTTTCGTACGCGCAAACCCTTGTTTCATCTCCTCCCGAGCCCGAGCTCGTAGCAACTCCGGCGAGTAGCCCCGCCGTGTAACTCCGGTGAAGACTCGTCGCGGTTGATCACGCCAGTGCGGTAACCCCCTTTCCCGCATTGCCGTAGTTGATCTAAGTTGCCAAGTTAGGGCGCCTAGATCTGGAACTGCTCGTTTCCATCTCCCTGTGTTCTTGGGCAGTTCTTACCGTCGCAATTTATCTCGACATATTTCACCGCGGTAGATCTTTAGGAATCAATAGGACTTGACAAGTGCGGTTTGTAGTTCTTCCTCGTACTGAGTCTCATCTTGGGTACACATGTGTTATCCGAAAGATTAGATGGTTTTCAATCTGCCCTGTATCACCTGATGCTAGCATGTAAAATCTATCAAGGATATCTGTTTGGATTTCCATGAGTTCCCCAATCTTCCTAAAAATCGTTTTCGTTCAAAAACAATTCTGTGCATGCTTATGACCCTACCTTGTTTTTACCTCGCATCTATTCTATTTCACAGGTTGGTCATGTCACAGATTTCGGAAGAACACTCAGATTCTGAAGGGTATTTGTCTCAATTCCCACCAAAGTCAGAACGAATGAGAATGACAGGAGGAGGAAAATCTTTAAAGCCACCCAAGGCCCCGAAGAAGAGACAAGAGTCTGTGTCCGAAGAAGATTCTGAAGAAATTCCTTCTGCTCACAGTCAACCCGAGGACGAACTGGTCACTGACGCTCTAACCATCTTCTCCGATGGAAATCCCAAAAAGGGTGGTCGTGGCAGAGAAAAGAACACTACTGCTGAAATGTCAGATCCCGAAAGTTACAAAACTCCACCTGAAGGAGAATCAATGACAGAACGCAACAACAGGCTGCAGAGAATTCGCCGTCACTGGGCTGGCAAATGGTACAGATATGTAAATGTTCGTGAAAAATACCAGATCCTATTTGCCTTCATGCCACCGTGGAATGACTGCATTGCAGAAAATTGCATTGGCCCTGATGATGAAAAAGTCAGGCCTCCACCGCCAGCTAAGGCTCATCCTGACTCTCTCAAAACAATCGCTGACTTTCCCGAGGAAGTAGCCAAAAGAGCAAAAGGCAAGGCCAAACGTGAAGCCAGAGAAGCGAAGAAGTATCAAGTCGAAGCAAAAAATGTCGCGCTAACCCAGCAAGACGTGCATAAAAAGAAAGAACGTGCATCAGCTTCGAAGGGAAGCAAGTCTGAGAAATCGGTGTCCCCTCGTGCACCACGAAAGAAAACCCTCACCAAGAGAACCAAGAAAGCTGTTCCCGACTCGTCTGATGAGTCATCTGATGAAGAAACCGCCGATGAAATTCCCTTGTATGATCGTCCCGCCATCCTCAACAAGCCACACATGAGTCCTTCGCCAGTGAAAACATTGCCATCTCCGAGAAAGTCTCCGAGGCATGCACCCATGCCATCCACTGACAAACCTTCGGGTTCTGCGGCCCCAAGAACTTTGACAGGTGCCGTTACGAAGAGAAAGCTGCAGCCAGAAGAGAAAACAGATGTGGCTGCCAAAAAGGCCAAGCTCAATGTTCCTGCTCCCTCAGAGGAACAAAAATATGACTTCAATTTCATGATTGATGTAATTGACAACGCTGCTTATGATGCAAATGCTAATGATGTGTGCGATCTGGGTCTGCCCGATGATGTTACAGAATTAGTGACGAAGCATTTCATTCAGTTGAAGAAAATCTCTAAGAAGCTCAACAAGATTGTCAAAGAAAAACAAGTTGTCGAGCAAATGAGAAATGAGTCCAAATCTGAGTCCGAAAGGAAAAAGAAGAACAAAGAGATTGTTGAACTCACCAAGGCTCTGAGCGTCTTGCGAAATGACAAAATTGACTGGCACTCTCGCTTGCACAAGGAAGTATCTCAACTATGTGACCGGAGAAACGAGGAGATCGTTCACCAAGCAGATCTCGCTCGGAGAAGAGCTCAAGAAGAAAAGCGTCAGAAGGCTATGGCAAGAGCAAGCAAGCAGAAAACATACAAGGAACAACGCCTTCAGAACGTCTCTGCTAATCCTTCCCCAATGGATTCCCATGTACCCTTGCAACAAGTACCTCCTTCTCCACCTCGCAAAGATGAACCCATGCAGCAAGCAGGTACTGAAGAGGTTCTCATTCCTGAGCCAGTTGCCCAAGTGCAACATGAAGAAGTTGTTACATTCCTGGTAAGGACTGATGAGCAAAATGCACCTCCCAAGCAGAAATCCCCAACTGATGAAGTTGATGAAGAAATTGAAGTTGAGAAGCCAGATCCATCGTCTCAGAGGACAATTCAAACAGAGCAAATGGAACCAAAAGAGAAAAGTGATAAGATTGAGGGGGAGCTAAATGCTACCCGAAAGGAAACTCCCCCGGTCTCAGCATCTGATGCCCCTACCCAGATGGATGTTGATCATGCTACTCGTGCCACTGCACCACAGTTGGTACAGGGAGAGAAGAAATCTGATGAGCTGATGGCTCGAGAAGAAACCGTCCCACCTGTTGTGACACAAGCTACCGAGGAAGTTGATGTGCCTCCCACCGATGAAAATGCTAGAAAAGAAAAGGCCCTAGTGCCCGAAAGACAACAAGATGCCGAAGGAGTTCCGGCGAGCAAGAACAGCAGTCAGTCAAGTTCATCTAAGGTGTCTGCACGAGAGAAATCGAGGAAGCCTCATGCTCCTCTCAAGCCTATCGATGAAGGTGTGCCTGCACCTGATGATGTCCGAACAAAATCCATGACCGATGAGGAACCACTGTGTAACCCGTTGGAAACCTTCCCGCTGTTTCCTGTCAATGATGGCCCAAATGGTCCAACTTTCAACAAGCAGTTTCATCATTCGAAACTTGCATTCTTTGGGACCAGCCCATATGATGGAGAAAGGACTTCACTGTCAGCTAGGTTCTGGACAAAGGAACAAGCTGTATATTATGCTCGCATTCTGTATGGTAAGAATCGCATATTCGAGTACAAGACACTGGATTTCGCTGAGCTCGAAAGTCTACCGTGCTTCCATCACACAATTGAGCAGATTGAACAAGTGTTCCTGAAAAGTTTTCTTCGTTTCAACCATGGCTGGAATCGTGAAGTTATTCTTCAGTTCTATGCCACCTTATACATATCAGGAGATCTTGCTGATTGCAGCACCTGGATCCTCGAATGGATGACTGAGGAAGAAAAGATAAAGTGCTCGGCTGATCAGTTTTTGGCACTATTGAATTTACCTCGCTGCGAATTTGACGCCTCACGAGAGCATAGACTGCACTTCTGGGATGTATCCGAAGCTCAACTGCATATGCTGATGGACCCCAAGCTTGTTGGTGATGAGTGTGCCGAAGCAAATCCGAAGCATCTGGCCTATGAGAACAAAGTGTTGTTCTATATCCTATGCAATTCTATCACGCCAACAAACCGACCCGAATCAATTCAAGGCATAGTGGCAAATGCTCTTCATGCTACAGCGCATGGCGTTCGATTTGATGTTCCTGATCTTCTTATTCGCAACTTGGCATATGCTGCTGATACCCCTCAAGCTTTAAAGCCATATGCACCTTGGATCATGTTCGCCATTGAACAGCTTCTTGAGAAAAAGTATTTCTGGTCACATGTCCCGAAAGTTTTCATGCCACCCGTTCGAGACACTCTCCGGATTGTGAAGGATATTGGTAAAGGAAAGACGCCTGTTAATGCAACTGCTTCTGCCTCTGCCAGTGCTCCGAAGACAAGAAGGTCAAAGTTGAAATCCCTCGTGATGAAAATCCCTCTCTATATGAAATTTGTCTTCGTACTCAGCAATCCTTGGAAAGTCACATTAAGCTCGATCGCAAAGAGAAAGTGGAAATGATGATAGAAATCAATCTACTTCACAATTATGCTCGTCAAGCCCTGCTGTATGAAAAGGAACAGAAGAAGCGCTCTTGGACCCTTCTGCGCAAGCATTATTCTCGCAAACAATTGTCTGCGGAGGGAATCGAGAAAGAGTATGATCATCTGGAGTTATTTGAAGTTCCTCGCATCCGTAGGCAAACTCCTGTGCTTCCTCAGCGCTCTGCCTCAACTGACCTGTTGTTTGTCGAACCCGATGATGAACTCGAAGACACAGCAGGCACATTCATATACAAAGCTGATGTACCTCGCTCTGCTACTCCTGAAGCTGATCCTGAAGCCCGTGCTGCGTCTCCGACTCTTGCCTCGGCTTCGACCATCGCTCGTTCTGCTTCGCCGAACAGTTCGAGCTCTGGGGATTCTTCGGACCAGTAGTTCCTCGTAGCACTCTCTTTCCTTTTTGACACTTGTTGACAAAAAGGGGGAGAAGAACATCGAGAAGATAGAAAATCGAGTCATTTGCAGGGTGTTTTCTTTTCGCCATTTGCTTTTCGTTCGAACAATTTGCCTTTGGTCGTTGATCTTTTCGGTCGTGAAACTTAATCTCACCGCATGTGGTGATGGCACTCTGCGTCGTCATGTATCGTTAATAACCCCTGCAATACTACATTTGCTTCCAGCTATTTGCTTGCAGGTACTATCGAATGCATGCTTACCTTGCATTGATTATCCTCGATACTTATCTTTCGTGCAAGGTTAAGTGAATATCGTCAAGGAGGATCGGAATTCATGTCTCTCGAAAAGAGGGATCATTATCCTCGAAACGACATATATCTTACTCCTATGCATATCTTTCACTATCTAACAATGCAGGAGAAAAGAAGTCGCTTCAGAGTAAAATTACTTGTGATTCAAAGCAGAAAAACATCGTCTGAAGCATATCCACTCCGAGCAATATTCTTGTGAATCTTTTGCTCTGCTTATTTATCGATTGCTCTGATTATTCATCGTATATCAAATTTGCAGGATATCTATCTCGTGTGGAATTAACTTGTGTTGTGAGAAAATCTTCATGGCCTATCCATTGTCACATCACACTTTAATATATCTTCACTATTGAACTAATCTTTGTCAAAGATTGTGTGTGGCAGGAAATACCTCGGACACCGTCGAGTGCATTGGATGAATTTACGAATGATATAATCTGCCAATGTCACTCATACGAAGATACGCATCGCTACCCTCCATATTAGTTCCGATGCTCACTCAAATCAGTATATGCATATCTTAAGGGGGAGCGTGCTTTCTCTTCGTACTTGTTTCTCGTCATCTAATTTACTTCACATTAAATACCATTCTTTTTATCTATCTTTCGATGTAGTCTGTTTTGTCAACAATCGTCCAAAAAGGGAGAGATTGTTGGTGCAATATTTGCCCCTTTGGGTTTTGGAGATTGTTGACAGAAACAGGCATGGACTGATTTGTTTGCTAGTGCACACAGAGAGAAATAGTCCATGCAGTGCTGAAGAGAATGTTGTCTCAGGTGAACAGTTCGAGCAACTTCACCGAAGATTATCTACGTCGAAGAAGAAGAATGAGCTACATCCTTGCACACTGTTATTCGAGAAGAATGAAGTGAAGAAGATGACCCCTCGAAACTTTATTGCTGACGCAAAGCAATTAGTTCGGTGATTGCGTCCGAAGAAAGTGACTGCAGCGATGGAAGACGAAGATGAAGTGAAGACGTAGCATTCTTTTCATCATTCTTCTTTCATTCATTGAGTCATAGGACCTCCGTACTATTAAGAGGGGTATAGGTTCTCGAAGCTTAGATCCGCTGTGATGCTTAGCCCAAACCTATGCGAGACCGAGAGAAATCTCTTTATGCTTCGAATGATTACCTACCAGCAAGAGACGCTGTTCTTCTTCGCTGTAGGAGATATCTTTCGAACTGAGGAGTTAGCATTACTTGCTCCGCACGTAATGTTACCGTTGTGCTCAATTTCCGACCGTTGGACTCGTGTCGTTCGGCCATTGGCTGCTCCACATGTCCAATTTGGTCATTTCCCATCCGGGAAGGCTGCGGCTATAAATAGCCACCCCGCGCCGGCGTTGTCCGGCGGCTGCTCCACTTAAGATTTCTGAGAAGATTGATTGAGCAACCCCTCTCCGAGAGATTTGAGTTTAAAATCCACCGAGAGAAAAATCAAGAGCCGAAACTTAGACAGTGCTTCAGCATCACAGTAGTTCTGAGTTAGGGTTCTTGTACCTATTACTCTTGAGAGCTGCCCACTCTCTAGACGGATAGGTGTCGGCTCGAGTGTCGAAGAGTATTGTCTTCACCGAGCGAGATCTTCAGCAACCAAAAGTCTGTGGTTCACGAAGAGAGCTGAAGAGAGTTTATCTTCAGTGAAGGTTTGGAGATCGCCGACAAGCATCTACCACGAGTGAAATCAACTGGAGTCTGATCAGCTCCGAAGTTGATGGAGAACAGGGCGAGGAGAGTTTATCCTCTGTGTTAAATCACAACCCCTCCAACCAGACGTAGTCATTTGGCAGAAGGGCGAACTGGTCTACCAAATCCTTCTGTCGCCATCGAGCACCACTGGTTCGCTCTACATTACTGCATTTCCTTCAGCAGTTTACATTCGTGCTCTATGCTGATAGTGGTACCTGAACAATCACACTTATTCAATTGTCTGTCAGATTCTAGTTATCATATTGCATCATCTCTGACTGAATTACTTCGAAGTGTTGTCTGACTGTGATTTCATACTTGTTGTATTCATTCACCTGGTCACCCATTTTTCGTGCATTTCCTTCACATTTCATATCTAGTTTTCCATCGGTATTCCGCATCTGTTGATACATTGCAATACCATCGTTCATGTCAGACTTGTGATATTCATTGCTTGATAGAATTACTTCATTCTACATCGATACATTTGATCCTCCATAGTGAGATAAAACAAGTGCGTTGCTACCGAAAGTTATTTCCGCTGCTGTGTTTGGGTTCGGTTCAAAACTTTCGAAAGAAATTTTGAATCTCCCATTCACCCCCCCTCTGGTCGATATACTCTCGGTCCCAACAATTGTAGGATCGAAGTATGTCTACCAGAGGGGGGGTGAATGGGAGTTTTAATTTTTTCTCGGAAATATCAAAACTCTCGAAACCCAGCAGCGGAACGAAAGAAAATACAGTAAACAGTGAGTGAATACAAACTATCGAATGGAAACTAACACCTTGT
Organism: Elymus sibiricus; assembly: GCA_039707655.1. Classification (NCBI taxonomy): domain Eukaryota; kingdom Viridiplantae; phylum Streptophyta; class Magnoliopsida; order Poales; family Poaceae; genus Elymus; species Elymus sibiricus. The sequence goes on along the minus strand of CM077672.1, from coordinate 1,941,743 downwards.
ACCGAGGTAAATCACATGTTTGAAATATGGCATGTCACAGTTCGAATGTAAAGAGGATAACAGAAGTGACCAGTGATGCTCGATGGCGACAGGGTGTTTGGTAGACCAGTTCGCCCTTCTGCACAAGGACTACGTCTGGTTGGAGGGGTTGTGATTTAACACAGAAGATAAACTCTCTTCGCCCTTTTCTCCTCGACGATTGGTTCGTCAACCAATGTCGATTACTCGTGGTAGATACTTGACGGCGATCTCCAAACCTTCACTGAAGATAAACTCTCTTCAGCTCTCTTCGCGAACCACAATACTCTTGGTTGCTGAAGATTTTGCTCGGTGAAGACAATACTCTTCGACAATCGAGCTGACACCTATCCATCTAGAGAGTTGCAGCTCTCAAGAGTAATAGGCGGAGCGTACTGGACTTAGATTCTAGTGATGCTGAACCACTATCTAATTTTTTGGCTCTAGGGCTTTTCTCTCGGTGGATTTTAAACTCAAATCATACGGAGAGGGGGTTGCTCAACAATCTTCTCAGAATCAAACGAAGCAGCCACCGGACAACGCCGGCGCGGGGTGGCTATTTATAGCCGCAGCCTTCCCGGATGGGAAATGACCATTTTGGATACGCGGTCCAGCCAATGGCCAACCGACACGTTCACAACGGTCGGATTTGGGAGCAACGGTAACATTACTTGCAAAGCAAGTAATGCTAACTCCTCGGTCAGAGACAAATCTCTCGCAGCGAAGAGGATCACAGTCTCTTGCTGGCAAGTATTTGCTCGGAACAGAAAGAGATTTCTCTCGCATCTTTCATAGGATTTGGGTTTAGCATCAGAGAATCAAAGCTTCGAACGCTACACCCCTCTTAATAGTACGGTGGTCCTATGACTCAATGAAAAGAAACGAAACAACGAAAAGAATGCTACGTCTTCTCTTTGTCTTCAATTTCCTCGGCTGCAGTCACTTCCTTCGGCAGGCACCGAACCAATTGCTTCACGTCAGCAATTTTTGAGGGTCACTCTAGTCGTCATATCCTTCGGTGATATCATTCACTGCTACGCAGGGGATATTCTTCGGAGTTATGAATCCAAACTCCTCTCAACTCCAGGGACCTGTTACTCTGTGTGCACTAGCAAACACATCAGTCCCTTACTGTTTGTCAATCAATCTCCAAAACACAAGGAGGCAATATCATTGCACCAACAATCTCCCCCTTTTTGGACGATTGATGACAAAACTGATAATCATCGAAGTGAAGATAGATAAATGTAAAATGAGTCAAACAAGAGTGAGTACGCGTTACTTGCTCGAATATGAAATGACCTCCCCCTAAATGTATGTAGGGATGAAAGAGTATGAGATAGATTCTCCTGCAATAATTGAAATATATGGAGGGAATTTCAATCATTCGAGACATTTGATTCGCACTGATGAGATATAATCCATTGAGATCATAGTGCAATCAAAGATAACTTCCGATAATAATTCCACCTGCAAGACAAATACTTCGAGAGAAATGGTGCAGCAGCAGGGGTTTTTAACATTATAGCACAGAAGTTAACGAGTTTTACAACATAGTACGGATAGGATATAGACCAAAAGTTGCAAACTCGAAATGAAACCAAACTCAAAAGAAACACCAAAAGCAAATCTATCGAGACTCGATGTAATTCTCCCCCTTTTTGTCAACAAGTGTCAAAAAAGGTGACGAATGACATGAGAGAAGAAACGCAGATCTTGGATCAATCGGTGGCATCGCCAGATGAGCTGTCCGAGGTGATTTCATCTTCGGAAGTGACTGGAACAGCTTCGTCTTCAGCAGCAACAGATTTTCCTTCAAGAATAAGAGCTTGGGGCTGAGCAGACGAAGGAATAGCTGTAGTGGCCACAGGAGGAACACGAGACTACACATTGCCTTCGGTAGGTTTCTCTGTTGGTGATGTGGCTTCAGATTCATCAAGTAATTTTCGCAGCCTGAGATGAAGAAGATCAGTGGTAGGCTCACGAGCAGGTAGCGAAGGAGTCCTATCTTGAAAATCTTCGATAGTGAAGCCTTTGTCAATATAATCATAGAGCTCTTGGAGATTGACGTTCAGGAGTTGTTTCTCGGTAAAGAACTTGCGAAGCAATTTCCAGAGTCTCTTCTTATTTTCATCAGCAATCAGATGCATTATCCTCGTGCGATTATTAATTGCATTCAGCTCGGAGGCAAGATGTTCTTTCTCGCGTCTATCTTCTGCAATATGTTGCATGAGCAACTGTTGAGTACGCAAACTGACTTCGAGTTGCGATGGAGGTTGAGGCGTAATCTTTCGGTCGCGCTGAGGCAGACGAGGCCCATCAAAGTGCTTGTGATAGTCGCGGGAGCTTGACGCAGTTGACTTGCCCGAGGAAATATCTTCCATAACTTGCAGAGTATCGCGAACGGGAGGAATGAAGCTTTTGTGGTTTTCCTTCACAAGATACACTATTCACATCGCATGATCAATAACTTTCTGTATCCAGGGTGCATACACCTTGATGCAAAATGGATATTGAGCAGAATCCTTCAGGATATGCAGGAACATGTCTTCGACATCGAAAATGTATCGCTCGGAGATTGCGTATATCGTATTGCGAAGAACATCTGATATTGACTTGTCTGGATTCATGCCAGCCAATGGGCAAATGGTGTATGAGAGCATATGGAATAGCGTCTGATTGTCGAATGATAGATGCTCAGGATGAGGAGGACCAGTGTAGTCACGAATCTTTTCGGGATCCATCGTGCATCGGAAAAGTTCATCTAATATGACATCAATGTTGTGAACTTGAATGTTAGTGTTACCGTGCTCAAAGCGAGGGAAATGGAAGTGCGAGACAAAATCTGTCGAGGTGCACTTGATGCGTTTTCCTTCGGTCATCCATTCCATGATCCATTTTGACCTATCATTTTCATCACCAGAGATGTACAATGTTGCATAGAATTGAAGAATGATTTCTCTGTTCCATGGGTGCTCGAACTCAAAAACCTTTGTGAGGCAGAAATCATCTAGATCCTGTAGCAATTGATTAAAGCAGCCAATAGTTCGCATAGAAGGAATATCCAGAAATTCATGAGGAAAAAACTTCTTGCTCTCATAAAGGACCCGAGAGTAATAAATAGCTTGTTCCTTGGTCCAAAACCGAGGTGATTCAGAAGTGCGCGGGCCATCATACGGACTGGCCTGAAAGAATTTTGGATGCGCATTCCGATTGAAAAGCGGTCCTTTTGCGCCTGCGCCAGATGAGAACAATGGCAATTATTCGTGAGGATATGGATATTTAAGCTCTTCTTTGGGAGAAATAACTTCATCACCGTACACAACTGAGTCAGACCGGCGAGCAGAGACAGATTTGCGCTCGGAGGGACCAACATCTGGCATCCGTGCGACTGTATCGATGGATAACTTTAGTGGAGAGGGAGCATGAGGCACAACAGATGGTGCAGCAGGGGGGCTTGGTACTCGAGCAGGTTCATCAACTTTGGGCGCTGAGGCCGAAACATCCATTGGAGGAGGATGGGACTGTTCCACAGTAACTTGTTTTTGCTCGTCGACAGATTGAACTGGGACTTGCGGTGCTTCTTGAGCTGGAGAGGCTTGAGGTTCAGAGCGAGGAATTTCACCTTCCTCTGAAACAACGTGTTGCGAGGGAAATTCAGTCCGAGCAGGGGAGGCCATAGGCACTGATTCAGTTGGCCTTGGCGAGGGAGGAGCATCCGTGATCTTAACAGGTGGTGGCGAAGGAATGGTAGGCTCAGGAGATTTTTCTTTCTGAGACTGAGCATCTTGACGGACTGGCGACGGTTCTTTCGGAGCAGGAGGTACATTTTTCTTTGCCATTTTCTTTCTTTGCTTGATCTTTTGCTTCGCAACTTGATCAATGTGGCCCTTGACCAAGTCATTGTAGCCAGTTACTTTGGCCTGATGTTCATCATAAATTTTCCGAACTATTTCATCAAGATCTGTGTGAAAGCGCAACCTACGGTTACGTAGAAGACTCATGGCTCGGTTGATATCCTTGTAGGAATCTTCGAGTGTGTTGATGATAAACTTTGATGAGGCAGTTTTCATTCGCTCATTAAGATCCATTAGTTCGACAGAGAGGGAATTAATCTCAACTGCATCATCTCTCAGTTCTTGCACAACTGAAGTTGCTTGAGCAATAACTTCGGCAGGGATAGGCAAAGATGCCACTTCTCCATCGAAAGGGTTCTCCACAAACTTATCGAGCTGCTCCATGATGAATATGTGATCATAATAATGAGGTGCATCTGACTTGACACTAAGTGAAACAAGGAAGGAGGGCGACGCAGTATTTATATGCGAGGGGAAAATGACCGCACCCAGAATCTGATCGAACGGACGGAGTCAAGGGACGCTTGCGATTCAACGGATAGGATAAGCTGGCAGTTGATGATCAGCACGTGGCAACCGTCATCTAAGAACGTGGTCCAGACCTGGGCGGGAAACCCCAAATTTTGGACGGCTTTCGCCAAAACAGATTAATTTCGGACCGAACCTTTAACATGGTCAAGGACACCAGATAAAGTTTCGTTCACAGATGAAGTTTGTGCATTCATAACAGAACAACATAGAATGGAAGAGTTAGAATAGAGGGAAAACAGGGTCCTAGATATTTCACTCAGACAAAGAAACACAAACACCCGAGAGAAAAGCTATGAGTGAAATACATTCGGACAGAACACAAAATCATCAATCGCAACTCATCGAAGAAAAATGGTGGTGGCGTAACCTACCGTATAAGAACTGTATGACCCCGAGCATCGCACAATTATCGTGGCACCCGGTTAGTCTAGTTCTTCGTTAATAGTTTCACTCTCAGAAAGAAAATTTCACTTTGTCGAAATTTTCAAACTCTTCGAGTGTTATGCATCCATTCCTTTTAAGATGTGGAAGTGTTGGTACGGGTGCCGAGTCCAGCTTACTGCACGTTAGCGGAATCTAGGATATTTAGCTCACACCGTAACGCACAGAATCTTTTCTCGTCGAGAGGCTTGGTGAAGATATCGGCGAGATTCTCTTCGGTGTTGACGTGACTGATAACAATATCCTCTCGAGCAACATGATCGCGTAGGAAATGATGTCTGATCTCAATATGCTTGGTGCGAGAGTGCTGCACAGGATTGTGTGCAATTTTGATCGCACTCTCATTGTCGCACAATAGAGGGATCTTCTTGACCTTGATGCCATAATCCTTCAGAGTCTGCTTCATCCATAGCAACTGTGTACAACATGCGCCAGCAGCAATATATTCGGCCTCAGCTGTAGAGAGTGAGACACAATTCTGCTTCCTTGACGACCAACAAACCAATGATCTACCGAGGAAATGACATGTCCCCGAAGTAGATTTCCTGTCAACCCGGTCACCTGCATAATCTGAGTCTGAATAGCCAATGAGGTCAAACTGTGCTCCCTTAGGATACCATAAACCTAAGGTGGGGGTGTGAGCCAAATATCTCAGAATACGCTTGACCGCTTGGTGATGCGATTCTTTCGGTGCAGCTTGAAAACGAGCACACATACAAACACTCAACATAATATCAGGTCTGGATGCACATAAGTAAAGCAAAGAACCAATCATCGAACGATAAGCTTTCGGATCATAATCTTTACCGTACACATCTGCGTCCAGCTGGCCATTAGTTGGCATGGGAGTTTTGTAGCCCTTCTGTTTGCAATCTTGCATTTTGAACTTCTTAAGACAGTCTCTCAGGTATTTCTCCTGAGATATGAAAATTCCATTGTCCTGTTGACGAATTTGCAGTCCGAGAAAGAACTTAAGTTCACCCATCATAGACATTTAATACTTCTCGGACATCATTCGCCCGAATTCCATACTGCAAGCATTGTTAGTGCAACCGAAAATAATATCATCCACAATATATAAATCACCTTTTCTATTTCCCTCGAACACGAAGGAATTGTCAGTGGCCATGAAGACAATGCATTTGAATTTAGAAAATAGAACTAGCATGCCTAGATCACAAAGCTTGCCAACAGACATAAGATTGAATCCAAGAGACTGAACAAGCAAAACATCATCAATGTTCTTGTCCTTGGATATAGCAATTTTACCTAACCCAAGTACCTTTCCTTTGTTGTTGTCGCCGAAAGTAATGTACTTCTCAGATGAAGTAGTTAAATTTGGGTCGACAAACAACGACTTGTCTCCGGTCATATGACTAGTGCATCCACTATCCATTATCCATTCGGTACACCCAGAGACATAGTCCTACAGAGAAATCAATCTTTCTTAACCACCCACATCATTATAGGTGGCTTCAAAACATATGAACGAGCAGGATATGATTTCTTTTGAAAATTATGCGAATTGTAACTTGAGTCAGTACGAGCATAATCGAAAGAGTAAGCATTGAAGTTTCTTCCTGACGAATGAGTATAGTGGTTAGGTGAGGCAAGTATGTACTCATTCCGTCGAATCTTTTCAAGGATATATCGAGCATTTTCTTCCTGCATGGTTAGTAGTCTAGTGACAGGTAATGCTTCGATAGTTTTCCTAGGCACCCAGATAGATTCCTTTGGGGGGCCATTCCTGCTGTTTGGTCCAACATAGCGAGCAACAGCCTCACCACGTTGGTTTTTGAACAACTTATAGTTGTCCAGAGAATCATCATATGAGTATTCAGGGATCGGCGAGTCATATCCCGAAAGTAAAGCTGGATCGAGCGTTTTGCTCTTAGCAGGCACCCACACAGTGCGAGGATATTGATCCGGTTCCTAGTAGGAGCCATTCTCATTTAGTTTCCTTTCGAAACCGATACCTTCCTTCCTGGGGTTTTTGTGAAGAATGGATTTCTTCAGAACATCACACAGGGTTTGATGCCCTTTGAGAGACTTGAACATTCCTGTCTGAAGAAGATCCTTCAACCTAGCATTTTTATTAGAAACAGAACCATTTTCCTCGACCGAGGGGTTAGCATTCACAGAAGATTCAGCATTTGATTCAGCATTACTGCGTTCGAAACATTTTAAGCAAGGAGGTACAAACACTTCAGGTTTCTCTTTGAGTTGTTGGGTGAGAAGAGAATTTTCTCTGATCAAATCATCATGAGCCTCTCTCAGCGACTCGAGTTCCTGTTTCCGTTTCAGGTAATCATAAGTCAATCTTTCGTGGTCGACCGAGAGAAAATCATGACGATCTGAGAGTTCTTTCATTCGAGACTCGAGAGCGGAATACTCTTCGGTCAACGACTGATTTTTCTCCATCTCCTCAACCAACAACCCTTCAGACTTCCTGAGGGTTTTCTCAATTTTCTCGAGAGAGTTTTGTTGTAAATTAGCAATTTTGATCTGTTTAGCATAGTCATCCTCATCAGAAGAATATTGATCACTGGAGTGAACCTTGTGATGTTTGGAGGATACCTTTTCTTTCCAAGCTTTGGCCATGAAGCAGTACGCAGGAGACTCGTTGTCGCTCGAATGATTTTCAAAGAAGTTCGATGCAGGAGTGGAGCCACATGCTATGCCAGCCATGCCAGAGTCGGAATCCTCCTCTGATTCATCAACCTCTTCATCGTCAGAAGACGCTTCTTCTTCGGAATCCATTTCCTTGCCGATGTACGCCTTGGCCTTGCGTGAAGTGTTCTTGCGGTTGGACGAGGACTTGGAGGGATTCTTCGAGGAAGATCTTGACGAGGACTTGGAGGAATCCTTCTTCTTGAAGAACTTCTTCGTTTTCTTCTCATCATCGGAGTCGTAGATCTTGCTCTTGCTTTTGCCATGGTTTCCTGAATCATATCTTCCACTAGCACGGATTTCAGCTTCCCAGAGAGGGCAGTCCGAAATGAAATGACCTGGCTTTCTGCACTTGAAACAGGTGTAGTCTCCTGTTGGCTTTGATGAAGATTTGGAGCTGCCAGAGTTGCTGGATCCTTTCTTCTGAACCAGATTTTTCCTATGAAGGCGCTGGAATCTTTTCATGATCAATGAAAGATCCTGACTAATCCTTTCGGTGTCATCTGAATCTTCATCGGCATTTCCTTCCGAGGAAGAATCAGGCACAGCCTTGAGAGCATGACTTTTCCGGTGACTTGAGCCATAGAGATCTATCTTCTCTTCTTCTTGTTCTTCGTGGGTGTTTAACCTTTTCATGATATCAGCAGAGTCGAGAACTTTGAAATCAGCCCGTTCCCGAATCATCAGAACAAGTGTGTCGAATGAACTGTCAAGGGATCGAAGTAACTTCTTCACAACTTCACGATCAGTGATGTCTTTGGCGCCGAGACCTTGTAGCTCGTTTGCAATGTCACTCAGACGATCGAAGGTTTGCTGACAGCTTTCATTTCCAATTCGCTTGAACCGATTGAACTTGGCCCGAAGTGTATCAATGCGAGCTTCTTTCTGAGTTGAAACACCCTCATTTATCTTCTCGAGAATGTCCCACAATTCCTTTGCAGTTTCACACTGACGGTAGCGAAGAAATTGAGCACGAGAGAGATGGCCACCAATTTCATCTTTTGCTTGAGCATCCATCTGAATGAGTTTCTTCTCGTGGTCAGTGGGGACCTGGGGCACTTCAACTGTGAATCCATTCTGCACCACATTCCACATATCATCATCAATAGCTCGGAGACGGATCTTCATCTTCTCCTTCCAGAAGGGATAGTCCGTCCCATCGAAGATGGGAATCTTGAGGTGCGACTTGTAGCTCACTGAAGACATACTTAAACTCCAAGGTGGTTAGACCAAAATGAGCAGAGTCAAGGAGTACCTTGCTCTGATACCAATTGTAGGATCGAAGTATGTCTACCAGAGGGGGGGGTGAATGGGAGTTTTAAATTTTTCTCGGAAATATCAAAACTCTCGGAACCCAGCAGCGGAACGGAAGAAAATACAGTAAACAGTGAGTGAATACAAACTACCGAATGGAAACTAACACCTTGTACCGAGGTAAATCACATGTTTGAAATATGGCATGTCACAGTTCGAATGTAAAGAGGATAACAGAAGTGACCAGTGATGCTCGATGGCGACAGGGTGTTTGGTAGACCAGTTCGCCCTTCTGCACAGGGACTACGTCTGGTTGGAGGGGTTGTGATTTAACACAGAAGATAAACTCTCTTCGCCCTTTTCTCCTCGACAATTGGTTCGTCAACCAATGCCGATTACTCGTGGTAGATACTTGACGGCGATCTCCAAACCTTCACTGAAGATAAACTCTCTTCAGCTCTCTTCGCGAACCACAATACTCTTGGTTGCTGAAGATTTTGCTCGGTGAAGACAATACTCTTCGACACTCGAGCTAACACCTATCCGTCTAGAGAGTTGCAGCTCTCAAGAGTAATAGGCGGAGCGTACTGGACTTAGATTCTAGTGATGCTGAACCACTATCTAATTTTTTGGCTCTAGGGCTTTTCTCTCGGTGGATTTTAAACTCAAATCATACGGAGAGGGGCTTGCTCAACAATCTTCTCAGAATCAAACGGAGCAGCCACCGGACAACGCCGGCGCGGTGTGGCTATTTATAGCCGCAGCCTTCCCGGATGGGAAATGACCATTTTGGACATGCGGTCCAGCCAATGGCCAACCGACACGTTCACAACGGTCGGATTTGGGAGCAACGGTAACATTACTTGCGAAGCAAGTAATGCTAACTCCTCAGTCAGAGACAAATCTCTCGCAGCGAAGAGGATCACAGTCTCTTGCTGGCAAGTATTTGCTCGGAACACAAAGAGATTTCTCTCGCATCTTTCATAGGATTTGGTTTTAGCATCAGAGAATCAAAGCTTCGAACGCTACACCCCTCTTAATAGTACGGTGGTCCTATGACTCAATGAAAAGAAACGAAACAACGAAAAGAATGCTACGTCTTCTCTTCGTCTTCAATTTCCTCGGCTGCAGTCACTTTCTTCGGACAGGCACCGAACCAATTGCTTCACGTCAGCAATTTTTGAGGGTCACTCTAGTCATCATATCCTTCGGTGATATCATTCACTGCTACGCAGGGGATATTCTTCGGAGTTATGAATCCAAACTCCTCTCAACTCCAGGGACCTGTTACTCTGTGTGCACTAGCAAACACATCTGTCCCTTACTGTTTGTCAATCAATCTCCAAAACACAAGGAGGCAATATCATTGCACCAACATCACCACCCAGAGGGGATCATGGCGCGATAATCTAGCTAGCAACACGGACAAGGTGTAGGGCCAATTGATGGAACAACAACATAGCTAATCTAGGCATGCTAGGACAACAGGTAAGCATCAATAACAGGCGACAAAATCAAGCTATGCATCAGAATAGGATCTACCGATCACAGCGGTAACAATACCTAATGCATGAAGTAGAGAGAGAATGAATAGGCGATATAGGAATGATCAAGGGGTTTTTGCTTGCCTGGTTGCTCTGCAGACGAAAAGGAATCTTCGGAAGTAGCCGTAGTGGTACTCGGGTCCTACTGTGGTATCGGGGTCTACTGGAAAAAAGGTAAACGCGGGGAAACAGATAAATAACGGAGCAATCAAATGCAACACAATGCATGTCATGGCAATATGGTGATGATAATGTGCTCTAGTGCATTAGTAGACATTTTAAAAGAAGAGGGAAAATATTTCCGAATATTTTCCCAGCTCCAGGTATTATGCTCGGTATTGATCCGGATGCAATTGTTCCATGTTCATCATGCTAGGAGTGTTTGTCATGCAAACAAATGACATATTCCGTTTCGTTGTATTTTTCTGATCATTTTTCATATATAAATTATTTGCATCTGACTTACGATTTATTTGCTATGATTTTTCAAAGTTTATTTGAATTTCAGGAATTCTCTGTATTTAATTTAATCCGAATTTGACCAAGTCAATTTGACTGGTCAAAAGGAAAGTGTGGCCCACATGGCATAGACTAAACCTAAACAAGTAAATAAAGACTAACTTATTTAAATGGGGTCCACATGTCATAAGTTACTAGACTAGTTTAGCACTAATTAATACTAGCTAAACCTAGTACTAATTTAAACAAGGGCCGGCCATTACTGGGCAGAGCCCAGCCGGCCACACGCACCGCGCACACACACAGAGCGCGCGCGCACACACACACACTGCACACACACTCACGCGCACACACAGCACACACACCCAGCACGCAGCACAGCAGCGGCGACATGAGCAGCAGTAGCAGCAGCTAGGAGGAGCAGCAGCAGATCAGCCGCAGCACCGCAAGCAGCAGCAGTAGAGCATCAGCAGCAGCACTAGCAGCGGCAGCACAAGGGCACGGCCATGGAGCTCCGGCCATGGCCGTGGAACGGTGGCAAATGACATGGAACGAAGGGGGAAAGGAGGGGAATCAGGGGAGAAGCTCACCCCGGAGCTCGTGGACATGGTTAGGAGGCACGGGGACGACCGGACGCGACGCGCTCGTCGACGGGAGGCGGTGGCCGTGGCGGGAAATGAGCTCGATCCTGAGCGTACGGTGCGGCCCGGCTCGGGTTCTTCGGTGGAGGCGAAGGAGACGACCGCGGGGAGGCTCCTGGACATCTTCTTGTGGCATGAGGTGGTCATGGGCCGCGGCATCGACGACGACATGGCGACGGCGCACTCGGGCTTCGTCACGAGGAAGACAGCGAGTGAGGGGAAGGGAGGAAAAGGAGTTAGGGTTTGCTGCGGGGGCGTTGGGGTCACCCTTATCCTCTCCAGGGCGCCACTGTGGCGGCACGCGTCGAGGATCCGGCCGGCGAGCGCGTGCACGGGCGCTGGCGTGCCGACAGCGCGACGAAGAGGACGACCAGCGGCTGATGGGCTGGGCTAGCACTGTATATGGTGGGCTTGAGTGCACAGTGGGGTTTCCCGTTTTTATTCTCTTTCTATTTTTTGTTTTCTAATTTAGCTGTTGTTTACTAATTATTTCATGGACCAACGATTTTAGTTGGATACAAAACTCAGTACATAAACCTTGGAGCTGTCCACAAAGTTTCATAATTTTTGGAAACATCCAAACACGCATTTTGAATAATAATAAAAAAAAGGCTTTATTCTTTTATTCAGGTCCACTAAATTGATGCTAGGGCCATTTTGAGTAAATTAGTGATGTTGTTTTCCTTAACCATAATTACTTATGGGATATTTGCAAAAAATGAACTATTTAGTTTACATGTTTGAACAACTTTTGTTTTGTCTTGCATTTCGAATTTTAATTTGAATCAAATTTAAGTTTTGGATTATTTTCTATTGGTAATTTGTTTATGACAATCATGGTGACATGGCAGTATTAACTAGCATAACAGGGCATTAGGGGCGTGGGATGTCACACTGACGCTCGCGTGCGTCCGACTGCTGCGGCTTCACTGAAGCGCGCGAGCGACGGCGCGAGACGGGCCGGCCCATTACGAGTGTTTTTGCAGTGCGAGGCAAACCTGTTCCCTCAACTCCTTTTTTTTCTTCTTTTCAACTAAAAAACTCCTTTCTTTCTGTTTTTTTTTTCTCTTTTTCAGGTTTCCGGTTTTTCTGGTTTTCTTTTCTTTCTTAGTTTCTGTTTTTTATATTTCAGTTTTTATTTCTTTTCTTTTTCCTTTTATCCTTTTTTCGTTTTTATTTTTATCCTTTGTTTTCAAAAAATGTTTGAAATTCCAATTTTTGTTCATGGTTTTCAAATTTTGTTCACTTTATAAAAATTTATTCACACTTCAAACTTTGTTTAACGTATATCACAAAAATGTTCAATGTGTATTTACATATTGTTCAGTGTATATCACAAAAATGTTCAATGTTTTAGTTAAAAATTTGTTCAGCGTATATGACAAAAATTTTCATTGTGTATTTAAAATTGTTCCGCATATATCAAAAAAATGTTCAATGTGTAGTTGAAAATTGTTCCACGTATATCACAAAAATATTCAATGTATATTTAAAAATGGTTCAGTGTATATTAAAAAAAATTGCAATGTACATTTAAAATTGTTCAGCATATATAAAATATTGTTCATGTTTTTCAATTTTTGTTCACTTTTTTGAAAAGTAACGTGTTATAAAGGTTTGTTCTAGTTTTGAAATTTGTTCACATTTTCAAACATTATTCGCATTTTTTAAGAAAGATTGTTCACATTTTTTTCCGGAAATATTGTAAATTTTGAAGAAAAAAAAGAGGATCTGCCATTGTAGCTAGTACTTTTTTTTTGCGAAACATTGTAGCTAGTACTTATATATTAGCGCTGTAATTTACCAAACCACGGTTGTCAGCTCGACTGGCTACCAACTTTACTTAGTGGCTTGAGGTAGGGAGTTCAACTTCACTCGCCAACCTAAATTTTTCCTGAAGTTTTACATACGACGCCTGCTAATGGGCCGGCCCGTTTTGCGCGCCCTTTAGCGAAAGGTGGTCATTTTGACGCACGCGGGCGTCGAGCAGGGACTCTCGTTCGAGTCTTAGTCCTACTGTTCCGGACGTCCGAACGGACTAATATGTTGTCAAATCGTCGTATGAAGTTTAGTGGCCGGACAGACCAATGACATACAAAATTTAGGGACTAAGAAACGTTTCTTACTTTATTAGTAGGTAATAGAATATTTCCACCCGTAAAAAAAAAAAACCTTAACAATATTTCCATGGATTGCTTTCCTCCTAGAAGACTTGGAGATCTTCCCTAAAAAAGAAGACTTGGAGATCGCAAAGACGTGCAAGCCAAACTCTCATGCGCTGACCTTTTTTTTGTGTGTGTGGGGGGGGGGGGGGGGGGGGGGGGGGGGGGACTTAGCATCTGACCTAAATGTTCATCATCTACTTGTTGCATCAGACTGCATGGACGTGGTGACAAATATCAACAAGGGAGCAGCTTCTGTTTATGCCTCGGTGCTCAATGAGAATCAAACATAGGAGTAGAGAATTCTCTCACGTAAAGTTTTGTTTTGAGTCTAGAGAGTGCAATGTTGAGGCTCGTTCTTTAGCTAAGGCCGCTGCTTCTCTACCAGCAGGCCGCCATTTGTGGCTAGGATCCCGTCCACATATCATTTGTATCCCAGACATTATTGAGCTTTAATAAAGATCCTAGTTCACCTAAAAAAAAAACTTAGCAATACTTCCTTGTCTCAAAAAAAATTAATAGTATTTCCCTCAAAAAAATCTTAACAGTATTTGTCTCTTATTCTAAAAAACTATATTTGTCTCTTCATCTAAAAGAACAATATTTGCCTCAAAAAAATTTAACAGTATTTGTCCATGGCAGCATGTTCTCATTTTTTTAAGGATGATTTCGTCGATTTTAATTTGGTCAAGTATATAAGTCGACTCATGCCTACATGTTTTTTTCTCACTTCTTGTTTTTTTTGGATTTATCTTTTCTAATACATGAATCTATTTGTTAATTTTTCAATCAAGACTTGAAACAAATAAAATATGAAAATATAGTTTTTTTTAGAAAAAACATAGTACATGCCCAAATGTTCACAAATACGCACATACACTAACCCTTAAAAATGCATGCACACAAACCTTACCCTTATGCAGTGGGGCCGAAAGAGGGCCCAACAATGGCGTGGCCCCCTAACATCAGGGATTTGATGCTCAATTGCTAATGAGTGGTGCATAATTCGTGAATATTTGTTGCTACAAGCCCATTTTCAATGGTTTGACCCTTCCCAACCTGTTTTAACAACACTCGACCCCGCACGTAAAAAAATGATGGCTCCGCCGCTGCCCTTATGAGGTTGGGAATCGCAGTACACTACTGGGAAAGGGCTTATAGGAGATCACAAATTAGTGGCGGGCACGGCGGGGCACCCGCCACAGCTATTTTTGAAAGCAAGCAATGGCGGGTAGCAAAGCCCGCCCGCCACAGCTAGTTGCTTAACTGTGGCGGGCGGCGCTGGCCGCTCGCCACAGTTATTACCTGCAGGGTGAGACTTATTTGCGTAACTCACCTGTGACGAGCATCGACAACTGCCCGCCACAGGTAGAAGACCATGCAGTGGCGGGCGGCGCTTAGCAGCCGCCACTAGTTAACCTTGTCGGGTTTCCACTTTTTGCAGAATATAGCTGTGGCGGGTCCTAGACGCTGCTCGCCAGTGTTAGGTTAAAGTGCTTGTGGCGGGCGTCCCTCCTCACCCGCCACTGCTACTAATTTTTCAAATTTCAACGCGGGAGTCGACGAAAATTACGTCCGCGCGCGGTCGGCCGGGATAGCTACCCGGCCATGCCCGCCCAAATTCACAGCACACTGAGCTGCCCAATCCCCCCGAACGCCACGACGCTCCGCCGGCCCCCGCAAGCGCCGGCAACGCGCGCAGCCGCCGCGTCCCCCCGCACGCTCCGCCACTCCCGGCCCGCATCCCTCTCCCCCCTTCCACCCCACCCCCCGCGCGCGCCATCGGCCGCCCCCCTGCTGCGGAATCCTCTCGGCCGGTCGACTCTCCACCGACCCCCTCCGCCGGTGCGCCTCCGCCCGCACCAACGGACGACAGCGTCGGCCATCTCCACCGGCGCGCGCGCCGCCCGCACCAACAACGGCTCAGCCATCTACACAGTGCTGCTCGGTTGTTGTTTGAATTCATTGCTTTTGCTATATATGTTCATTATCTGTGCTATATATGTTCATGTTCACGGGTTGATTTCAAATGGTTTCTATTAATTGCCTGTGCTATATATATGTTCGTGTTCAGGGGTTGTTGTGCTATGCACTAGTAGAAAACATGGCTTTGTTTCTGGCCAGATCAGAGCAATAGTCCCGGTCATGTTACGAACCGGGACTAATGTGAGCATCAGTCCCGGTTCGAGCGGCTAGGACGCCGGCCGGGCCTCGGCAGGCATCAGTCCCGGTTCGACTGGGACCTTTAGTCCCGGTTCCAGACACCAACCGGGACTAAAGGGCCTCGCTCCCTTTAGTCCCGTTTGGTGGGTTAGTCTTCAGTCCCGGTTCTAGACACCAACCGGGGCTAAAAAGATGCCTATATATATCCTCGCCCCTGCCCGCCCTCTCCTCTGTTTTTTGGCCGTAGAAGGTGGGAGGTGTGTGTGCTACTCTGTTCTCACTTCTTGTGCACATGAGGTGTTTGATGAAATGCCCGAGCCACACTTAAGCTTTCTCCTCTGTTCTTCCTCCAAGCTCGACCTCCAAGCTCCATTTTCCCCAAGATTTGTCTAGATTTGGCGGTGCACCAACTATCCAAGTGTTCTAAAAGGTTAGCAACTTCATCCTTTCATCTCTCACTGCTAGTTTAGCTCATTTCATATGCTCTAGAAGTAGAGTGGTTTGTGGGTTTTAGTGGAGTAGTGTATGTGGGAGTTTATTTGATTTAGATGCACAATTTGAGCTCAAATTAACTTCTTAGTTTGCACATGTGTAGGGTGCCGTCCCGTCCCCGTCCCCGTCCCCGTCCTCACCGCCGTCGATCGCCCACGCCGATCTCGTCGCCGGCTCCACCGTGGTGAGCCTCTTGTTCTTATCTTTTTTTAAAAGAACAAATTCTTACTTGTATGATTTAGATAGCTACTTGTATAATTTTCTTACTTGTATTATTGTTTGTTATTATATAGTGCCATGGTTTTGGTATCCGCCCCCGTCGGCTCTCGTCCGGTCTATGATTCGGATGTGGTATATTATCTTTTATAACTATTTGTTTCATTTAGTGTTTATGATAATTATGCCGACCAACTTGACATAGATGTTTTTATCTAGGAGGTATGTGAACCGGAAATTCCAACCGACCCTCTTGTCGAGAGGTTAAATTTAGTTGAAAAAGAAAACAATTATTTGAAAGAAAAATTGAAAAGAATTGAAGAAGAGAAAATGAAATTGGAGTTGCATGTTGCCGATGTCGTCGATCTACACAATATCCAGATGGATGCAATGCGCTTGAAGATTAGAAAGATTAGAAAATATGCCATTGATAAAGAGGCTTGGTATCATTATGCTATTGGATCAATTGTTACCTTAGTTGCGATTTTGATCGCATTTGTTGTTGCATTTAAATGTTTTACATAGTTGTATGTTGTTTTATGAGAACTATGTATGAACTTTATGTATTTATTTTTGCAGTAATAACATTTGATCACTACTGTACTTTAGTTTTAATGTGATGATGAACTTGTATTAATTTGGTCATTTCTCTATTCATGATGTTCTGTAATGGTTTTTGATATACTTAATTATATAATGCAGATGAACCGGCAATGGATGTACGGTGACCGACGCACTTCCGAGTACATTACGGGCCTGCATAATTTTATCGATGTGGCTGAGGCAAACAGTCAGAATGGTTTTATGTATTGTCCATGTGTTGTCTGTGTGAATACGAAGGATTACTCTTCCTCGAAAACCCTTCACTTCCACCTGCTTAAGAAGGGTTTCATGCCCCACTATAATTGTTGGACCAAGCACGGAGAAAGAGGGGTTATGATGGAAGACAATGAAGAAGAAGAGGATGATGAAAACTATCCTATGTTCCCTGAATACGGTGATACTGCAACGGGGGAAGCTGAAGATCAAGAGGCACCAGATGTGCCCGCTGATGATCTTCGCCGGGTCATTGTTGATGCACAGAGAGAATGCGAAAGTGAAAGGGAGAAGTTGAAGTTCGATCGCTTGTTAGAGGATCACAAAAAACGGTTGTACCCAAATTGCGAAGATGGCAACACAAAGCTCGGTACCACACTGGAATTGCTGCAATGGAAGGCAGAGAATGGTTTATCTGACAAGGGATTTGAGAAGTTACTGAAAATAATGAAGAAGAAGCTTCCAAAGGATAACGAATTACCTGACGGTACGTACGAAGCAAAGAAGGTTCTCTGCCCTCTAGGATTAGAGGTGCAGAAGATACATGCATTCCCTAATGACTGCATCCTCTATCACGGTGAGGAGTACGAGAATTTGAATGCATGCCCGGTATGCGGTGCATTGCGGTATAAGATCAAACGAGATGACCCTGGTGATGTTGAGGGCGTGCGCCCCAGGAAGAGGGTTCCTGCCAAGGTGATGTGGTATGCTCCTATAATACCACGGTTGAAACGTCTGTTCAGAAACAAAGAGCATGCCAAGTTGTTGCGATGACACAAAGAAAATCGTAAGAAAGACGGGATGTTGAGAGTACCCGCTGATGGGTCGCAGTGGAGAAAAATCGAGAAAAGTGGCCGGAGTTTGCAGATGACACAAGAAACTTATGGTTTGGATAAGTGCAGATGGCATTAATCCTTTTGGGGAGCAGAGCAGCAATCATAGCACCTGGTCTGTGACTCTATGTATCTATAACCTTCCTCCTTGGTTGTGCATGAAGCGGAAGTTCATTATGATGCCAGTGCTCATCCAAGGCCCTAAGCAACCCGGCAACGACATTGATGTGTACCTAAGGCCATTAGTTGAAGAACTTTTTACAGCTGTGTGATATCAAAGGTGTACGTGTGTGGGATGAGCACAAACAGCAGGAATTTGACCTACGAGCGTTGCTGTTTGTAACCATCAATGATTGGCCTGCTCTTAGTAACCTTTCAGGACAGACAAACAAGGGATACAATGCATGCACGCACTGTTTAGATGAGACTGAAAGTATATATTTGGACAAATGTAAGAAGAATGTGTACCTGGGACATCGTCGATTTCTTCCGACCAAGAATGCCTTAAGAAAGAAAGGCAAGCATTTCAAAGGTGAGGCAGATCACCGGAAGAAGCCTGTCCCCCGTACTGGTGATGATATATTTGATATGGTCAAGGATTTAAAAGCAATCTTTGGAAAGGGTCCTGGCGGACAATCTGTTCCGAATGACGCTGACGGACACGCACCCATGTGGAAGAAAAATCTATATTTTGGGAGCTACCCTATTGGAAAGTCCTAGAGGTCTGCTCTGCAATCGATGTGATGCACATGACGAAGAATCTTTGCGTGAACCTGCTAGGCTTCTTGGGCGTGTATGGGAAGACAAAAGATACACCGGAGGCATGGGAGGACCAGCAACGTATGAACGAAAAAGACGGCATGCCTCCAAAGCAGTATCAAGGTCCTGCCAGCTACGCTCTTACCAAAGCAGAGAAGGAAATCTTTTTTGAATGCCTGCTCAGTATCAAGGTCCCGTCTGGCTTCTCGTCGAATATAAAGGGAATAATAAATATGGCAGAGAAAAAATTCCAGAACCTAAAGTCTCATGACTACCACGTGATTATGATGCAATTGCTTCCGGTTGCATTGAGGGGGCTTCTACCAGAAAATGTTCGATTAGCCATTGTGAAGCTATGTGCATTCCTCAATGCAATTTCTCAGAAGGTAATCGATCCAGAAATCCTAGCAAGGTTACAGAATGATTTGGTCCAATGTCTTGTCAGTTTCGAGTTGGTGTTCCCACCATCCTTCTTCAATATTATGACGCACGTCCTAGTTCACCTAGTCGACGAGATTGCCATTCTGGGTCCTGTATTTCTACACAATATGTTCCCCTTTGAGAGGTTCATGGGAGTCTTAAAGAAATATGTTCATAACCGTGCCAGGCCAGAAGGAAGCATCTCCAAGGGCCATGAAACAGAGGAGGTTATTGAGTTTTGTGTTGACTTTATTCCTGACCTTAAGCCGATTGGTGTTCCTCAATCGCGGCATGAGGGGAGACTAAGTGGAAAAGGCACGCTAGCACCGAAAGCAATAATATGTAGGGACGGGCATTCTTGGGCGCAAGCACACTACACAGTTCTACAAAATTCTACCTTGGTGGCCCCGTATATCAATGAACACAAGAATATTGTACGCTCCCAACACCCGGGGCAGTCTGACGACTAGATTACATGTGCACACATGTCGACTTTCGGCGGTTGGATGCAAACACATCTCATGAGTAACAACACTGTTGGAGATGAGCTGTACTTGTTGGCCAGGACACCATCTTCGACTGTATTGACTTTTCAAGGGTACGAGATAAATGGGAATACATTTTACACGATCGCCCAAGATAAAAAGAGCACCAACCAAAACAGTGGTGTCCGCTTTGATGCAGCAGACACCTATATGGCAAAGGACACATATTATGGTTACACAGAGGAGATATGGGAACTTGACTATGGACGTGATTTTAAGGTCCCTTTGTTTCGGTGCAAATGGGTCAATCTGACAGGAGGCGGGGTATAGGTAGACCCGCAGTACGGAATGACTACAGTGGATCTCAACAATCTTGGGTACACAGACGAACCATTCGTCCTAGCCAATGATGTGGCGCAGGTTTTCTATTTGAAGGACATGTCTACCAAACCGAGAAAAAGAAAAGATAAGGAAGTGAATACATCATACGATGAGCCAAAGCGCCACATAGTTCTTTCAGGGAAAAGAAACATCGTGGGAGTGGAGGACAAGACAGACATGTCAGAAGATTATGAAAAGTTTCATGAAATTCCTCCCTTCACAGTGAAGACTGACCCAAGCATCATGTTAAATGATGAAGATTATCCATGGTTACGGCGCAATAAGCAAGGGACACACGCGAAGAAAAAGTTTAGCTGGAAAGTGCCACTTCGGACAAACCGGAGGGAATCTTTGTAAGAGCTAGCTAGGGCATTTTGGCATTTGAAACATGATTTTAGAATAATTATTTATTAAGTTATGAAATTTCAATTATTCCTATCCTTTTAGTATTTTAATTATACAGAGGAGTTAATCAATGCAATTATGTCCAAACAAAATATGAATGTCTTCTGAGCATTCCAGATAAGTCGCTTGAGGTTGACAGGCATAGGCCATACACACCCTCACCAGTTGTAGTGATTTCAGTCCCAAGTTTTGCAAGGTTGATCATACGTGGTTAGTCCCGGTTGGTGGCTCCATGTAAAATAACAAGGTTAATATAGACATGGCTTAAACGTCTTGACATAGATGAATACAGCAGAAGCATCGCAGATGATAAGAGAGAAACGTTGTAGGACATAAAGTTGGAGGTCCAGATGAGGAGTTCTCTGGTTGCTTTCTGGTGAAACTGAGGACAACATATCAGATGGCCATTCTCGAGAATAGTCTATTGTTTTGACATATCTCATGAACATCCAGGCACCTTTATATTATCTTACATCAGGAGTACAAACCCACATCATGAGTATGTTGGGTTATACTCAAAGGGCTTTAGATTCCGGAAGAAAGATTTTGACAGCATTGATCGCCTTGTGTCATATTTTCAAAAACATATTGACAAACCTGATGCTGGCCCTTCAATGCGAAATGTTGCGGCAATGGTACCTATGAAAAATAACTTGATAGAACTATTTGTCACTATCTGATGAAAATCTATATCATCAAATAAAGTTATATAAAATTCTAGTTATGATCAACTAAAACAAAACTATAATATTCTTCAATAGCAAAAAGAATCAACTAAAAAGCTTTTATAAAACTCTAGTTATGATCAAAATAATATTAACTTAAAATTATATAAAATTTATGCAACTAAAATTTTCATAAAGTATTTTTGGTTAAAAAATTTAATAGCAAAAAGAATTAAATCAAAACTAGGCATGTATACTACTGTTTTTGAATCTGTTTAAAAGAAAACTAAAACTAAAATATCCTAAAAAGGTCTAAAACCAAAAATAGGAAAAACAGATTTAGTCCCGGTTGGTGCCCCCAACTGGGACTAAAGGCCTACCTTTAGTCCCGGTCCGAGCCACCAACCCGGTTGGAGCCACCAACCGGGACTAAAGCTCGAGGTATATTAACCGCACGCCCCGGCCTTCTTCCTCCCCAGTCTTCTTTCTCTGGCGCCTCTGCCCCGACGCCGAACCACCGCACGCCACCGCCAGGCTGCCGCGACGCCCTGCCCCGAGCCGTCTCCGAGCCCGCTGACCGTCGCCGGACCTCCTCGCCCTCCTCCCCGAGCATCGCCGCCCCCGAGCCCGCTCCTCGTCGCCGCCCCCAAGCCCGTCCTCGTCGTCGCCGCCCCCGCTCCCCGGCTAGCTGTGAACCGCCGCCGTTCCCCTCCTCCTCCTATCCCCCCCCCCCCCGCGGTCACCGACGCCGACGCCGCCCGCGCTCAGGCCGCTGTCTTTTTTTTTCCTTTTTGTTATTGATTTTGTGTTGTGGTATAATTTGGCATCTGACCAGTACATTTTTGTGCAATTGCCAAGATTTATACAATTTTTTGTAAAAATTGCCATGATGTGTGTATAGTTGCATTCTATGATTAGAAAATATGGCATGATGTAAAAAAAACAATTCATAGACACAACAAAGAAAATCAAAATTGACATGATTTTAGAAAACAAATTCCTGAACTTTTAGTCATGTGGCCATTACATATTTTTCAAAATAGTTGCCATGTCTGAGAACAAAATTCCAAAAAAATTCCATAGTTATAACGAAAGAATGTGTTTAAATTTGGAAAAATAAAAGTGAAAGAAAGAAAGAAAAATACTATTTAGTTCTCTCATAGTTATAGTCATATAGTTGGAGGAGGCCCCGACGATCACCGGTGAGGAGTCCCCGACGATCGCCGGTGAGGAGTCCCCGACGATCGCCGGAGGAGTACCCGACGATCGCCGGTGAGGAGTCCCCGACGATCGCCGGTGAGGAGTCCCCGATGATCGCCGGAGGAGTCCCCGACAATCGCCGGTGAGGAGGCCCCGACGATCGCCGTAGGAGTCCCCGACGATTGCCGGTGAGGAGTCCCCGACGATCGCCGGAGGAGTCCCCGACGATCGCCGGTGAGGAGGCCCCGACGATCGCTGGAGGAGTCCCCGACGATCGCCGGTGAGGAGTCCCCGACGATCGCCGGTGAGGAGTCCCCGAATGCTTATCTTTGTTTCTGTTTAAATTTTCCACGAATGCTTATGTTGGTTGTGCCGGTGCTTTTGATGTGCAGGGATCGATTTTTTCACCTCTAGGAGCACCGTCGGTCCCGTTGCCGTTGCCATCCACTACCTCCTCTACGGTCATCTAGGGGTGAGCTCGACTATCATCCTCCTCTACGGTATCATCCTCATCTAGGGGTAAAAATTAAAGAAATCTGATGCAAACAATGAAATAAAGGCGAGCCGGAGCAACGTCTCACAATGAACGAGAAATGGACCTGATTTGTTTTCATAGGAATTTGTTCTCGGCGACGATGCCCGGCCCGTATCCTCGTCGTCGACTCGGCGGCGACAACCAGTTTGAGAGGCGTCATGTCCAGGACTGGGCTCCGCCGGGCTGGCACTGGGAGGTGCTACCTTCCGGGGCGCGCAGCTTGGTGAGGAATCGGGGTCTCGTCGTTAACCCGGAGCTTCTTTGGTGGCGGTCACGTGGGCCACTATCGGTGCAGAGGGAGCCGGCCCCCGAGAGGGTGGTTCGTCGCCGTGTCAGGGAGGAGGACGAGCACGTCCGTCGCTACATGGTTGCGTTGGACGACAGCTTCTCCAATACCTGGCAGTTTCTTCAGGGATCTCACCCGAGCTATGATCCTATGATGGTTCCTTCTCTTTGGGTGTTCACCGCCCGCGGCTCAGGAACCAGGAGTCGACGTCCAGTTTGATTGGGCGAGATGTTTAGTGATATTATGTGATATTATTGTTGCATTAACTGGATTATTCGAGATGTATTAGTGATATTATATGATAATATTATTGCATTAACTGGATTATTCGAGATGTATTAGTGATATTATGTGAATTTGTTTTAATAATGTGTTTTGTTTTAATCGAGATGCAAATAGACATGGAAATGTGAATTTGTTTTAATATTTTGTTTATAGCATTGAAATAACTTGCAAGTCTTTGCAGAAACTATGGAACACGACAGAGACTTAGAACAAGAAGAGATGTTGGGGGAAATAATCCGCGACGGAGATGATGATATCACCTCACAGTTTCTCAACGATGACTCCGATGGTGAGGGAAGAGAGGATGACCGCTCCGGTGATCGAATGGAGGGAGAAGATGACGACTCCGGCAGTGTTGGAGCCTTAACTGTTGCAAAGTCCGGCGAGGTATATTAATTAAGCCTGCTGACTAGATGCATTAATTGATTTGTATGTACATATATTAACGCTTCTTTCTTCTTTTAGCCCTCCGGATCGAGCCAACCTTCTGTAAAGAGACGAGGCCCGAAGAAAAGGTTGGGCGAGAATGAAAGGTTCACAATCGAAAAAATGGCTGCAGATGGCAAACCGACTGCTCCCAAGCGGACCGCAGACCGATTTATAAGTCAGTGCGGAGTTGTTGTTAGGGACAACATCCCGATCAGCATTCAAGAATGGAATAAGCCAAAGGTGGACGATGGAGTTTCTTATGTCGACGATAGATCCAAAGATGAGCTTTGGAATACGCTCATGACAAATTTCAGCCTACCGCCAGAGGTGGATCCAAATAGCAATGTTGTAGAGCGAAAAGTCAAGGCGTGGGCTCTTAAGAAGATGGCCGAACAATTCAAGAACTGGAAGAAAAGATTGCACGAAAAGTTTGTCCTGAAAGAGAAGACTCCAACATTCACCGGTCAATATGAGAAGATGAAAGATCACTGGCCCGCATTTGTGGCGTACAAGACATCGGAGAAAGGTAAGAAAAGGTCACTGATAAATAAGCAAAATGCTGCAAAGAAGGAATATCACCATGTTACGGGGTCAGGTGGCTACAAGGTTGCCCGGCCTACGTGGGACAAAGCTGAGAACGACCTGCTTGATAAAGGGATCCATCTAGAGACATTGAACTGGCCCGAACGGGCAAGGACTTGGTTCTTCGGGCATGGAGGAACTTTGCACCCAAAAACAGGGAAGTGTGTTTATACGAAAGCTCAACTTGCAACACCCGTCAAAAACATTCAGGATGCAATCCAGGCCATGCAGGAAGGGAAGTTCCATCTCGACAGAGAGAAGGACGAGCTGTCACGCGCCCTCGGGAATCCTGAACACCCTGGACGAACACGAGGCACATCAGGCTCCGTTCCATGGAAGGTTGGGTTTCCCGACAGCAGAGACACTTATAGAAGCCGAGGGAGAAAGAAGAAAGAGGATGCAGACCGGCTGCAGAAGGTAGAAGAAAGATTAGCGTTGCAGGAGAAGCGAATAGAGGCACTTAACAGCCAGCAAGCTACCGGCCCATCATCTCAGCGGCACGAAGATCCTTCATTCGATACTTCCCACGGAGCTACCCCACCATCTCAGTGGAAAAGCAGCGTGGCTTCCACGGAGCTCGTTCGGCCGCCCATAGATGATATCACGGATCCTGATCGCTACCCCATGGATGATATCACGGAGAGGGAACATTGTGATCTACATGCGAAATGCATGAACATAACCTTGAAGGTGGCGGTCGGCTATGCCTTACCTCGTGTACCTGATGGAACTTACCATTGCTCTCCGATTCCAGATGGCTATGCTGTTGTCGGGGTGGATGAAGTTACCAACGGATTTGAGCAGCTGGGGCTTGAGTACCCTACAGGTGAAGGGGAGACTCATCTGGGAGATGCCATAAGGACTACCATTCTATGGAGAAAGGAACACATCGTGCTTCCATACTGGACGCCGCGTCAGCAGACTCAGCCGGAGGAGGCCCCTCAGCAGACTGCTCACAGTCCAGCTCTATCTCCGCTGCCTCAGCCGTCTCCGCTGCCTCAGCCGTCTCCGCCGCGTCAGCACACTCCGTCGCCTCAGCTGTCTCCGCCGCGTCAGCGGACTCTGCCGGAGGAGGCCCCTCAGCAGAATCTGCCGCGTCAGCTGACTCCGCCTCCTCCGCCGCCTCAGCACCGGCCGAAGAGATCCGCCGCCTCTCCGGCGGCTAGTAGTACAACAGCGAAGAAATCCAGACCAGGTAGCGTTAAGAAGGCTCCTGCCAAGTTACCATACGACATGACTAAGGAGGAAACCAAGGAGTTCGTGGCTGCCGACGTGTAACGCCAGCTTGCACCGACCCGTCCAGATCCAACGGAGAAAATAGATCCGGTAAAAGCGAGGCGCTTGCTGGAAAACCTTACAAAACCACCGCCGCCTCCGCTGCTATCAAACTATGACCGCTCTATTGTAAAGTCATATAGAGATCCACAGCAGCGGTCTGGAAGTAGCAGTAGTGCAAGGGGGAAAACAATTCCCCAGCTCGGCGAACAGAAAAACCAATCGTGCCCCCCGCTCAAGGTGTTTACCGATATCGCTAATGATCCGGGGGTAGCGGCTGCTGATCCTGGTTTCACTCTTGGTGATTACTTAGGCGATGAGGTACAGTTCGAAATGGCTGAGTTAGCCTTTAAATTCGAGCACGGGAAGCCTCTCGTCAGACCTGAGGAGCTCCCGCATCTACCAACGATGATGCGAATATTGCATGACTGGTACTTGGAAGCCTCAAAGCAAGGGAGCAACTATATCATTGCGGGAATTAAAGATGAGCATTTCTTCAATGGAGACCAGGAGATTTTCATTGAATTTGAAGAATTATTTCAGTTATACAATCAAGACGCCATCGACAAATCTATCGTCAGTTGCTATTGTTTGTAAGTATCATTTCTGTAATTAAGTCTCTAGCTCAGCTCGTTCATTGCATGTATAATTATCCTCACTATATATATTATGCAGAAAGAAGATCCTCGAATGCAAAAGAGGACAAATCTATGACATTGGGTTCATTAACCCAAATACTATTCATGAAGCTACGGTAAAATGGAACCCCAAGGATACAGAGAAGAACTTGCTAAGGGCGTTAATTAAACAACAAACCAAAAGGGAAATACTATTTCCTTACAACTTCCAGTGAGTGTTATACTGTCTTGTACACATCATTCTGTTTCGCTTACTCGATGTTAAGTGTAATTGATGAGCTATGCATGCGCAGGTTCCACTTTATTCTGCTAGTCATTCAGTTTGACGCAGGAAAAGTACTTGTCATGGACTCGTTACGTAAAGACCCTGAGATGTGGGCGGACCTGAAAAAAATTCTCCAGAGGTTATTTCAATCATTATCGCACTATATCGGCAACTATCGTTCATTTCCTGATATCAAGTAATTAATAACTCCTTTATTCATTTTCTTTGCCGGGCAGGGTTTGGAAAAAGTTCACCAAGCAGGTTAGGGGTGAATGGAGAGAGGAGCCGCGATTTCAACAACTCAGTGTAAGTAGTACTAGCTAGGTCTGCGCATCTCTTTGATTCTAGTTTCAATACCACTATTGTCGGTGTACTAAAGTTTGGGTCTTTTTAGTACCCCATACTTGTGCACGGACGGTTGTAGCCATACCAGCGGCAAGGCCTGCCGGGGAACAGCTGGAAACAGATACAAGATTATCAAGAAGGCATTCAAGCTGATGATCAGAAGACAGAAGACCGAAGGCTGGATTCCCGGCAAGATACTTGCCAGGAAGGCTCATGAAGGCCAGACAAGGCCTCGCACACGGCAAGATCCCACCGCCCTGCCACCGCTCCAGCGCAGCGACCAGCCTGTCGTTTAGGGTTTGTCCTCCTGGATGCGTGTCATGGCACTGACGGCGGATGGGGTTAAGCGGCGCTGATGGGACGGGCTCTTTTTCCATCCCCAAGAAAGTAAGGGACACCTAAGTGAGGCATTTAATGCGTTTGTCCTAAGAAGTCAGTGATAAGCATGTAAACACTGTAGCAACTTTACACCTCTTGTACGTGCTGTTCGCCGCTATTGGTGACCCCTTGGACATATAAAAGGAGGCCCAAGGCGATGCTACAGAAGGAGGAGCTTTCTGGCCCAGTTGCATGCGTAGCCGCCCTTCTTGCGTACTGTTCACCAAGAAGCGCTCCGTGTACCTGAGCTTAAACACCCACAATAAACCAAAGCAGGAGTAGGGTTTTACGCTACTCAGCGGCCCGAACCTGGGTAAAGATCCCCGCGTTGATCGTTGGATCCGCTCTTTGTGTACATCTTTTCCCTAGCCGAACCGTAAAAGGGATCCACGCGGTCCCATAGGTGTCATACGCCGACATCTTTGGTGCGCCAGGTAGGGGAAGAGATTGCGCGAACCCGATCTAGCGGTCAGCGCGCCAGTTTTTGATCACTTTCATCGCCATGGCTCCCAAGAAGAAGGGCGCTACGGCGGTTGATCCATCCGCGTCCGGCCTGCCCGTACCCACACAGACGGGCGACGGCGTGGGCGCTGGTGGAGGAGGTGGAGGTCTTGAGCCTCCACGACGTTCTGGCGATCAGAGCCAGGTGAGCGGCATCGTTCGCAACAGCGACAACAACCCACACACTGCCAAGTCTAAGGACGGAGCCGTGCTACCTACGGGTGGCGCAGCGAACTCCAAGGATGGGACGACGCCTTCCAAGACACCCACGCCGGAGCATGCACCGCGGCCTTCTCAGGTCGTGCGCGACGGGCAGCGCCGCGACGTTGGTGGTTCCAGGCGCCCCCATGGAAAAACCCCTGCGCATCACTCCCAAGATGCACGGGGCCAGTATGCACGCCAACATGCCGGTGGAAGCAGGGCGCGATCGCAAGACCGTGATGGAGCTCCTTCTAACACAGTTAGGAGTCAGAGCACCTCACGTTCTTCGCACCTTTCGCCACCGCCTACACCGGCAGAAGCGTTGGCACGAGCTCAGCTGCTCCTGAATTTCCCTCCCGCTGCGGAGAAGCTAGAAGAATGGAGATCTGCTATTTAGAGCCTCATCGGCTTGGCTAATGATGACAGGCCGCAGCAGGCGGGGCCTTCGCGGCGGCAGTCCACTGAGCCGGTGCGTGCTGGTGGCGAAAAGAACGAAGGCGGTACGACTACGATGCGCTCCCCTCCGCTACGACAACAGCGGTCGCTAACTCGGCGGATTGACGCCTGTGATGATGATTCCACGGCGTCGTCTGATCCGCAGGTTCGCCGCGATCAACGTCAAGTTCTTCGGGAACGAAACAAAGAAGACGCTCGAACTACCATCGAGCGGCGGCGGGAAGCGCGCCGTCAATCTGACAAGCGCGCGGGACCCACTGTGGACGAGCCTACGCCGGGGTATTCTGGTAACTTGCCTTACGAGGTGGGTTGTCCAGCTTTTACTCGTGAGCTGCGGTGGGTCCAGTGGCCCAATTCCCGAACTTTCAAGCCGGAGGTGCCGGAGAAATACGACGGCAAGACTCACCCGTCAGAGTTCCTGAGCATCTACACCATTGCGGTGCAGGCTGCCGGGGCTCGAGACGACAAGATACTCGCCAACTACTTCCCGTTGGTGCTTAAGCCCAGCGTCAGGTCGTGGTTGATGCATCTGCCGGAGAATTCCATTTCCTCCTGGGCAGATTTGTGTCATGAGTTTGTTGGCGCCTTTACTGGAGGCCACCAGGCTCCTGGCCAGGAAAGTGATTTACATCTCATCCCCTAGAAAGAGGGTGAAACCTTGCGCAAGTACATACAGAGATTCAGCCGTATACAGCACAACATCCCAGACGTTCATCCTGCCGCAGTTATCAGCGCGTTTCATCAGAATGTGCGCAACCGCAAGATGCGGGAAGAGCTGGCAATGAACAAGGTCAGGGATGTCGCCGAGCTCTATGCTCTGGCTGACAGATGTGCTTGGGCTAAAGAGGGAAGGAGATTCCCCGGCGAGGATGCTGGCGCAGAAATCGACTCTGAAGGCGAAGACGCCACCACCTCGGCGAAGAAAGGCCGACGGCATAACAGGAAGCGCAAGGGCAAGGCCGTGCTTGCCGTCGAGGGATCCGGCAACACCAGCACCGCCAAGAAGATCAAGACTGATGGCCCCGGCAAGGAGGTCGCCGGGTGTGCCTTATGTCAGGCCTTGGCGGCTGCCGACAAGCCGGAGGGCTCCGACAAGCAGTACTGCAAGATCCATCGCACCAAGAGTCACGATCTCCAAAACTGCCGGCAAGTTGAGCAGCTTGTCGAGAAGCAGAAAGCCGAGTATGAGAGGCGAGACAAGGAGAAGGCCCAGGATGGCGCTGAGGGGTCTGGCAGGAAATGCGGTGGTCGAGGAGGTCGCCGCGGCAAGGCCAAGCTGTAGGAGATATGCCCTAGAGGCAATAATATATGTTATTGATTATCTTCCTGTTCATAATTAGGTTTATGTTCCATGCTATAACTGCTATGGTTCTCGAGTCTACAATAACCACGAGGCTGGGAGGAAGAATCATATGCACGTGTGGAATAATAAACGGTAAAATGTATTCCTAGTCTGGCCTCTAAGACTGGCTCAAGTATTGCATGATGATCCTGTTTTCCTGATCATGGGCATAGCTATGCCGGGAATTTTGAGGGCACAATGTTAGAAGAACATTTGTGTTGAATCGACCCGAATTGATGTTATGCTATGAGATTCATTCGTCATAAGTTAATGGTTAATAACACAGAGATGGTTAACGTTTGCATAATTCCTTAGACCATGAGAGTATCGAGTTACTTCATGCTTGCTTCATGAACTTTGGGGTTTGATAAACGTCATCCGTAAATGGGTGGCTATTACGGCGGCTTACGGGTTCATGGAAAAGTATGTCAAGTAACTTGATAGCTCAAGATTGGGATTTGCTCCTCCGATGATGGAGAGATATCTCCAGGCCCTCTCGGTGTTACGGTATCCATCATCGTCTGGCCAGACACTTTGTGATTTGATCACGGGGATGCCGGAACACGGGAACAAGAAAAGAGAACAATACCGGTAACGAGGTAACTGGCATAGTGGACAAGTTGTTGATCCGCGGGGATGCCAACATGTCTCACCTCGGGTATTTGTAACATATCACGAAGCAACAGGAATAGCACACGGCAACTGGAGGTTCACTCGAATATTCATTCGTGTGGGTATAGGGGTCAATATGGGTGTCCACGGCTCCGATGTTGATCATTGATCGGAAGGGGTTCCGGGTCATGTCTATACTTCACTGAACCTATAGGGTCACACGCTTAAGGGTCATCTATCTGCTGAATACTAGACGGGGAGTCTGAGAGAAAATCACCGAAAAAGTTTTCGGACACCGGAAGAGTTTCGGACAGCGGAAAAGTTCCGCAGAGAGAACACCGGAACAGTTTCGGTAAAACTGAAAAGTTGTTTCAGGGGATACCATAATGTCAAATTGGTTTTGGCACATGCCTGATAATTCTTGGAGGGTGCCAGAATCATTCTGGAAACTTTCTGGAATTTTCCGGGATGAAAACCGGAAATGTTCCGGAGCTGCCGAAACCGCTTCAGATGCTTTTCGCAGATGAAAATCACTAAACCGGAATTGTTCCGGATCGCATTGAAAATTATTTTAGTGGGTACTGGAAATGTTCTAAGCCCACATAAATATTTTCAGTTCGACCGGACGCTGAAAAATGTGTTCGTGAATAGTGAAAAGCACTTTTTGGGCTGATTTGCAAATGGGGTTTTTCTTCTAGAAGAAAACCACTTTTGGTGTGTGAAAGGGAGGTGGAGCTCCCCAAGGGGGCTGCAAATTTCGGCCATGGCTTGGGGGGGCCCTCCTTGAGGTGTCCTTCCACCTCATGGTGGATATCTTCTACACACCCTTATGTGGCATGTGGTGGAAAGATCCTAGGAAGGTCCTTTTGGTCTTTCCTCTACCCCTTGCTCCTCCTATAAATTGAGGCGGAGATTGCTCTCCAAAATCAGATCATGCTTGCTCTCATACACATGCCATAGACTTGTCTGGCTTCTCTCTCCCTCCCAGCGAAATAGTTTCGTAGAGCCGAAAGGCTGTCTAGTTTCCGGCAGGAACTAGTTCTGGACGGCGAAGCCCTGCCGGATAGATGACACCGTATGTGTGCAACTCTGTAGAGAGATCGTAGTTTTGGTCTTAGTTCGAGAGTGCCTCCCGAAGGGCTGTCCAAGTGATCATCTTAGTTTCGAGGGTCCTCCCGAAGGGCTGTCCGAGTGACCGTCCGAGTTTCGAAGGTCCTCCCGAAGGGCTGTCCGCGACACCGTCCGAGGGACTGTCCGACCGCCTCCCGGAGGGCTGTCCGAGGGGCAGATGTGGGAGTACATCCTCGCGGTTGGGAGGTTGTAAAATCCTAGCTGCGGGGATCTGCACCGCCGATCGTCATCGACTCTACTTCCGCTGCGCTACGAGTCGGTAACAAAACAGATCAAACCTTGTATGCAGTCTCCATAGTGATCCTGGGCTGGTACGTAGGTCGGAAAATTTTTGTTTTCTGCTGCGTTCCCTTACAGTGGCATCAAGAGCCGTGCTATGCGTAGATGCAGGTTGCGATCTAGAATACATAGAGATGTATGGGTATTGCACAATATAATTAGGTAGTAGATGAGATCTATTGCTGAAAATTATTTGTGCAGGTAGCAGATGAAATCTGTTACCCGATGTTCCTGTTGCTTCCCTTGAATTTGCGTAGTCCTGATCTTGATGGCATGGTGGAATGTCACAAAGTTCTGGCAATCCGCGATCCTTTCATGCTGCTCCTGAGTATGCTGATTGACAGATCAACGAAGTGCTAACAGTTCTTTGGGTTCCACCATAGTTGAGAAAGATGGATGTTTCGCAGACGAAAGGGCAATGCAGATATGATCTACACGGGGGTCACGCGTATGACGAAGTTTAGTATGGGGCTCGAGATTTTATTATCTCGTGTTTCATACACCCTGGAAGGTTAATCTAGCAACTTGGATTATCATGCTTGATGATGGACGTTGGTAGCTTCGGTTTGTTTCGAAACCTTAGAAGCCACGAAAAATAAAATTTTGCATGAACCGATTAGAGGCGTCTAACTTGGTTTTGCAGGATGGTTTGCATGTGCATATGATGTGGTATAGCAGTGTTCATAATAATTTGATTATGTATGAGATGACTATATGATGTAAATTGATTAACATGACCTGCGTGTCATGATTCGGCATGATGGCTGGAGCCATATGATTGCACTTTAATGACCTGCGTGTCAACCTTATGTAATGCACTTATTTTATTAGCTATAGAGATAGCAATATTATCTGGTGCATCCACAAGGTGGTGGCAATCTTCGCGAAGGTGAACACCGACGCGAATGCCGAAGACGAAGAAATGAAAGACTTCTCCGTCAGAAAGGGCTATACCATATCATGCTATTATGAATTGCCTGAGATGTTTATCCCTTATGTTGCACCCTTCTTGATTGCGCAGTAGTCACTTTTTATTAGGGTGATCTCTCACAAAAATATCAAGTAGTTAGTGTTCTCCCAAGTGTAGCACCGTCACAGCATCCTTCCTTTCGAGGTGCGCCATGACCTACATGGGTACGAACGATTGTACGGGTGTAAGGCGGGTGAGGTCAGACCTCGCAGCAAGATCACTTGGTTATCTTGACGTTCATGGCAGGATCGTCCTGAGCTCAGAACACACGCATCGAAAGATGAACAAGAGTCACATGGAGATGTGATTGGCAAGTTTGCCTACCAATTGAAGTTCGCGCCATCAGTGTTCATCTCGAACAATGGCGTTGAATGGAAATGTGGGTCTTGAATCACTCACAATCAATTATGAGAGATATTGATTTGAGTGGGAGCGCACTGCAGAATTAACTTCTTTAATTCTCAGTGCAATTAATTTTGAACATTGTCTAAGTGTGGTTTGCATCATAGTTGTAGAATAATGGCTCGTGTTTCCACCTTCCCTTTTTAAATTGAATAGCTGTTAAATATCTGGTTAAAACTTTACAGTTGGTAACGTAATGTGAGGATTGTCCTCAAGTGTGCGAAGAAGGACTTTGTCCTATCACATGTTTTCGGTATTCTCCCGCTAATGCTATGGATCATGTGACTCTCGTCCTTCGATCCAAAAGCTAGAATTCCGTTTTCAGTCAAGTGCAATACGTTTGCTTCCATGAGACCCGAACTTCGAAAGTTTGGATAGTTATGTGATATTCATGGAATCTGAAAATCATTTTCAGAGACAGACAAAGGCTAAAAGATATAAGATATCCAAAGCAATGTTTGTTTGCAAACTATTAGTAAAGGAGTTTACTATGCATTAGACTGATAAGAGAGGGATCCAGAATAACGCCTGTCATATGATGAAAGGTGAATAAAACAACAACTTAAAGAGAAAGGAAGTGTCCGAAGGGTGTTAGTAAGACTTTCACGCCTAGGAAGTCCGGGGCTAATGCCACTCTTAAGTTGGATGCTTCTTCTGAGACTAGGAGAAATACTAAAAGTTAAACTGTTAGAAGTATAAAGGCAAAAAGAGAGAAGACTGGAATATCCAGCTCATGTATGAAAGTCATACAAGTTAATGATGTATAGAAGGCTGGTCAAAGAAATAGTTCTTGAGAATTATGATTAAATTGTTAATCACTGATTCTTGGGTATTGTGAGTTTATCACAGAGATACCCGCTCGATTGCACTCTGTTGCGACTCGATGCAAGAACTACTATGGCCTGAAAGACTAGCCAGGAATGAGGTTTAAATACATGTTGGGAACTTAGTAAAAGTTACTATACCTTCCATCGGTGTATTACATATGTATTTATTTTTTAATTCATTATAGAGTTTTACACACTCTAGCCCATTGCATAAGGTATCTTGCAAGAAGGTTATTCATAAGAGAACTTTTGATGTTCGGTGTTATGAATAACATAAGGGCCATACTTTCATTATGAATGAGATGTATGTTATGAATATTGATAATAATACTTTACCTCTGTATTTACTTTCATAAATCATTTTAGAGTTTTATACACTCTAGCCCATTTGCATAATGTTTGTTGCAAGAGTGTTGTTCATGAAAGAACAATTGTTGTTCGGAATCATGAATAACATAAGGGCCATACTTCCATCAACGATGGAACGTATGTTATGAATATTGATGGTAATATGATACATCCATAACACTGATGCTAAATGTCGCAAGACTAAAAGAATACCACACAAGTGTGGCACTGCATTTGGTCACATTGGAGAAACCCGCATGGAAAAATTCCATTATGATGGATTTTGAAGTCATTTGATTTTGAATCATCTGACACTTGCAACTTTCCTCCGAAAAGTGAAGTGACTGAAATACCGTTCATAAGCCATAAGGAACGAGCAACGAACTTATTGGTAATCATACATTTTGATGTGTGTAGTCCGATAAATGTTGTTGAAAACAGTGGATTTGTCTATCTTCAAAAATGACTCAAGTAGATATATGGATATTTACTTGATGAGACGTAAGTCTAGATCTTTTGAAATCATTCGAAAGGTTTTCAACATGAAGTAGGAATTATTGTAACAAGAAAGATTATGTTTCTGCAAACTAGATTGCAGAAAGGAATATCTGAGTTGCAAGTTTAGCGAATGTCTGATGAGTTGTGAAAGGAGTTTCATAACTTACACCTCCCGGAACACCACTGTGTGTGGAATGTCTGTGAAGATGTAATCAAACCATTTTCGACATGGTAAGATCAAAGATGACATAAATCAATTTGCCATTATCCCTTTTAAAGTAATGCTTTAGAGACTGCGGCTTTTACACTGAAAAGAGCACCATCAGGTCTGTTGAAATGATGCCATGGTATGGTACGCCCAACCATGCTTGGTATTTCCTTAACATTTGGAATATGGGGCTTGTGTAAAAGGTTACAAACCTATTCCAAATCAGACAAGAGCTACTTTGTAGGTTATCCCAAGTAATTGGAAATTCCTCCACCACTATACCGAGGCAAAAGGTTTGCCACCGAGAACGGTATGCTTTTAAAGAGAATAGTTCTTGCAAAAGGGTGAGTGGGAGAACAGTGCAACTCGACGAGATAAGCAGTATC
This sequence comes from Elymus sibiricus, assembly GCA_039707655.1. Lineage (NCBI taxonomy): Eukaryota > Viridiplantae > Streptophyta > Magnoliopsida > Poales > Poaceae > Elymus > Elymus sibiricus. The sequence goes on along the minus strand of CM077672.1, from coordinate 1,906,152 downwards.
TTCGTCATCAGATCAAAGGAAAGAAACCTTGGAAGTGATTCCAGAGTTTCCTACTGCGACTGATACGGAAGCCTCTACAATAAAATGTATGGACTTCAGTCGAACTTGCAGCTGAACCACGTAGGCAAAACTCGTGCAAACCTCTCAGGTGCGCAAACGAGATATTGTTGTTAGACAACAGTATACCTACAATACACAAGGAAGCGTTGATGGGCCCTGACTCCAGAATTGGCTAAATGCCAATACAATCTGAGATAGTTTCCGTATAAGTGATTCAAGATTAAAATCTTATTACACCTTTCGGAAGACTTATAGTCTAACGAATATTTATGGAACTATAAACTGATGTGGATAAAAGGTTTTATCCATAAAGCTCGACTTGTTGCAATAACAAGTTCAAGGAGTTGACTACGATGAGATTGTCTCACCGTAGCGATGCTAAAGGTCGGTTCGGATTGAACTAGTAATTAATACATATTTCAACATGAGATATGAAACATGGATGCCAAAAGGATTTCCATATGATGGAAATGCAACCTAGGACTTGTATGAGATACAGTCCAAAATATTTTGTCGATCCAGAGGATGCTAGTAAGTATGCAAACTTCAGAGTTCCAGCGATGGACAGAAGAGAGCAAAATGGAGTTGGAATCTTCGTTTTTGATGAAATAGTTTGATTTCATCAATGGATAACGAAGATGCTTGTGGTTTCAAGAAAGTAAGTGGGAGCATAATAATATTTCTAAAAACTTTGTGTGCTTGACACATTGTTGATTGGAAATTTCTTGACACGAATTAGTACTTCATTAAAAATAGTTTTTTCGATGAAGTGCTTGGGCTAAATAGCCTTGACATTAGGCATATTTATCTACGAGATAGAATTGCCTAATAGGCTAAAGCCAAAAATACATATTGACAAGATGCTAAAACCTTTTAGCATTAAAACGCCAAGGAGTGATTCTTGCCGAAGTCACATGGAAAGAGTTTTTGCAAGACTCGGTGTCCCAAAACACTGATGAGCGAAATACATGATGGAGATTCCACACACTTTCGTGTTTGGATTAATCATGTATTCCATGGTATGTAAAACAACCAGATATGTCCAATACTCCAAAGCTGTTGCGAGTATAGATACCAAAGTGATCAAAGTACTGATCATGGGACAACAGTGAAAAATATCATTAAGTACTAAAGTAGCACTGATGACATGTTTCCTCGCAAGCAGAGATTATGAAGTGCTCGTTGTAAGTGATTACATCGATACAGTCTTCATCAATGCTCCATGCGATTTTTGATTTAAATTAAGGGTTTTGTGTAACACACAATATGGTGGCACAATGTTTGGAAATTGTTCCAAACAAGATACTGTGGCGAATTCTATAACAAAGGCTAAGTATGTTGACGCTTAAGAAGCGACAAAGAAGTTGTTGAATCATATAGTTCAATCATGAACTTAGTATGGTTCCAAGATGGCTTTGGTCTATGGGACACTATTGCAGATAGTTGCTCCATAGCTCAGTCTGAGGAATCAGGTTTCGACCAATGATTCACACATATGCAAAGCCAAGTCCACACAAAATATGAATTTTCTGAAAGCGTGAAAACGTGAGGATATGCAAAGTTACACACGGAGCTGAAGTCGTCAGATCCGTTGGACATCAGGCTATACCACATGCGAAGCATATTTTACACCAGTATGCCATAGGTGTAAAGTGCATTAGCATTGACTAGATTATTGAGTCTAGTGCAAGTGGGAGTCTGTAGGAGATATGCCCTAGAGGCAATAATATATGTTATTGATTATCTCCCTGTTCATAATTAGGTTTATGTTCCATGCTCTAACTGCTATGGTTCTCGAGTCTACAATAACCACGAGGCTCGGAGGAAGACTCATATGCACGTGTGGAATAATAAACGGTAAAATGTATTCCTAGTCTGGCCTCTAAGACTGCCTCAAGTATTGCATGATGATCCTGTTTTCCTGATCATGGGCATGGCTATGCCGGCAATTTTGAGGGCACAATGTTAGAAGAACATTTGTGTTGAATCGACCCGAATTGATGTTATGCTATGAGATTCATTCGTCATAAGTTAATGGTTAATAACACAGAGATGGTTAACATTTCAATAATTCCTTAGACCATGAGAGTATCGAGTTACTTCATGCTTGCTTCATGAACTTTGGGGTTTGTTAAACGTCATCCGTAAATGGGTGGCTATTACGGCGGCTTACGGGTTCATGGAAAAGTATGTCAAGTAACTTGATAGCTCAAGATTGGGATTTGCTCCTCCAACAATGGAGAGATATCTCTGGGCCCTCTCGGTGTTACGGTATCCATCATCGTCTGGCCAGACACTTTGTGATTTGATCACGGGGATGCCGGAAACACGGAAACGAGAAAAGAGAACAATACCGGTAACGAGGTAACTGGCATAGTGGACAAGTTGTTGATCCGCGGGGATGCCAACATGTCTCACCTCGGGTATTTGTAACATATCGTGAAGCAACAGGAATAGCACACGGCAACTGGAGATTCACTCGAATATTCATTCGTGTGGGTATAGGGGTCAATATGGGTGTCCACGGCTCCGATGTTGATCATTGATCGGAAGGGGTTCCGGGTCATGTCTATACTTCACCGAACCTATAGGGTCACACGCTTAAGGGTCATCTATCTGCTGAATACTAGACGGGGAGTCTGAGAGAAAATCACCGAAAAAGTTTTCGGACACCGGAAGAGTTTCGGACAGCGGAAAAGTTCCGCAGAGAGAACACCGGAACAGTTTCGGTAAAACTGAAAAGTTGTTTCAGGGGATACCATAAAGTCAAATTGGTTTTGGCACATGCCTGATAATTCTTGGAGGGTGCCAGAATCATTCTGGAAACTTTCTGGAATTTTCCGGGATGAAAACCGGAAATGTTCCGGAGCTGCCGAAACCGCTTCAGATGCTTTTCGCAGATGAAAATCACTAAACCGGAATTGTTCCGGATCGCATTGAAAATTATTTTAGTGGGTACTGGAAATGTTCTAAGCCCACATAAATATTTTCAGTTCGACCGGACGCTGGAAAATGTGTTCGTGAATAGTGAAAAGCACTTTTTGGGCTGATTTGCAAATGGGGTTTTTTCTTCTAGAAGAAAACCACTTTTGGTGTGTGAAAGGGAGGTGGAGCTCCCCAAGGGGGCTGCAAATTTCGGCCATGGCTTGGGGGGGCCCTCCTTGAGGTGTCCTTCCACCTCATGGTGGATATCTTCTACACACCCTTATGTGGCATGTGGTGGAAAGATCCTAGGAAGGTCCTTTTGGTCTTTCCTCTACCCCTTGCTCCTCCTATAAATAGAGGTGGAGATTGCTCTCCAAAATCAGATCATGCTTGCTCTCATACACATGCCATAGACTTGTCTGGCTTCTCTCTCCCTCCCAGCGAAATAGTTTCGTAGAGCCGAAAGGCTGTCTAGTTTCCGGCAGGAACTAGTTCTGGACGGCGAAGCCCTGCCGGATAGATGACACCGTATGTGTGCAACTCTGTAGAGAGATCGTAGTTTCGGTCTTAGTTCGAGAGTGCCTCCCGAAGGGCTGTCCAAGTGATCGTCTTAGTTTCGAGGGTCCTCCCGAAGGGCTGTCCGAGTGACCGTCCGAGTTTCGAAGGTCCTCCCGAAGGGCTGTCCGCGACACCGTCCGAGGGACTGTCCGACCGCCTCCCGGAGGGCTGTCCGAGGGGCAGATGTGGGAGTACATCCTCGCGGTTGGGAGGTTGTAAAATCCTAGCTGCGGGGATCTGCACCGCCGATCGTCATCGACTCTACTTCCGCTGCGCTACGAGTCGGTAACGAAACAGATCAAACCTTGTATGCAGTCTCCATAGTGATCCTGGGCTGGTACGTAGGTCGGAAAATTTTTGTTTTCTGCTCGAGGCCGCGACAAGGAACAGGGGGGTGACGAGTCCAGCGAGCACGAGTTCCAGAAAGCTACAGAAGCCTTGTGCGTTGACGGAGGCGCCTCGTTGCATTCCTCTCACCGCCTACTCAAACAGTGGGCGCGCGAGATTAATGCGACAAAGCCATCGGTCGATGCCCGGAAACCATTGAAATGGTCCCACACGCCTATCATTTTTGACGCCGAGGATCACCCTGATCGCACAACTGCGGTCGGGTGTTTGCCATTGCTGGTTTCACCAACGATCCGCAACCTCAAGGTGACAAAGATTTGGGGCCGGTTTGAACTTGATCTCGCCTGATGTGATCAAGAAGTTGCAAATTCCTGACGAAGATCTCGAGGAAACGGGCACGTTTCAAGGGATCAACCCAGGAAGGAGCCAGCCGAAGGGCAAGATCACGCTGCCAGTAACATTTGGTAGTGAGCTGAACTACAGAACAGAAAAGATCGTCTTCGACGTCGCCAAGATTCCATTGCCATATAATGGGATTCTTGGTCGCCCGACGCTGGCCAAGTTCATGGCGGCATCACACTACGCCTATAATACATTAAAGATGCCCGGGCCGATGAGCGTCATCACTATCAACTCCGACAAGAAGGATGCGCTTATCTGCACCGACCAACTCTACCGGGAGGCAGTTGCAGCACCTGCCGCCAAGGCACTTGCTCCTGCCGCCGAAGCTCCCGGGGGGAAGAAGACCGGCAAGACCTCTAGCACACACTCCGGCAAGCGCACCTCCTCGGAGTGCTGCGCTCCCGTTGAGGATGTGCCGGAGAGCTCCACTGGCAAGAGCAAGAAATCCAAGGCAGCTCCACCAGCAACTAAGAAGGTGCCCATCAAGGAGGATGGTACGGGAGGAACTTTCACCGTGAGTTCCACCCTCGATGACAAATAGGAAAGCGCGCTCATTGCCTTCCTGCGGGCGAATGTCGATGTGTTTGCATGGCAACCATCTGATATCCCCGGTGTTCCCAGGGAGGTAATCGAGCACCACCTTGCTATCTGTCCTCATGCACGGCCCGTCAAGCAGAAAGTTAGGAAGCAAGCTTTGGAGCGGCAAGAATTTATTGCCGAAGAAATCAGGAAGCTAGAAGCGGCAGGTCTAGTTAGAGGAGTGCTCCATCCAACATGGTTGGCCAATCCAGTTGTAGTGCGCAAGGCGAATGGAAAATGGAGGCTGTGTATCGACTATACAGATATCAATAAAGCCTGTCCAAATGATCCTTTTCCCTTTCCGGGCATCGACCAAATTGTGGACTCCACTGCTGGCTGCGATTTGCTGTCGTTTCTTGACGCTTATTCAGGGTATCATCAGATTTTCATGTCAAAGGAAGGCGAAGAGAAAACCGCATTTATCACCCCATGTGGCACGTATTGCTTCATACGCATGCCTTTCGGGTTGAAAAGTGCTGGTTCAACGTTTGCAAGAGCGGTCCAGATCGGTTTTGAGCCCCAGCTACATAGAAATATGGAAGCTTATATGGATGACATAGTGGTTAAAACCAAGGACAAGGCAACGCTCATACAAGATTTAGAAGAGACATTTACAAATCTGCGCAGGATCAATCTGAAGCTCAATCCTGAGAAGTGTGTGTTTGGCGTTCCATCCGGCAAGCTTCTCGGGTTCTTTGTGTCTCAACGTGGAATCGAAGCAAATCCCGACAAGATCAAGGCAATTGAGCAGATTGAAGCACCAAGACGTGTCAAAGATGTGCGTCGACTTGCCGGCTGCGTTGCTGCTCTAAGCAGGTTCATCTCCAAATCCGCTGAGCGCGCCCTGCCTTTTTTCAAAATCTTGAAAAAGGCCGGTCCAATGAAATGGACTCCGGAAGCGGAGGCAGCGCTGCAGGACTTGAAGAGGTACTTCTCCTCTCTGCCAACACTAGTCGCGCCTAAACCGCAAGAGCCGTTGCTGCTATATCTAGCAGCAACGAATCAAGTAGTTAGTAATGCCTTAGTGGCGCAGAGAGAAGTCGACGAAGAAGCAGCGGCAGCAGCAAGCCCGTCAAGCGACGAACTGGGATCCTCCCCGGCAGAGTCTGGTGCCGACAAGGCGCAATCGAATGAAGCAACACAGAAGAAGAAGATGGTGCAGCGCCCAGTCTATTTTGTCAGCTCCCTGTTGCAGGGGGCTAGGTAAAGATATTCTGGCGTGCAGAAATTGCTCTTCGGCCTCCTTATGGCCTCGAGGAAGCTGCGCCATTATTTCCAGGCACATGAAATCACCGTCGTCACTCGCTTCCCGTTGCAGCGGATTTTACGAAATCCAGATGCGACCGGCAGAATTGTGGAGTGGGCGTTGGAATTGTCAAGCTTTGGTCTCAAATTTGAAAGCACTTCGACTATTCAGAGCAGAGCCTTGGCGGAGTTCATTGCAGAATGGACACCGACGCCAGACGAAGAAATTCAAGAGACAACTATCCCCGGCGAGGAAACAAATCGGGAATGGATTATGAACTTTGACGGAGCTTTCTCGCTGCAAGGCGCCGGTGCTGGCGTGCTGCTTGTCGCACCCACCGGAGAGCACCTCAAGTATGTAATTCAGATGCACTTTCCCCGGGAGAGATCAACAAACAACACTGCAGAATATGAAGGGCTGCTTGCCGGTCTCAGGATCGCGGCAGACCTTGGAATTAAGAAGCTCATCGTCAGAGGTGACTCACAGCTTGTCGTCAGGCAAGTTAACAAAGACTATCAGAGCCCGTTGATGGAAGCATATGTAGATGAAGTGAGAAAGTTGGAGGAGCGTTTTGACGGGTTGCAAACAGAGCATGTTCCTCGTGCGGAGAACAACATTGCCGACGACCTGTCAAAACGTGCTGCCCTCAAGTTACCTGTGGAACCAGGAACTTTTGTGCTCCGCTTAACTCATCCATCCGTAACACCATCGACGAGGCAAGACAAAAGAAGGAAGTTGAGTTCCGGCCAGTACTTTCCTACAGAGCTTCCAGAAGCCGCCGGCAAGGAAGTTGCCTGGAACGACGCCGAGCTTGCCGGGGAGCCACAGGCTCCGGCAGGGCCTCAAGCCCTTGCCGTAGAGACAAATGCTCCCACGGCCGAAGATATGCCTTTGGTCCTTGTTGTCGAGCCACATGCTCCAACATGGGCACAGCACATCGTCCAGTTCCTTCAAACAGAAGAACTCCCTGAAGAGCAGGAAGAAGCGGAGAAAGTAGCCCATCGGTCTAGTATGTACCAATTCGTGGACAATGTCCTGTACAGAAAGAGACCGAACGGTGTGAAATTGAAGTGTATTCCTCGGGAGGATGGACTGGAGCTGTTGGCAGAGATACATGGAGGCATATGTGGCTCCCACATAGGCTCAAGAGCTCTTGTTGGCAAGGCATTCCGGCAAGGTTTCTTCTGGCCCACTGCTCTCCAAGATGCAACTGCACTAGTAACCAAGTGTGAAGCGTGCCAGTTCCATTCAAAGCAATTGCATCAACCAGCTCAAGCTCTTCAGACAATCCCTCTTTCTTGGCCATTTTCGGTCTGTGGGCTCGACATATTGGGCCCTTTTTGCCGCGCTGCCGGGGGCTTCGAATACTTGTACGTTGCTATCGACAAGTTCACGAAGTGGCCGGAAGTGGAAGCAGTGAGAAAGGTGACAGCACAATTAGCCGTCAAGTTCTTCAAGGGAATAGTGTGCCGTTTTGGTGTGCCAAACAGGATCATCACCGACAATGGCACGCAGTTCACGAGCCGCACCTTCATGCAGTACGTCCAAGACCTTGGCGGCAAAATCTGTTTTGCTTCTATTGCTCACCCGAGGAGCAACGGCCAAGCGGAGAGGGAAAATGCTGAAGTGTTGCGAGGTCTCAGAACAAGGACTTTCGACAAGCTGCGCAAGTGCGGAAGACGCTGGATTGATGAGCTGCCGGTGGTTCTTTGGTCAATCAGAACGACACCAAATCGAGCCACTGGCCAGACATCCTTCTCCCTAGTCTACGGGGTAGAAGCAGTTCTCCCCACAGAACTCATATACGGGTCACCTCGAGTACTCGCTTAGGATGAGCTTGAGCAAGAGCAGCTGCGCCAAGATGACACCACGCTCCTTGAGGAAGATCGTCTTCGGGCTGCTGTGCGAGCTGCACGCTACCAGCAAGCCTTGCGCCGCTATCATAGCCGCAAGGTTCATGCCCGAAGCCTTGAGGAAGGCGACCTTGTTCTTCGGCGCGTTCAGTCGGCCAAGAATTCTAACAAGTTGACGCCGAAGTGGGAAGGCCCTTATCGGGTAGTACGAGTCACCAGGCCTGGCGCAGTCCGCCTGGAGACCGAAGATGGCATTCCAGTGAGCAATTCCTGGAATATCGAACACCTTCGTAAGTTCTACCCATAAGGCGCGGTTGCCGGGTCCGGCAACCACCTTTTGTACAAGTTTTGCCGGCAAGGCATATGATCCTTTGTACAAAGCTAGGTGCAGACCCTGTGCATAGTTGAATAAACTTAAGTGTTTTACAATTCTTGTCGATTTTCATGTCAATCTATATGCATGCTTGTCTGAGATATTGTATTACACCTGCTTCCGGTAAGCATTAATGAACCGCCAAGGTTCCATATCTCTATTTTCTCTTCTTTATTTTTCTCAAAGGACAGAAGGTTTCCTCGCGTGCAAGTTTGCCGGGGGGGGGGAATGATGGTATGGACACCGATAGGCGATGTTCAAGTTGACATTTTGCAATAAGGAGTACAGCAACGAAAAGCTAAGTTGCAAAACTTTTAAGCAAATTTTTGTTGTAGACTTATTTTCCTTGAACGATTTCGGCTTTTGTATGGAAAACCTGCACGCGAAGGAACCTTGTCGTGATTGGTTGCGCCCTTACTTTGTTTCGAGTCCGCTCAACAGCTTAAGTGGCTGCACTGAAAACGTCAAGGTATCTTGTCGGCCGCGACACCTCCAGCAGGCTGCTAAGGATCCGTTCCTCAAAGCGCTCGCGGCAAGGGTGCGCGCACCGGCAAGTTCCCAATAAGCGTAGGGCATGAACCATACAGAAAGAAATCAGACAAGGGAAATAGCATACATTCATCCAAAATATAGCAAGTCATATTACATTGATGGTCGCCGCGATTCTAACTTAAGATAAAACTGTCTTTGACAGGGAATGGTGGCGACAAAATGGAGCGAAGCGGCTAGTCCCTGCGCTGGCCTTCGACCCTCTTGACTTGGCTCACTCTGTCAACGATGGGCGCGACAAGCTTTTCGAGTGCCTTGAGGTCTACATCCTTCGGCAGGCTAGCGAGAACATTGGTAAGGTTGATGCCGGGGTTCTTGTGCACCACTTTGATGAGCACCTTGAGGAGGACGGCCCGGCAGAGTTTGCGGGATTCGTTGGCCAGATGGGTTGCTCGGTCAGACTGGAGCAGCTTGAGGGTGTCAACGATGCTCTCGAAGAACATCGTCAGCTTGGCGCTCGAAGACACCCTATCATCAGAAGAGTAGTTGAAGTTTTTCAAGCCCATGGTGGACAGTTCTGTGGCAAGCCTTTCTGCGACGTCGACAAGGCGCTCAGTCCAGATCTTCACACCTTTCTCAAAGTCATTATAAGTGGCGGCGGCGCTGTTGAGCAGGCTCTTCTCACTCTGGAGATCTTTGATCAAAGCCCTCTCGCGAGCTTTGCTGTTCTCAAGGGACTCCTCCAGCGTTGCCAGTTTTAGTTTCAGATCAGCGATGGATTCATTGGCTGAGGTGAGCTCCTTGGTCTTGTCGGATATGGCGGCTTGCATCTCCGCCAGGCTGAAGAGAGTCTTCTCTCTGTCGGCTTTGAGCGTTGAGATCTCCTTGCCATGGCCCTCAAGATCCGCTTCCAGCCTCTTCACTTTATCGCCCAGCTCGTTCTTGGCGGCCTCTGCAGCTTCGGCGGCATCGATGGCTCCCTTTAACTTGCCGGCATGGTCTATGGCCAGAGCTTCGAGTGTTTCCTTGTGTCTCTGCTCCAGCTCCTGGGTTCGCCGCGCGACAAGATTCTCGATCTCTTCGTCCTTGCTGCGGAGCTTGGCGGCAAGGGCCTCCTCGTGAGCGGCAAGATCTTCTTCATAAGCATCGAGTCTGATGCGGTGTTCCATTAAGCGAGCTTCTTCTGTAGGAGCCTGCTGTGCGGCCTCCTCCTGTGCCCTCTCGGCATCGGACTGCTTTAAGAGGAACTCGCTCCAACTTTGATTCAGTTGCTCCCGGCCAGCCGTCAGTTCTTGGAAAGCCTCGGCATACCATACTTGCATCTCCTCGATGCGCTTCTGGAAATCTTCCTCCGCTGCTTCAACAACTACCGCCCTGGAGTCCAGCCTCTCCTTTCGGGTGCGTTGAAGCGCCTGAAGCTTTTGGAAGTTGTCGCTCATGGCTTGGAGGAGTTGTTCTTCCCTAGACCCGCTGCTGCTAGCTCGTGGCTCAACAACGATCTCGAGTCCAGCGGTGGCGATGACGTCTTCATCAAAAATTTCTCCTTCGGTTGGCACCCCAGTGCTTGCCGTCCCTGGTATGCCGACGAACAGGTTGTCGCCAACCTTAAGGTATCTGCTTGACGGGGGGCGTCGGATGTTGACGGTTGATCCTCGACAACCGCCTCACCGGCAACTAGGGGCTCCGCGACCGGTGTAGCGCCAGGCGCTCCTGCGGCAGGAATGCCGTCAGTATGGTCGCCGGTCTCCTTGCCGGCCCCCTCAGCGGACCCCTTGGTGGTTTCTTCTTGTGCGGCCTTGGCGGCCTCGTCAGCTGCGACTCTGTCGGCCTCGACGGCAGCGTCCTTGGCGGTCTCTTCGATGACAATATCAACATCCGTTTGTTCCATCTAAGGGAGATCTGAAGACCAAGAAAGGAAACAAGATGAGACCGAGGTTGAAGTTCAAGAAGACAAAAATAAAGAAAGAATGACAAGTGCACCAAGGCAAACGGTTTACCTGTGTCGAGTTGTTGAGAGGTGGTTTCTCCTTTCCCGGCAACATTGGTTGCCGATGTAGGATTACCAGTGCACGTGCTTGCCGGCTCCTCTTCAACACGAATGGGCTCGCCAGTGGAAGCCCTTGCCGAAGGTTCATCTCTGGGCGGCGTGGTCGACGGAGGCGGCACATCAGGGATGGCCTCCAATGGTTCTCCTTGTTGTCGTTCTTCTCCTACAAGCCCGGTGATGTCAATAGCGAAGATATTCCCCCCAACGCTCGCCAGCGGAAAATGGGTAGTGGGCTCATGCTGGGGGCTGGGTTGGAGGCTGCGTAAAGGGCTGGGCTCCGGGCGGATAACGATGGGCTCTGGTGCACCTACGGTGCTTGCCGGAGGCTCATCACCCGTTGAAGTCTTCGCCTTCTTCGCCATCCTTTGCGCCAACGTTTCCGTATCTCTGCGGGGACAGGCCAAAGCAAAACAAATGAGTTAAGCAAGACCAGGAATTCAGAAGTTGAAAGATGCGGCAAGGACCCTTACTCTTCTCTTTCCGGACTAAAAGTGGAGATGTCAAAATCAACCTCCGCTGCGGTGTCCGTGTGAGGACGTGGAGAAGGGGTCCTGGGACGCTTGGCTGCGGCAGAAGCAGTAGGTTGATATGATCCTGCTGCTCCAGCCGTTGGTGCCGTCGTATGAGACGCCCCCGCCGCTCCAGTTGTTGCCGCGGTCGTGCGTCTCGTACGTCGCACGGGTTGCTGTTGGGCTTCTTGCCGCTGCGCAGCCTTGCCGGCCGCCCCCTTGCCGGGAACCTCACCACTCGAGGGAGGCTGATGTGTTGGGACACCAGAGACGGCTTTCCGAAGAACACGTTTCTTCTTCTCTGGAGCTGGGGGCTCCTCGTGCAGCTGCTCCTCGGCTGTGTCTTCGACAGAAGAGCTCCCAGCAACCATGCCACTCTGCCCCCCGGCAATTTCGCCCTGCTCGGCAAGGGCCTCCTCTGACATTTCTTCTTCATTGGCTTCCCCTTCCGTGAAGCCAAAGCTGCCGGCTTCCGCGGCAAGATGCGCCTCTTCCGCCCTGCTGGCGATGTACGCCACTTCTTCATCAGTGGTGGGGCGGATGAGGGTTGACTCTTCCCGGATGGTTTTCTCCGACAAGTTGTCAAAGAACTCCTGTGCGCGCTCTGAGGATGGCTCGACCCAAGTTCCGTCAAGACCATGAGCATTACACACCGGCATCATGGCGATGATTGAGCTCAAAGCAGAGTTGTTGCACAGGGGAATTACGCCAGCCGGCAACGTATATTTCCCGTCAGGCCTGAACAGTTTGTGGCAGAGAGCTGTGTGCTGCAAGACTGTTAAGTTGTTGTTCAGACCAGGGCTCAGCCTCATGATATCTGCTGCATTCTGGAACTCCCAGGCTGGTCTCCCTTTGTTCTGCAGAGGGGCGATGCGGCGGCGGAGGAAATCAGTGCCAATCATTTCTATTGTGAGCCCGGCAACCCTGAGACGGTGGATCCTGGTAATTGCGATTGTGAGCTTCTCATCTTGAGGATCGAGGCCGCTCCAGTCCTTGCCGCGAACCACTTTCGTTTGCTGGGGCGAACAGAACGGCTGAGGATCTTTCTCCTTAATCCAGCACCACTCGGCCCGCCATTCATCCCACTTCTTATGGTAGAGACCGTCTGGGTATATATCTTTATTCCATGCCCTTGGAATCCAGGTGATAGAACCAGAAAGGGCGTCTCCCATTTCGATACGGGGAATGAAGTAGTGGCGAAAGAGGGCTGTGCTGGGAACTTCTCCGGCGAAATTTTCACAGAGATGGGCGAAGACTGACATGCATGTCATGGCATTCGGCGTGAAATCCAGGAGATGGAAGCCATATGTGTACATGATGTCGATGAAGAAATCAGAAAACGAAGGGCAGAGCCGCAGTAAAAGTAAGCAGCAAAGAAGGGGAATTTATCTGGACCGCCCCTGACGGAAGCTGGGAGCACGCGAGTTGCAGGGTGAGCCCTCATCTCCTTCCCCCACATACACATGTACCGCTCAACCAGGGCGCGCATGTCGAGCGTCGGGACGAAGACGGTGTGTTCCTTCCGCATCTCCACCAGATCGATCTTCTCCGTCTCTGCATCCGAGTCAATAGCTTTCGCCGCCTTGCCCTTGCTTACTTTGGGCGGCATGACGACTGTCGAAGCGGAGGCTGAGAATGATGAGGGCGTGGGGGTGGCGGATGGATGTGAGAGGCTCTGTTTCAAGCTCGAGGAAGAAGGCGACGGTGGTTTCCAGATTGGAAAAGACGAGAGGTAAATGAGCAGCGCCTCTGCGGATTCCCTTTTATGGGGAAGGCGTAGGGCCGCCTCTTTACTAATCAATGTGGATGTATTTTTACGAGCGCACTACTACTGCAGCCGTTCTGCGCACGTATCCCACGTCCCGCATTTAATGCGCGTCGTGGGGAAGCGCGGTAAATAAGATGATTACGACAGTTAACTCTTGCCACGCGTGCCCGTGCACTGTTTGGGCCTAGCCCAACAACGCCTCGCACCCATGTATGGCCTAGGCCCGGGGGCTCCTGTCGGTGTACTAAAGTTTGGGTCTTTTTAGTACCCCATACTTGTGCACGGACGGTTGTAGCCATACCAGCGGCAAGGCCTACCGGAGAATAGCTGGAAACAGATACAAGATTATCAAGAAGGCATTCAAGCTGATGATCAGAAGACAGAAGACCGAAGGCTGGATTCCCGGCAAGATACTTGCCGGGAAGGCTCGCGAAGGCCCGGCAAGGCCTCGCACCCGGCAAGATCCCACCACCCTGGCACCGCTCCAGCGCAGCGACCAGCCTGTCGTTTAGGGTTTGTCCTCCTGGATGCGTGTCATGGCACTGACGGCGGATGGGGTTAAGCGGCGCTGATGGGACGGGCTCTTTTTCCATCCCCAAGAAAGTAAGGGACACCTAAGTGAGGCATTTAATGCGTTTGTCCTAAGTCGTCAGTGATAAGCATGTAAACACTGTAGCAACTTTACACCTCTTGTACGTGCTGTTCGCCGCTGTTGGTGACCCCTTGGACATATAAAAGGAGGCCCAAGGCGAAGCTACAGAAGGAGGAGCTTTCTGGCCCAGTTGCATGCGTAGCCGCCCTTCTTGCGTACTGTTCACCAAGAAGCGCTCCGTGTACCTGAGCTTAAACACCCACAATAAACCAAAGCAGAAGTAGGGTTTTACGCTACTCAGCGGCCCGAACCTGGGTAAAGATCTCCGCGTTGATCGTTGGATCCGCTCTTTGTGTACATCTTTTCCCTAGCCGAACCGTAAAAGGGATCCACACGGTCCCATAGGTGTCGTACGCCGACAACTATCATGCTTGATTATTATTTTGATTGAACTCTATTCTCGTAAAGTGCTCGAGGCAGGGATCCGGGAATAACTTATGTGGATACCACGTTTGCGAGTTCATTCGCCAGACGACCTCTGAGACGGGCAGATTTCTTCAAAAACTTGAAGTACGTAAACAATATTCACAAATTTATTTTATTACCATCAATTGTGTTGAGTTTCATTCATATATATATATATATATATATATATATATATATATATATATATATATATATATTGACCCCCTTCTTTAAATTAGATCGAACGGAAGCGGGACGAACTCCTACCAAAGGCTCGCATACGAGCAATTCAAGAGGAATTGGCGGGATTCTTCCTTGAAGAGATCATAGCTAAAACCGGAGTATACCATCCAGAATTGGTAGTGAATGTTGGTAATTAGATATTAGGGATCGTAAGAGATGTTACATTGTATATATGCATAAACGTGTACTATACGTAGTAGCGTCGAATAGATATACGAAAACTTGTTGTTCAACCAAGCACGGAGAAAGAGAGGTCACTTCTCTCTATATTCATGACGATTTATGTAATGGTTCCTTCATTGCTATATGTAGTAGCTAGCGTCGAGTTGAATGGAAAACGTAAAATAAAAACGAAAACCCTAAATGTATAAGAATTGAATGGTAAACACAAAAAGAAAAGGGGGAAACACAATATGAAACCCCTAAACCCTCCAAAACCCTAAACCCCTCATTTAAAAAAAAACCCAGCGCTTGGCAGGTGCTGCCTTTTAGTCCCGGTCAATGTTACCAACCGGGACTAAAGGTCCTCCTGCCTGGGCGCCCCACAGTGGCCACGTGGAGCTCCATTAGTCCCGGTTCGTAACACAACCGGGACTAAAAGTGGGGGCCTTTAGTCCCGATTGCGTAGTCCCGGTTGCAGAACCGAGACTAAAGGCCCTTAGGAACCGGGACTAATGCCCTGTTTTCTACTAGTGATGATGGATGGATATGATACAATTGATTGTGATGTATGTCGATGCTCATGGTTTGATTTACATGGAATAGAAAAGAGTGCCAAAGTTTTGATGAAATGTTGATTCACTTCCATTTCGTCGAATTTCTGGCATTCTATACATCCAATTTTTAGCAAAGGTTATGCCAATTTTTTTTGATAAATGGCGATGGCCCGTGGTGAATTGGATGATGCGGTTTAGTTGTCTTCTTTTACAGGGAATATGAATGAATGCGAAAGTTTTGACGAAATGTTGATTCACTTCCATTTCATCGAATTTCTTGCATTCAATTAATACGTACAATTGTTAGCAACGGTTATGCCAATTTTGTTTTTTGATAAGTGGCGATGGCCGGTTGGTGAATTTCATTGCGGTTTCGTTGTCTTCTTTTACAGGGAATATAAATGAGTGCCAAAGTTTTGACGAAATGTTGATTCACTTCCATTTCGTTGATTTTCTGGCACTTAATATGTCACTTTTTGAGCACTCATCTAGCCAAAAAAATTATTATTAATATATAATTCTTTTTTACTCATTATGGATGCAATCTTCATTTTGCAGATAAAAGATGGTGAGACATACACAGTCTCGGAATGAGGCTTTCACTCCCCAACAGGATGAGCCAGGTTATGCTTACGAGTTGCACGAGGAGATCAATCATGCTGCAGATGGAGGGGTAGATGGGGAAGAAGATTCAGATGCTGTTGAGGAGGAACTGGTAGATGCGGAAGGATATTCCGACGATGTTGCTAAAGAGGAAATGCAAGATGGCCAACATGTGGGAGAAGAGTTGGATGGTGCTGAAGAGGAAGGAGACCTCAATGGTGCAAAAGCTGATTTGGAACAGCAGCCGCTAAAGCGTAGGTCACGGAATAAGGTGCCTACAGCTACTTACATAATAAAACGGATTAACAAAGAGGGGAGACCCGTTAGTCCGATGAAGAACGCAATGAAATGGGGTAACGTCCTAGGTGCCATCGCCTGTGAAAACTGTGGCACCAACGTTAGATGCTTAAGGGGCCCTAAAAACAAGCAATGGTCAAACCTCCTGTTAGGAAAGATGAGAGATATTTTCAAGTTCAACGACCGAGACAATGCACTTGCAGAAATCCATGCCATGCGCGTGTTCACTAAGGCCTTGAATAGTAATAGATACCGTGCAAACAAGCTACTTGACGACGGGTATGATTTAGAGTATATCAAAAATCAATATCCTAGCACTACCGATGAGGAATGGAAGGAGTTCCTTGATTACCGAGACTCAGATGCATACAAACAGGACAAAGAGAAGTTTGCGCAGCTCCGAAGCCAAATGGTAGGGAACCACAATCTAGGCACCCGTGGTTATGAAGGGAAGCAGCCAATCTGGGATAAGCATGATGCTATGTTTTCTTCACAAGGTCAACCGACACCCTTCAGTAATATCCTGGATCCGTGTGCCAAGAAATATTTTCGATCCCTAGCGGTGTTTAATAAAGACACCGGACTCTACTACTTCGAAGACCCTGCGGTGGCGAAGGCTACCGAAAGAGCGGTACGTAATTAGCCTATACAGCCACACTTTCCATCATATATATGTTTAGGAGCAGTTTCTAAACGATATTAGTTTGTTCATGCAGGCAAATTTTACCCAAAACACACCAAGCTCTGAAGAGTCGCCGGATGCCCCAAGGTGGTCATCCGACCCAATTCTGAACGCCCTCGACAGGACGAGAGAGCCCACACGAGGCCGTAAGCTCGTCGCCGGCAGTACTTTCTGGGATGCCTACTATCCCCGCAAGAAAAGGATGACTAAGTCAGAAAAAGAAAGAAGGGACAGAGACAAAATAGATCAGTTAGTCAATGAAAGGTTAAAGGAAGTCTTACCTAATTTTCTGGCAGAGGTTCAGAAGCATATTCAGTCAAAAGGGTCGACAAATATGCCAGAAATGGTGGATACACCGCCGGCCCTTGCTCCCACAAAGATCAGAAGGCCCTCGGTCATTAATGTCATGCATGGTCAAGGTGGGTCACCACAATCGTTGGAGGAAGAAATTGTTGGAAATATGCCCTAGAGGCAATAATAAAATGGTTATTATCATATTTCCTTGTTCATGATAAAGGTTTATTATTCATGCTAGAATTGTATTGACCGGAAACTTAAATACATGTCTGGATACATAAACAAATACCGTGTCCCTAGTGAGCCTCTACTAGACTAGCTCGTTGATCAAAGATGGTTAAGGTTTCCTAACCATAGACATGAGTTGTCATTTGATAACGGGATCACATCATTAGGAGAATTATGTGATGGACAAGACCCAACCGTAAGCTTAGCAGTTGATCGTATCAGTTTATTGTTATAGCTTTCTTCATGTCAAGTATCTATTCCTAAGACCATGAGATCGTGCAACTCCCTGACACCAGAGGAATACTTAGTGTGTATCCAAACGTCACTTCGTAACTGGCTGATCATAAAGGTGCTCTACAGGTATCACCGAAGGTGTTTGTTGGGTTGGCACGAATCGAGACTGGGATTTGTCACTCCGTATGACGGAGAGATATCTCTGGGCCCTCTCGGTAATACAACATCGTAAAGAGCTTGCAAGCAATGTGGCTAATGGGTTAGTCACGGGATCTTGTATTACGGAACGAGTAAAGAGACTTGCCGGTAACGAGATTGAACTAGGTATGAAGATACCGACGATCGAATCTCGGGCAAGTAACATATCGCCGGACAAAGGGAATTGCATATGGGATTAACCGAATCCTTGACATCATGGTTCAACCGATAAAAGATCTTCGTGGAATATGTAGGAATAAATATGGGCATCCAGGTCCTGCTATTGGTTATTGACCGGAGAGGTGTCTCGGTCATGACTACATGATTCCCGAACCCGCAGGGTCGCACGCTTAACGTTCGTTGACGCTAGAGTAGTATTGGGATATTTAATGATTGGTAACCGAATGTTGTTCGGAGTCCCGGATGAGATCACGGACGTCACGAGGAGTCTCAGAATGGTCGAGAGGTAAAGATTTATATATGGGAAGTCATGTTTTGGGTTCCGGAAAAAGGTGCAGTTTTTTTCGGTAATGTACCGGGAAGCTTCCAGAAGGTTCCGGAGGATTCCGGAAGTCCACAAGTGGGTACACCACGTCCCAAGGGCTGGCATGGGCTGAGGGGAGGTGCCCTGGCCTTATTGGGCTAGGCGCACCAAGTCCTCAAAAGCCCATGTGGCTAGGGAAGAAAAAAAAAAGGGAGTCCTAGTAGGAATAGGATTGGACTTGGAGTCCAAGTCCTCCCCCCCCTGGCTGCGCCCTAGGGCTTGGAGGGGCTGTTCCCCACGCCCCTCCACCTATATATATAGAGGAGGGGGTGCCCCAAGAGGACACACCAAGCCCTTGGCGCCCCTCTCTCTCCCGTTACACCACCGCCTCGTCCCGACGACGCTTAACGAAGCGCTGTCGGTGCTCCACCACCACCATCACCACCACGCCGTCATGTTGGTTGTGATCCCATCTACTTCTACGCCTTCTCTTGCTGGATCAAGGAGGAGGATACATCATCGAGCCACATGTGTGCTAAACTCGGAGGTGCCGTCCGTTCGGCACTAGATCGGTTGGATCGTGATCGGATCGCGAAGAGTACGACTACATCAACCGCGTTATATACGCTTCCGCTTTCGGTCTACGAGGGTACGTAGACACACTCTCCTCTCTCGTTGCTATGCTTCTCCTAGATAGATCTTGGGTGTTCGTAGGAAATTTTTTGATTTTCATGCTTCGTTCCCCATCAGAAATTCCTTGCACTCTCCTAGCTAGAGTGAGTACTAATGGCGACTTGTTGGAGGTTGCAAAAGCTAGAGTTTTTACAGGAAATGTCATGCACAACAGCAAATTAAATGAGAACGTGCGGAAGGTTTCTTTGCTTAGGGTGTTCCCGGAATATCACAATTTGATTCTGCCACAAAACATTATAGAAGAGGGTGATGAGCCGCAGCCCCTTTTGGAATGCTTTGCTGGTTACCTCAAGTGGCCTGCAATGCATATCATAATGGAAAAGCTATCCCCAAACAAAACACCATCTCCCACCATCCCCGGCATTGCAACACCATCACCATCTCCCAACATCCACGGCGTTGGACCGCCACCTAGATGATCTCCTCTAGGTCTTTGCAACCCCGTATCGGCTAAGGATGTGCAGGAAGAGCACATGCTTGAAGAATCACAAAATCCTAATTATGCTGCAAATGAGGAGACGCAACCTTGCAAACAACCAAAGTTTACTCCAACAACACTAAAGAATGTGGTGGCCCAAGAAGTGATGTCCTGTCCGCCCGTTTCCGTCCAACCGGTGAGAAAAAGAAACACACATCTAAAGGCTGCAAAAATGAATACTAAGGGAAAAACTTTGGCCACCACACGTGCACCGGTAAAGAAGGCACCGAAGAAGTCCTTGGCATATGAACAATGTGCTGACAACCCAAATGCACCTGTCTCTATACCGGGTCAGAGAATGCTACCAGACAAAGCATACGCGCACCTGAGGCTTGAGATGAAGATTCTACATGACAAAATTGTGGAATCAGAGCTAGCCAATAATAAGCAAGGATCCATCGTTAACCCAACACATTACACTGCGAAGGTGCCAAAGGGATATACTTTCTTTGAAAAATTCAGCGGGGACAAAATATATGTAGATTTCAAAGAGATCTTCTATATGTTCAGATTCTATAGTATTGAAACTTGTCTAATGAGGCTATGGGCGCTTTTTCAAGCCACTGAGGTAAGAAGCAAGAAAATTTCCGATGTCGCATAGCCGGCCCTTATCTCATGAACGAGGAAAACCTAAAAAATGAGGAAGGGAGGCGGTGCATGAAGAGTTACCTTCTGGATTTCATGCAATAGAACAAGCTTAAAAACTTCCTCCTCGTGCCGTACCGACCCATGTACGTCCTTCTTTGGCTTCACGCTTTCACTTTTGTACCTTTCCTTCATATATATGTTGTCACGTCTCAAAATTTGTAACTTTGTCATGATCGTGTGGTATGTTTATTCTGTTTTGCGCAGCAACCATTGGGTTCTCCTAGTGCTAAGACCGCAAAGGTGCAATTGTTACTTGCTGGATTCCACGAAGAGCCCGGGAAAAGACTGGTCCCTCCTGAAGGACCTTCTCGATGATTGTCTTTTTGATTGGAATACTACAGGAGGCCATATGGTTGAGAAACACTACAAAGGAAGTGGAAAGAAAATGATTGCCTTCAAATGGAACACTCTATCTTGTATGCAACAACCGCCGACTAGTCTGACCTGTGGCTTCTACACCTGCATTCACATGGAAAAATTCATATGGTCCGCGAAAATGTTAAATCAGCATGATAAAATCCTCAAATGGGGTCAAGAAGTACAAAACAATCAGCCCGAAGCTGGCTTAGTGCTCGAAGAACTACAAGTCAGCGGCTATCATAAACAAGGAGGTCCGCTTCTCGTCCGGCCTATTCTATTATAACTCCGAAGAAGATGCGTCCAACCAACAAAAACCCTTACCTAGTGCATTGCAGCGGGCAAAACTGAAACCGTGACTAAACATATTTGGCGTCATGCACTATGTAGTTGATGACCATGTATTTTGTGTAACTCGTTTATTCTTAATGTACTTCTCATTCTTTATTTCCAGTGATTACCACTAGTTTTATTCCTGATTTGCTCGCATTTAATTGATAACTGTCCCTATTTGCATCAGCTAACGCTGCTGTGGCAGCATAATATATGCTATTATGCTGCCACGGTAGTGTTTTTTATTGTAGCCTGGTGCATCAATCAGTGGCGGGCACAAACAAGAACCCGCCGCTCGTACTTCACATGATACTGGCGGGTGCGGGTACTCGCCCGCCACTGCTACGAGATGGTCAACACTGGCGGGCAGGTTGCCCCGCTCGCCACTGTTAGGGACCTACCAGTGACGGGCGGGCGCCCGCCACTGATGCCATAATAGCAGTGGCAGGAGGTCAGTGGCGGGCGGCCCTGAGAGCCTGGCCCGCCACTACTAGGCTTTTTGCACCCGCCACTGCTGGGCATTTCTGCAGTAGTGGTAGAAAACAAAAAAATCGGTCATATGAATCAAGAACCCAATATCACTATGAAGATTGTGCATACGAGGCTAGATCTGATCTTACCAACAACAAATTGTAGCGGAAAAATAGTTGGTGAAGATCGCGTTCTTGAACCCACGAACAGATCCCTCGACCTAGAACCGAACGTACGGTTCCTCTGTGAATTGCACACGTATGACCCTAGGATCTGGCAGCGCTTCACCTTCCAGAGCTTGACGTTGCCGGAGTAGATGTAGAGGGAGGAGCAACTGATAACCCAAAACACCTTACTAATACTTTATAGTCTACGCCGGGTTATCATGAACCGATTACTCCTAGGGGCAGTGTTTGGCGAAGCCTAAGCCCATTGCGCATTCCTGACCCATGATACGTGAGCGGTTACTTACAATCTAGTTCAACTTAGACCCCTTACAACCAGTTCCACTTCAACACGACAAGTATTGACGCGTATGACCTTACAACACCCGTCTACTACTTTACTCACATGTTATCTCAAAACTATTCCAAGGAATTCAGTTATCAAGTTCATTGATCTACAATTTCATGCTAGTTTTTATTTTTACCACCTATACATACCTATTATTCTTAACACCAACATATTAAACCATGCCAACAACCAATTCCTATTCAACTCTCTAAAAAGATATAAGCGAAGTAAGAGAGTTCCAATCCTTAAGTATAAGTGAAGCAAAAGAGCATTCTACAAACAGAAGTACCCTGGCCTTAGCATCAGACCTAAATGTTCATCATCTACTTGTTGCATCAGACTGCATGGAGGTGGTGACAAATATCAAGAAGGGATCAGCTTCTGTTTATCCCTCGGTGCTCAATGAGATCAAACATAGGAGTAGAGAATTCTCTGAAGTAAATTTTGTTTTGAGTCTAGAGAGGCTCATTCTTTTAGCTAAGGCCGCTGCTTCTCTAACAGCAGGCCACCATTTGTGGCTAGGATCCCGTTCAGATATCATTTGTATCCCAGACATTATTGAGCTTTAATAAATATCCTAGTTCACCTAAAAAAACTTAACAATATTTTATTGTCTCAAAAAAATTAACAGTATTTCCCTAAAAAAAACTTAACACTATTTGTCTCTTATTCTAAGAAAAGTATTTGTCTCTTGATCTAAAAGACAGTATTCATCTAAAAAAAGAGTATTTGTTCATGGCTGCATGTTCTCATTTTTTTTAAGGATGTGGCTAGATTCGGTCGATTTAAATTTGGTTAAGTATATAAGTCGACTCTTGTCTGGATGTTTTTTCTCAACTTCTTGTCTTTTTTTTGGATTTATGTTTTCTAATACATGAATATATTTGTTAAATTTTTAATCAAGACTTGAAACAAATAAAATATGAAAATATAGCTTTTTTAGAAAAAAACACAGTACATGTGCAGACGTTCACAGATATGCACATACACACCCTTAGAAATGCATGCACACAAACCCTACCCTTATGCAGTGGCGGAGAAAGGGAGCCCAACAATGGCGTGGCCCCCATAACATCAAAGATTTGATGCTCAATTGTTGATGAGCAATGCATAATTCATGAATATTTGTTGCTATAAGCCTATTTTCAATGGTTTGACCCTTCCCAACCTGTTTTAACAGCACTCGCCCCCACAAGTAAAAAAATGATGGCTCCGTCGCTGCCCTTATGAGGTTGGGAACCGTAGTAGAAAACAAAAAAAATCTGTCCTACGAATCAAGAACCCAGGACACTATGAAGATTGTGAATACAAGGTTAGATCTGATCTTACCAACAACAAATTGCAGTGGAAGAATAGTTGGTGAAGATCGCGTTCTTGAAGTCCCACGAACAGATCCCTCGAGCTAGAACCGAATGTACGGTCCCTCTGTGGATTGCACACGTACGACACTAGAGATCCGGCAGTGCTTCACCCTCCAGAACTTGACGTTGCCGGAGTAGATGTAGAGGGAGGAGCAACTGATAACCCAAAACACCTTACTAATACTTTATAGTCTACATCGGGTTACCATGAACCGATTACTCCTAGGGGAAGTGCTTGGCGAAGCCTAAGCCCATTGCGCATTCCTGACCCATGATACATGAGCGGTTACTTACAATGTCCTTCAACTTAGACCTATTACAACCAGTTCCACTTCAACGACGACAAGTATTGACGTGTATGACCTTACAACACCTCTCCACTACTTTACTCACATGTTATCTCAAAATTATTGCAAGGAATCCAGTTATCAAGTTCACTGATCTATAATCTCATGCTAGTTTTTATTTTTACCACCTATAAATACCTATTATTCTTAATACCAACATATTAAACCATGCCAACAACCAATTCCTATTCAACTCTTCAAAAAGATGTAAGTGAAGCAAGAGAGTTCCAATCCTTTCTACAAAAGTCGCGGCCATGCTCTAACAAGTATAAGTGAAGCAAAAGAGCATTCTACAAGCACAAATACCCTAAGTGTAGAGAAACGAGAATTCAAACTTCAAAAGATATAAGTGAAGCACACGAAGCATTCTATAAAGCCATACTCAAAATATATAAGCGAAGTGCAAAGAGCATTCTATAAATCAACCAAGGACAATAAAGAATCATCGCAACCAACATGGTATTTTTTTATTCAAAATAAAAATAAAATATGACGTTTCAAGAATTTAAGCACATTATGTGAACAAATAAAAATATAGGCTCAACCAAGACATACCGATAGTTGTTAAAAAAGATGAAGGGGATGTCGGGGCATCCCCAAGTTTGGAGCTTGAGACCTCTACAAAGTAACTTCTCGGGGATGCCTCGGGCATCCTAAGCTTGAGCCATTGCATCTCTCCAACTTTCTATCATATCGCTGTCTCCCCTGGGTCTTAAAAACTTCATTCAAATAAACTCAACAGAACTTTTATTAGAGGGGTTAGTACAAATAACATCAAATCTCATTATGTCTTGCTATAACATCAATGTATAATTTTAATCCAACATTACCTACTGTATGCTAACACAATTGTAATACTCCCATATCAATGGGGCTTAACTAAATTGCAAACATAAGCAGTTAACTATAACAGCAATATGTGAAACATGACAGTCTGTAAAGATGCAGATGAAACCTATACTTCTTTAACTCCAAAAATTCTAAAAAATTAGGAAGTAGTAATAAATAACATGTATAACCGTATTGTGTAGAAATTTAAGAAATTTTGCACGTTCCAGTAAAATAAAACAATTCAAATACTACAGCAAAAGTTTATGTTTCTGCATAGCATATATCAAACTTGCAATTTAAACATCCTAAAGGCAAATCTTGGCATTTTATTTTTATGGTACAGTGGTTTATACAAAGGGCACACAAAAGAAAATGACTCTAAAACTTTCAGGTTGTCTCCCTGGCAGCGCTTTATTTAAAACCATTAAGCTAGGCATAAAGTGCTCAATTAATTCATAAAGTGCTCAATTAACATGATTTTTGTAACTGGATTTCCATTCCAACTAATTGAAATCCCCATGGAGATTTCATTTCATTTCATTTGAGGGGTGCCAAACGAGATGTAAGCTTCTTTGCTCCTGGACCGACTTCGATAGTTTTCCTAATGATATCATATCATGTACATCTTCCAGCACCATATCGACTGCGTGGTGGGCTACTCGAGGAAGTTGCAGAAGTGGCGCTTGTCCTCGGTCTTCGACGAGTACTTGCACTTCATGGTGGCCAAGGCGAGGAAACCAACCGGAGGTTCATGGAGCTCTTCAACACGTCAAGCTTGGTGCATTGGCTGGCCTCGCACTGCTGATGCAACCGAATGTTTTTCAATTCTGTTTTAGCTCTGCCTCGATCCTCCTGCGTCGATGACCTATGTTTTTCCCGCGGTTATTGCGATGATTTAGCAGAGAATAATGTTAGAGCAATCATGGGTAATACATGTGAGAGATAGAATTAAGGGAAACACTGAGAGATGTATCCGTTGAATCATCTATCTTTTTTGAGGGGATCAAAAATATATGTGATATGGTTCAAAGATCGATTCGGAGGTGTTACCCAGATCCAGATGTTGTTATTTCGAAATGCTGGGCTTGGCTGAATGTTTGCTGATGCCATTTGGCAAGAGAGAGATAAATGGTATCGTAGCGTAGGGAGGACGCTGACCCTTCTCATTTCTTCTCCCAGAAATAACCCCCGCCGTCGCCGCCGCCGCCGCCCAAACATCCAACCCTAGTCTCCGGCGATGGCCCCGAAGCGCTCCGCGAAGAATGCGGCACCTCCGCCTCCGGCTGCCTCCTCCGAGGAGACCGACTCCCGCTCGCGCTCCGAAGAGTCGGAGGACGAAGACGCCATCACCGAGTCCCCACCCCCCGCCCCCAACAACACGCCTGTGCCCCCGCACAAGGGCGACGAGGAGGAGGAGGAGGAGCCCGCCCACGCGGCCCCGGCCGCCGCCCCCACCCCCAAGAACCAGCCTCCGCCGCCGCAACAGAGAGAGGACCCCGAAACTTCCGACGAGGAGGAGGAAGAAGAGGAGGAAGAGCCCACCCAGGCGGCCCCTCCCTTCGCTCCCAAGGAACAACCTCCACCGCAGCAGACCGACGAGGAAGAAGAGGAGGGTGAGTCCGAGGAGGAGGAGGAGGAGGCGTCGCCGAAGCTGGCTCCAAAGCAGGCACCAGAGGGCGTGAAACCCCCGGCCGCGGCCGAGACCAAGAAGCCAGCCGCTTTCAGCCGCATCTGGTCTGGTCCACCGACGATGACATCCGTATCCTCGAGGCCCTCGCTGCTCACCAAAAGCAGTATGACACGCTGCCGCAGCCGGACGCTCTCGCCGATGCCCTTGCAGGCAAGCTCGACAACCGTGCCTACGGCAGCAAGGAGCTCCTGGCCAAGGTCGGAACCCTGAAGCGTCGGTACCTCGCAGCGAGCTCCCGAGCAAGGAACATGACCGCCGGGTGTTGGACCTTTCCAAGACCGTCTGGGGCGGTGACAAAAGCACCGCCGCAGCTGCCTCCATAAAGACGGCGTCTAATGACCACAAGTGCAAGAGGTTCGAGGAGATGTGCGAGCTGTTCCCGTACCTGGCGGAGGAGCTGAAGGAGCTGATGGTGGAGAACCCGGGCATGTTCAAGAGGGAGTTTGGGAAGATGGACGATGAAAAGGCACGCGTGATGAACGAGAAGATCAAGAGGCAGAGAATGGCACAGATAAAGGTGGGACTGCGCCGCCATGACCTGACCAGGGAAGTGACCAAGGCGATCATCGACCTGGTTGACTGATGGGAGCGCGATAGCTTACTACCTGAAACTGTACCGGTGATCACCTGAAAATCGTGCGAGAAGAGCACATGCTGATACTGCAAATTGTGGCGCTTTGGTGGAGCAGTTTCTTTTTAATCTTTTTTGTATGGCGAGATAGAACTGCAAATCGGGGTGATCTTTGATGGTGTAAAATGGATGTTTTTCTGCATGACGAGATCTTATGTGTTGGAATTGCAAATTGTGCCAACTCTGGCGATCTAAGGTTATTCTTTGTGTGTGCTGAGAGCATACTAGGATTGGTAAAACTGTGTCTTCTTTGAATGGCGAGCTAGAATTGCGAACTGGGATGCTTTCCGCATGACAAGAGCATATGCTGGAATTGCAAGTTGTGCAATAGTGTTTTTTCGTGTGATGGGTGCATGCTAGAATTGGCAAACTGTGGCGTGTTGACTGAACATGATTGTTTCTTGGCTTTTTTTAGGGGTGTTTCTTGGCTTCTTGCATGATGAGAGCATGATTGCCAAATGGGTTGGTTCAGTGACGCTGTTTTGTTGTTTAGTTTTGACAGCTCGTTTATGCAAAGTCGTAATAAGTCTGAAATAGAGGAATGCTATACTTTCTATACTTCTGTGATTTTTTTTCACAACTTGGTTGCTGAAACCACAGTTCTTCAGTTACCCTTTATCAGGCAATGGCCATCGCTACACGTTGGAGGTGGCGACCTGCCTACCTAGCAGCAGTATTCATTTTCCTGATTACAACGGAACTTCCTCCTCGACAAGGTGAGTTGATTCACTCTGCTTCTTTTTTTCTCTTGACAGAGCATTGCTTTAGTAGTTATTTCATTTGCTATCAATTGGCTGTGTCTGCGATGTTCTCCCGAACGATTTGGGCTTGGGCAGCAGGTCACCAAGGTAAACATGTTAGCATACATGCATGATCAGGAATAAACCATCACAGTAGCAAACCATGCTATGGGACCAAGAACAAGTTAAGGCCTCCTTTGGTTCATAGGATAGAAATATATGGTTTGGACAAGTTAAGAGTAAAAATCCAACATGGGTATAATAGTCGGTGCCAAGGTGATACTACACTAGACTAGTAATTTTTTTCACCTCGTAGATCATATTGCTTTCCTTCAAAAGGAAATTTCCATATCGTAGACAGTTGACTCGTTTATAACTAGATGATATCAGCAACTAATAGAGCATCAATTAACAATCCGAACTGAGGCCAAACTCAAATACAGAGTAGCCATGGCAAGCTGAGAATCCGATAGAGCCAAACAAGTTCTATGACGCATCATAATATTTGAGACTAATCAGCACATACCCATGCAATTCAATCATGAACCCGGTGTGACGCCCCCGACTCAATCGTGCACTAATCATACATGCAAATGCACACGATCAAGATCAGAGACTCACGGGAAGATATCACAACACAACTCTAAACACAAATTAAAGTCATACAAGCTTTATATTACAAGCCAGGGGCCTCGAGGGCTCGAATACATAAGCTCGCGTACAAGCGTTAGCGGAAGCAACAACAATATCTGAGTACAGACATAGCTAAACAAGTTTGCCTTAAGAAGGCTGAGCAAAACAACGACATTAGATCGAAGAGGCACAGGCCTCCTGCCTGGGAGCCTCCGAAACTACTCCTGGTCGTCGGTGGTCTCCACGTAGTAGTAGGCTCCGCCGTGGTAGTAGTAGTCGTCGGCGGTGTCAGCTGGCTCCTGGGATCCGTCATCTGATCGCAGCAATCGGGTATGGAGAAAAAGGGGTAGCAAAGCAACCGTGAGTACTCATCCAAAGTACTCGCAAGACTTACATCAGAACTATTCTATTTATGCATCGGTATCAAATGAGGGGGCTGTATCTGTGGACTAGACTGCAGAAATGCCAGAATAGAGGGGAAGGCCTAGCCTATCGAAGACTAGCAACTTGCAGCATCTTGCAGAATTAGAAGAGTGTAGATTAGTACATAAATAAAGTAGTAGCAACAAGTATATTAGTAGCCATGCCCAGAGATCCTTCCTCGACTCCCTGCGAGAAAGCGATCCCGGAACTATCAAATTATTAAGCATCACAATATCCAGTTCTAGTTGTAGTAGATCGGGATACTCTCCGAGCGTCCGTTACTGTGGACACGGCTATTCGAATAGTTATACTTCCTTGCAGGGGTGCACCAACTTACCCAACACGCTCGATTAACTCTGGCCGGACACACTTACTCGGGTCATGCCCGGCCTCAGCTGATCGACACGCCGTAGCCCTACCTAGGTCCAACAGAGAGTCAGCACGCCGGTCTACATTCTAAGCGCTCAGGGGTCTTGGGCCCATCGCCCTTTGCACTCCTGCACGTTGCGTGGACGGCCGGGAGCAGACCTAGCCCCCTGTATACACAAGCGGGCGTACCCAGTCCAACCCGGCATGTGCCGCTTAACCGCTGACGTCTGAGGAACTTCGGCTAAAACATACGACACTGAGTGCCCATACTATTCCCGCGTGGTGGTTAGTGCGAAAAGGCCAGAGGCCTACTCAGATCACATATCCAAACCCATTAGTGTGTTGGGAGCTCGCGGTGACGATCAGTGCTCCACGATCTGTGGTCCCGTCGCCCCGTCTCGTGGACTTACGGCAAGGGTCAGGCCCAACCCCTCTCCTCCCTCTCCTGAGGCAATCTGCCTGCCCGGCTGTGCCGCGTAATTATCTCGCGGGTACCCTCACGGTCAACACGACTTCACATCTCTCGCGGGTACCCCTCGGGGTCGACCCGCCTTCAACAAGGGACTGATATAAAGTCAGGGTATCCGTGAGTCCATAACATCAAGGGGAAATCTGAGGAATCACCCTTGTTGGATTCCTACTCGATGTAATCGTCAAGGTGAACCTGGAGGAATCACCCTCGATGGGTTCACACTTGAGGGGTTGCACGATAGAGTCATAATCGGAGGTGGTGGAAGAGGAATCACCCTTGGTAACCCACAACCGACTAGCTACGCTACAGAGATATCATCAGGAGTGAGGTAGGAGGTATCACACTCGGCACTCGATAGTAGCTCTGCAGAGTCGTACAACTAAGGGGGTGTGCGGTGTTGTGTCGGTCTCAGCATGTCGATCACATTGACAAAGCGGGGCAACAAGGACAAGGGTGAGGGGCCACTGATGGATCACTAACCAACCTATACTAAGCATTTAGGATAGCAGATAAGGTATCAACAACATTTACAAAAATAGGCTATGCATCAGAATAGGAGCAATCAGATACAGTAGCAAATTCTAATGCAAGTATGGGAGAGAATGAATGGGTGATATAGGAATGATCAAGGGGGTTTGCTTGCCTGAAAGCTTTGCTGAGAGGGTCTGGTCGTCAGGGGCGTAGTCGTACTCGGCAGCAGCGTCGGTCTCGGGGTCTACTGGAGAGAAGAGGGGGAAGAAACAATAAATAAAAGCAAACAAAAGCAACACAGATGCATGGCATGGCAATATGTTGTGCTAGGGGTGACCTAACGCAATGCCAAGTGTTGCAGACGGAGCGGGAAAATATCTGGGAATATTTTCCCGGTTTTAGGCATCTGTCAGACAGATGAAACGAAGGGGAAGGTTCCATGTTTGCAGTGTTGGGGGCATGTGACAGCTACATGGAGGGCATATTCGGATTCGTCTCATTTTTCTGAGCAACTTTCATATAGAAAACTTTTTCATCCGAGCTACGGATTATTTTCTACGAATTTTCAAAGTTTTAATCAATATTCTGAAATTTCTGGAATTAATTTTAATTCCAAAATATCAGAAAATACTTTATTGCGTCAGCAGTACGTTAGGGTGATGTCAGCAGTCAACTCAGCCGGTCCAGGTCAAACCTGACCACTGGGACCCACATGTCATACGCAGTAACTAATCCAGTGATTAAATTAACTAAAAGGGATTAATTAGCAGGTGGGCCCCATATGTCAGTGACTAATTAGATTAACAGATTTAGTTTATTTATAAAAGTAGTTATTTAGCGCATGGGGCCCTCCTATCAGCGACTGGAGCTGCCCAGTCAGCACGGTTGACTGGTCAGCACGGTTGACTGGGCCCCTGGGACCCACTGGTCAGTGACCCAGGGAGGCTCACGTGGCAGGCCAGGTCAGCGGCGCCGGCGACTCATCGCCGGTGACCAAATAGGCGGCGGAGGGCCACGGGAGGCGTCGGAAATCGCACTCCGGCGACCATTTGCCGCGCGCGATAGCGCGTTCGAACGAGGCGACGAAGCCGCGTTGTTTGGTGGCGGTGGCGGAGGCTGAGATGGCCGGAGTCGACCGGAACATCATCGACGACGGCGGTGGCATTCGGGCGAGCTCGGGTTCGTCGCTATGGGGCACGGGAGAGCGCGTGCGTGGGCTCGCTGGACTCCTAGGAGTTCCAGGAGCTCGGTAGCGAGCTCGGACGCGAGCTGCGGCAGTAGTGGCCACGGCGGCGAGCTCTACCGCGGCGGCGGGTTCGGCCATGGCGGCGAGGCGAGCTACGGCGCGGAAGGAAGGGGGAGACGGAGGGGATCCGAGCGGAAGCTCACCGGGAAGGCACACGGGGGCCCGGTGAAAGCTTAGTAGCAGCAGCGGCGCCGGAATCGAAGAAGATTGCCGGCGACCGTAGAGGAAAAAGACGGCGCGGATCCGGCGAGGCAGAAGCTCCGAGCCCGAGCTGGTGGGTGCAGACGGCGTAGTCGACGTAGGCGGAGCTCGTGGGCACGACGGTGAGGCGCGGGGAGGACGATGGCCGCGGCAACCGCACGGCCATGGCGACGGCGGCGCTCGAGTGCGATGGAGAGCGAGGGAGAGAGCAGTGGAGCGAGGGGGAGGAGTGGATGAGAGCGATGACGGGGCCGAGTGGCGCCGTTCTTATCCCCTCGCTGCCCTGTAGCGTCGCCGTGTCGGCCAGACGCCGGCGTCGCGCGCGCCGGCCACGGGCGCGGCGACACGCACAGGAGAGAGGCAGGAGGTGGGAGAGAGAGAGAGAGAGGTGGGCTGGGCCGGTGCCACTGTGCACTTAGGCCCAGTGCACATTAGGCTTTTTCCCTTTTCTTTTCTGTTTCTTTATCCAGCAGCTATTATGCATTTATTTTTAGCCATCAAATGACTTTGCAAAAATGTGGAGCTGGTCAAAACAAATACTAGGGAATATTGAGCACTGCCACAAAAAGTTTGGGAGAGGTTTGAATTCATTTGAATTTTTCATAAATGAAATGGCATTTAAAATGCTTCTTTTGGCACTGTTTAAATTGCCATAGCCCATTTTAGCTTTAAGGTGATGTTGTTTTCCTTAACAAATAATTGTTATGAAATATTTGCTAAATGATGAACTATTTTGCAGCAATTTTTGTGCAACTTCAAATTTCACTTGCAATTTGAATTGAATTCAGTGGTGGAATTTGAAATGAGATATGAATCCACTGTGATCAAGCATTGCAAATCAAAATGACTTGGCATTAACATGGTGGATCACTGTAGCTTATTACACAGGGGTGTTACACCCGGATAATTGAACACTGCCGGTAATTAACTACTTGAAATTACATGACTATGCATCAAACAAAGCTTGGAACCTCGATCTCTTTTCACACATCAATTAAGGCTGTATATGAAGATTTTAAAATACAATCTTGCAAGTGCAGCAACTAGAAGTGAATAGATGTTTCCTTATATTACAAGAGACAAATGTCAACCTGAATTAAATCCATCCATCCAGCAAAATCGGGATTAACATAAAATTTTCACTTTTAGTTACAACAAACATTTGCATGCCACTATGATGTAGCAGCGAGCAAAGAACACAACGAGACCATATATATTAATGAAAACATGAGGGAAAACCACACTAGCAGTTGTTTCAGGTAAGACAATAATATTAGCAATATTGATGGGCAGGAGCAGGTACAACAACACAGATCAACCAAGTAAACGGGTTCCAACAGAGAGGCCACCCTTGCGCCTTGGTGGTGGGCATCCTCACCTGGCCCTTAACCAAGAACTGCATGTCCTCGGCTCACTTCACGACTACTACTGGTCGCTGATAGTCACCTCAACCTCTCCATGGTTATCTGCTTGACGACGTCCGAGGATCTGACAAGGCCCATCACCCTCCTGTGCACCCGTATTCCGAACCTGACCCAAGGTGTTGGTGGAATAAAATAGGCTTCTCTTTGCTACGTCTTCACTTTAAGTTTCACGTATTCTATCATTAACTCAGTATTTACTCTTCGTTTAACAATTATAAATCCTTTTAATTATATTAATGCTATTGGGTGAAGAGCAATACAGGGTTCACTTTTATGTGTTTTGATAACATGTATACTTAGAGCAGTAACCCTATAATATAATAGGCACCAATTTGCCCTATATTTGGCACCACAATTGCATACATATTGAACATTTTCATACCAAACTCTGCTCAAATGATTTCAAGACAAATAAACACTACAACATATATAAAGGCGCAAGTGCGAGGACATCCTAAATCGGCGGCAAAAGTATCGCTCTGGATACATTGGAGATGGACCAAAGTTGAGGCGCATCAATCTAGCTACTGCTATGAACCCTAAGGTCCTAAGGAAACTACTCACGCATGGTCATGGTGGAGAAAGGTTGATTATGATGGCTCCGGTGATGGAGTCCCCCTCTAGCAGGGTGCCGGACTAGACCTCCAGATTGGAATCTCCTAGGAACAGGAACTTGTGGCAGCAGAAAAAATCATGAAAAAATGGTACGGATGTTTTCGGGAATATGGGATCTATAGGCAAAAGAAGGGCGAAAGGCGATGGCCAGGGGCCCCACGCCCGTGGCACCCTGGTCGTGCCATCTGGCCGCGTGAGGGCCTAGGGTGGCCGCATGGCCCCTTCCGATGCTTTCTAGAATCTTCTATCTCCGGAAAAAATTCCTCGTAAATTCTCAAGTTATTTTGACCTCCGTAAATATGGATTTTCTGTGAAACCAAAGACGTGTAGAAATTAGTGACTCTTATTAATAGGTTAGTTTAGAAAAATAATAAAAATTGATATAAAAAGTATTCAAAAGTGATATTATAATAGCAAGAAACAATCAAAAATTATATATACGTTTGAGATGTATCAGCATCACCAAGCTTAATCCCTACTCGTCCTTCAACAATGAAAATGAATTGGGGGGAAAGGTGTGGATGAAATTGTAATAAGAAGAAAAATGACCTTAACGCATGGATAAAGGAAGAAGCGAACATACCTAGATCCTTGAGCTGCTGCAGATGGTTAGTGCCGCCGGCGACGGCAGCAATAGATTGAGTCACTGATACACTGATGACCCACAAGTATAAGGGGTCTGATACGTCTCCAACATATCTATAATTTATGAAGTATTCAACTATTCATGTCATGTTTATTATAGTTTTGTATGATTTTGGTGCACTTTTATATGACTTTTATATGATTTTTATGGACTAACATATTGACCTAGTGCCCAGTGCCAGTTGTTGTTTTCTGCTTGTTTTTGGTTTTCCAGAAAATCCATATCAAATGAAGTCCAAATGCAGTGAAACTTTTTGACGATTTTTTTTGAAAGGAAACAGACCTAGGAAGCTTCGGAGGAGCAGCAGAAGAGCCACAGGGGCCCCACGAGCCACCTGGGTAGGCCTGCCCCCCCCCCCCAGGCGCGCCCTGGTGCCTCATGGGCCCCCTGTGGCACCTCTTTGCGTGATTCCAACACTGAAAAATCATATATATATATATATATATATATATATATATATATATATATATATATATATTCAGAAACCCCCGAAAGTTAACCTAGATGAGTTTTTACGCCGCCGCAAGCCTCTGTACCTCCACGATCTAATCTACAGCCCTTTTCCGGCACCCTGCCGGAGGGGGGGGGAATCATCACTGGAGGCCATCTTCATCATCCCAGCGGTCTCCATGACGAGGAGGGAGTAGTTCACCCTCGGGGCTGAGGGTTTGTACCAGTAGCTATGTGTTTGATCTCTTTCTCTCTCTCGTGTTCTTGATTTAGCAGGATCTTGATGTATCGCGAGCTTTGTTAATATAGTTGGATCATATGGTGTTTCTTCCCTCTCTATCCTTATTGTGATGAATCGAATCTTTTCCCTTTGAGGTTTCGTTATTGTTGGATTGAATATTTCATATTTGAGAACACTTGATGTATGTCTTGCATATGAATACCCGTGGTGACAATGGGGTATTATATTGATTCACTTGATAAATGTTTTGGCACTCAACGCGCGGATTCCCGTGGTGACATTGTGGTAATCTATGCATAGGGGTTGATGCACGTTTTCATTATCTTTTCTCCGATAGAAACTTTGGGGTGCTCCTCGGAGTTCTTTGTGTGGATTGAATATTATGATTATGAAATTGTTTGATGCATATCGTATAATCAACTCACGGATACTTGTGGTGACATTGGAGTATCTAGGTGACATTAGAGTTGGTTGATGTGTATCATATGGTGTTATTTTAGTACGAACTCTAGGGCTGTTTGTGACACTTATAGGAATGGCTCAATAGATCGATCGGAAAGGTTAACTTTGAGGTGGTTTCGTACCCTACAAATAATTTCTATCTTATGTTCTCCGCTAATAGGAACTTGGGAGTGATTCTTTATCGCACGTTGAGGGATGGTTATATGATCCAATTATATTAGCATTGTTGAGAGATTGCACTAACGAAAGTATGAACCCTGGGCCTTGTTTCTAAGCATTGCAATACCGTTTATGCTCACTTTTGTTACTTGCTACCTTACTGTTTTTTATTGTTATCACTACAAAAACCTATATCTACTATCCATACTACACTTGTATCACCATCTCTTCGCCGAACTAGTGCACCTATACAATTTACCATTGTATTGGGTGTGTTGGGGACACAAGAGACTCTTTGTTATTTGGTTGCAGGGTTGTTTGAGAGAGACCATATTCATCCTACGCCTCCCACGGATTGATAAACCTTAGGTCATCCACTTGAGGGAAAATTGCTACTGTCCTACAAACCTCTGCGCTTGGAGGCCCAACACGAGTCTACAAGAACAAGTTGTGTAGTAGACATCAAGCTCTTTTCTGGTGCCGTTGCCGGGGAGGTGAGTGCTTGAAGGTATATCTTTAGATCTTGCAATCGAATCTTTTAGTTTCTTGTTTTATCACTAGTTTGGTTTATAAAATAAAACTACAAAAAATATGGAATTGAGGTTGCCTCATATTATTCGTCTTTATCATGTCTTTCTTGAAAATGATGGATCGGAAAATTGTGCTCAATTGATAGAAGAAGAATTCAATAAAATGTTTGGCATAAAATATTTGAATGATGAGCATGATTGCAATGTTGCTAGTATGAATTCTTTGAATATCCATGATGCTAACGATATGCAAAGCCATAAGATTGGGGATGCTATGTTTGATGAAGATGATATTTTTAGTCCCCCAAGTTTTGATGAGAAAATTTATTATGATGATTGCATGCCTCCTATTTATCATGATTGCATGCCTCCTATTTATGATGATTATATTGATGAAAGTGGATTTGGAGAGGCCATGAATTTATTTAGTGATGATTCTACTATTTTGGAAGAGGTTTCAATTGATTATGACAACAAAGTTGCTATCTATGATGATTATTGTGATGACATGTATGATATAACGAATAATGATAAATATGAAACTTGTCATCATGATTTTAATTTTCAATTGGATTATGCCAATCAAGTATCTCATGATAGTTATTTTGTTGAGTTTGCTCCCACTATTATGAATGAGAAGAAAATTGCTTATGTGGAGAGTAGTAAAATTTCTATGCTTGTGGATCATGAAAAGAATGGTTTGTGTGATGGGTATATTGTTGAATTCATTCATGATGCTACTAAAAATTATTATGAGAGAGGATCATATGCTTGTAGGTGTTGCAATAATATCAAGTTTCCTCTCTATATGTTGAAAGTTTTGAAGTCATGCTTGTTTTGCCTTCCTATGCTAGTTGATTCTTGCTCCCATAAACTATTTTCTCACAAAATCCCTATGCATAGGAAGTGGGTTAGGCTTAAATGTGCTAGTCATATGCTTCATGATGCTCTCCTTGTGTTTCAATTCTTTACTTTTATGCGAGCATCATTGAAATCATCATGCCTAGCTAAAAGGCATTAAAGAAAAGCGCTTATTGGGAGACAACCCAACATTTATACCTACTGTTTTTGTGTGTTCACATGATTAAGCTACCGTATTAATCATGTTTCATATATTTTCTTTCAATAATGTGCCAAGTAAAGCCTTTGGGATAGTGTGGATGCTTGTTGATTTGATTCTGTGCAAAAACAGAAACTTTTGCGTCTAGTGCTGGAATTTATATTATGTACTGGAGCGTGAAAAAATTCTGAAATTTTTACACAATATTGGGTTACAAAGTTTTTACGTTTTTCTAATTTTTCAGAATTTTTCGAGGTACAGAAGTATGGTTTCTAAATCGCTCACTACATGTTGTTCTGTTTTTGACAGATTCTGTTTTCGGTGCATAGTTTGCTTGTTTTAGTGTTTCCATAGCTTATATTGTGTAATATAAATTGTGGAAATGATATAATTCATTAATAATTATGTAATAACAATTATGAATCTTGTTTTGACAGTACCTAAGTGGATGATTTATTTTTATCATACTAACCTATCTAACCAAGTTCCGTTAACTTTTGTGTGATTGAAGTTTTCAAGTTTTGGGTGAGATATCGATATGAGGAGAATAAGGAGTGGCAAGAACCTAAGCTTGGGGATGCCCAAGGCACCCCAAGGTAATATTCAAGGAATACCCAAGCAACTAAGCTTGGGGATGCCCCGGAAGGCATCCCCTCTTTCGTCTTCAACACTATCGGTAACCTCACTCGGAGCTATAATTTTATTCGTCACATAATATGAGTTTTGCTTGGAGCATCATTTTCTTCTGTTGATATTTGCTTTTTGTTATCAATAATCATGTTTTGTATCTTTTAGTTCAATAAAATGCCAATTATAGCCTTTACCATGCTCAGTTTGCAAGTTTATGTGTTGCTGTTTGAAAACAGAAAGTTTTCTGTTATGTCCAGAATATTCCTGAATAGTCAGAACATGATAAAAATCTGAAATTTTTACACAGTAAGAATGCATGAGTTATATATCACGTGGTAATTTTTCAGAATTTTTGGAGTTAGGGAAGTATGGATTCTTATTCCCCTTGTACAGACTGTTCTGTTTTGGCAGATTGCTGTTATAGTTGCATTGTTTGCATATGTTTGCGTGTTTAATGTTTCTATTTGTGCATAGGAGTATTAAATATGAAGAGGCATTTAGTATGCAATGTTTAATTATAATTTTTGCGATTTTTTACAGTAGAGAATGTTAAGGTTTTGAGTTGATTTATACTAACTTATCTCACGAGTTCTTGTTGAGTTTTGTGTGGATGAAGTTTTAAGGTTTAGGGAAACCGTGATATGAAAGGAATTAAGGAGACACAAGAGCTCAAGCTTGGGGATGCCCAAGGCATCCCAAATTAATATTTCAAGAAGTCTCAAGCATCTAAGCTTGGGGATGCCCCGGTAGGCATCCCACCTTTCTTCATCAACAATTATCGGTCAGTTTTGGTTGAGCCCAACTTTTTGCTTCTTCACATGATGTGTGCTATTCTTGGAAAGTCATTTTATTTTGTTTTCTTTGCTGTTTGAATAAAATACTTGAGATCTGAAATTTTTAAATGAGAGAGAGTCCTCACATAGCTACTTAATTACTTAACTACTCATTTGGTCTTCACTTATATCCTTTTGGAGTAGTTTGTCATTTACTCTTGTGCTTCACTTATATCCTATGAGTAAATTGTTGAAATGAATTGAATATCATAAAGTTGAAATTTATATGCTTCATATGCTTGTCCCATGAGGAGTAGTGACTTCACATACAAGAAGTATAAGTGGTAAAATTTATTGAAAGTTAACAAGCATAGCATTGGTCACTTGAACAATTCATGAAAGAATTTTGAAGGAAGAGAAATTTCACATATAAATATACTATCTTGGACATCTTCTATGATTGTGATCCCCCATTAATTATTTTCAAGCTTGATCAAGTAGTTGACGTTGGACAAGGAAGACAACGTAATGAGTTGTGTTTGTTTATATTCACATAGAAGTTATATTGTCATGGATCTTCTAACATGTGGTGCTTGCTTAGGATCTTTTGCTAGCCAAAAATTCGTACTAAGTAGAGATACTACTTATGCATCCAAAAACCCTTAAACCCAGTTTCTTGCCATGAGTGTCCACCATATCTACCTATGGATTGAATAAGATCCTTCAATTAAGTTGTCATCGGTGCAAAAAGTAATAAAAATTGCTCCTAAAATATGTATGATCTTTTATTGCAAGGAAAAATAAGGGTTGTACGAACTTGTGATGGTAAAGAAATAAAAGCGACGGACTGCATAATAAAGGTTGCTATCACAAGGGGCAATATAACGTGACGTTCCTTTGCATTAAGGGCTTGTGCATCCAACAACAAAAAGCGCATGACAACCTCTGCTTCCCTCTGCGAAGGGCCTATCTTTTTCTTTTCTGTATTTACTTTTATGCAAGAGTCATTAATGTTCATCCCTATTCCGCTCTATTTATTCTTTAGTTGGCAAGCATTATGTGGTAGGGAAAGATCCAGGCACATATATCCATTTGAATATAGGTGATCATGAGTTATTATTGTTGACATTATCCCTGAGATAAATAAGTTGGGAGGCAAAACATTATGCCCCTATCTTCCTATGTGTTTGACTGAAACGGTTTGTTCTAAAAATATGCTTTGAGTGTCAGCAATCATGGAAGACTAAATGATGGTTGAGTATGTGGAATTTGCTAGATCAAAGCTCTTACATAGACCCTTCCTGAAAATAAGATGAATTGCAATTGTTTGATGACTAAGAACATAGTTTGTTAGTTTTCAAGAAAGTTTATGGCCTATACTTTAAACAGGTGAATAGCTTGCTACTTGATCATGAGAAGTTTTATGAGATGAGCTACTGATTATGATATATAATGATGCTAGAAAAAAGTGATTGAAATTATCATGGATCAAACTTATGCACTATGCTAGCATTCACACTTCATAAATTATTTCTTTTATCATTTACCTACTCGAGGACGAGCAGGAATTAAGCTTGGGGATGCTGATATGTCTCCAACGTATCTATAATTTATGAAGTATTCATGCCATGTTTATTATAAATTTGTATGATTTTGGTGCACTTTTATATGGATTTTATATGATTTTCATGGTCTAACATATTGACCTAGTGCCCAGTGCCAGTTGCTGTTTTCTGCTTGTTTTTGGTTTTCCAGAAAATCCATATCAAATGAAGTCCAAATGCAGCGAAACTTTTTGACGATTTTTTCTGGAACATAAGAGACACTAGAAGCTTCGGGAGGTGGCCAGAAGACCCACAGGGGCCCCACGAGCCACCAGGGCGCGCCACCCCCCCAGGCGCGCCCTGGTGCCTCGTGGGCCCCCTGTGGCCCCTCTTCGCGTGATTCCAACGCCAAAAAATCATATATAATCAGAAACCCCTGAAAGTTAACATAAATGAGTTTTTACGCCGCCGCAAGCCTCTGTACCAAGGAGATCCCATCTGGAGCCCTTTTTCGGCACCCTGCCGGAGGGGGGAATCATCATCAGAGGCCATCTTCATCATCCCGGCGGTCTCCATGACGAGGAGGGAGTAGTTCACCCTCGGGGCTGAGGGTATGTACTAGTAGCTATATGTTTGATCTCTCTCTCTCTCTCGTGTTCTTAATATGGCACGATCTTGATGTATCGCGAGCTTTGTTAATATAGTTGTATCATATGGTGTTTCTTCCCTCTCTATCTTTGTTGTGATAAATCAAATCTTTTCCCTTTGAGGTTTCGTTATTATCGGATTGAATATTCAAATTTGAGAACACTTGATGTATGTTTTGCATATGAATACCCGTGGTGACAATGGGGTATTATATTGATTCACTTGATGTATGTTTTGGCACTCAACTCGCAGATTCCTGAGGTGACATTGGGGTAATCTATGCATCGGGGTTGATGCACGTTTTCATTATCTTTTCTCCGATAGAAACTTTGAGGTGCTCCTTGAAGTTCTTTGTGTGGATTGAATATTATGATCTGAAGTTGTTTGATGCATATCGAATAATCAACTCATGGATACTTGTGGTGACATTGGAGTATCTAGGTGACATTAGGGTTGGTTGATGTGTTTCATATGGTGTTATTTTAGTACGAACTCTAGGGCTGTTCGTGACACTTATAGGAATAGCTCAATAGATCGATCGAAAAGGATAACTTTGAGGTGGTGTCGAACCCTACAAACAATTTCTATCTTATGTTCTCCGCTAATAGGAATTTGGGAGTGATTCTTTATCGCACGTTGAGGGATGGTTATATGATCCAATTATATTAGCATTGTTGAGAGATTGCACTAGCAAAAGTATGAACCCTAGGCCTTGTTTTTAAGCATTGCAATACCGTTTGTGCTCACTTTTGTTACTAGTCACCTTTCTATTTTTATATTTTTAGATTAGAAAAACCTATATCTACTATCCATACTACACT
This sequence comes from Elymus sibiricus, assembly GCA_039707655.1. Classification (NCBI taxonomy): domain Eukaryota; kingdom Viridiplantae; phylum Streptophyta; class Magnoliopsida; order Poales; family Poaceae; genus Elymus; species Elymus sibiricus. Next base: position 1,865,045 of record CM077672.1, on the reverse strand, counting down.
TGTATCACCATCTCTTCGCCGAACTAGTGCACCTATACAATTTACCATTGTATTGGGTGTGTTGGGGACACAAGAGACTCTTTGTTATTTGGTTGCAGGGTTGTTTGAGAGAGACCATCTTCATCCTACGCCTCCCACGGATTGATAAACCTTAGGTCATCCACTTGAGGGAAAATTGCTACTGTCCTACAAACCTCTGCGCTTGGAGGCCCAACACGAGTCTACAAGAACAAGTTGTGTAGTAGACATCATTGATCCCCTATACTTGTGGGTTATCAAGACCTTTTTCTGGCGCCGTTGCCGGGGAGCAATAGCGTGGGGTTGATATTCTTGTGTGTGCTTGTTTGCTTTATCATTAAGTAGATTTTATTTTGTGCTCTTGTTTTCTATCTTTAGTTATGGGTAGGAAACGCAAAATACCAAAAAAATTAGTTGTACCTGCTAAACCAATGGTTGAAGAACCACCCAAAATCTATCATACTGCTAAAGCTTACTACTTGGATCATCTTCGATCCCTTTGTGCTCGTGCTAAAAACCCAACTAGCTTAGTTGAGGGAAAATCATTAAATGAGCATGCTTATTTTGTGCGACACCGCTTGTCTCAAAAAAGGAAACTCTTATGGCATCATATTAATACTTTGAATTGCTATGCTTGGAATTTGTGCGAAATACATGATTTTACTTGTTGTTCTGAAGACCCTAAGAAACACCGTCCCTACCAATGTGAGTTTAGTGATAATGGAATCGTATCTTATTATGCTAAAGGTGTTTATAGTTACTATGATATTGAACAAATTGAAGAATTTGTTGCTTTTAAGGGTGCTTATGAAATTGCTTCTTTGATTGAAAAGTATGATGCTACTCTTTACAAATCTGAAAATTTTGCCATACTTAAATATTGCCATGAAAACTATGCTTCTAATGCTTATGTTAAAGAATATATTGAGGACACCTCCGCTGTCCAAGAAGAGACTAATATTTTGCAGGCTCCTATGGAAGAATAAATTGATGACACTGTGAGCTCATTAGATAAAAAAATTGAGGAGGAGAGAGAAGAACAAAAGGATGAAGAGCGGATTGATCACCCATGCCCACCTTCTGATGAGAGTAACTCTTTATCCCATACATTGTTTAATTTCCTTCGTGCTTACCGAAGGATGAATGCTATGATAATTGCTATGATCCCTTGGATTCATTTGAAATATCCCTTTTTGATGAAATTGATGCTTGCTATGCTTGTGGCCATGATGCCAATTTGAATTATGCTTGTGAAGATGAACTTGCTATAGTTCCTTATGTTAAACATGAAATTGTTGCTATTGCACCCACACATGATAGTCCTATTATCTTTTTAAATTCTCCAAACTACACTATATCGGAGAAGTTTGTGCTTATTAAGGATTATATTGATGGGTTGTGTTTTACTACTACACATGATAATTTTGATGAATATAATATGCATGTGCTTGCTGCTCCTAATTGCAATTATTATGAGAGAGGAACTACATCTCCGCCTCTCTATGTTTCCAATGCGATAAAATTGCAAGAAACTGTTTATACTATGCATTGGCCTTTACTTGATGTGCATGAATTGTTCTTTTATGACATGTCGATGCATAGGAAGAGAGTTAGACTTCGTCATTGCATGATATATGTTGCTTATGCTCACTACTAAAATAAATCATTGTTAATTAAAATTGGCTTTGATATACCTTGGGATCCGGGTGGATCGATTACTTGAGCACTTTATGCCTAGCTTAATGGCTTTAAAGAAAGCGCTGCCAGGGAGACAACCCAGAAGTTTTAGAGAGTCATTTATTTCTGTTGAGTGCTTTTATAAAGTTTAAAAACAAAAAAAATAGAGGGGAACCTAAAACTTTTTCAAAAAGAAAAGTGAAAGTAAGAAATACGAGCACCGTTGAAGTGAGGGAGCTCCTTGAACTTTGTTCATGCCCATGGAAACTTTGCAAATCTTGAATTACAGAAACTTTTCAACAAAAATAATTATCCCCTTGTACAAATCCATTGTAATATAAAAATAATGTGCCAAGATTTACCGTTAGGATATTTAAATTGCTTGTTTGGTGTGTGCGGTGCAAAAACAGAAACTTTTGCTGTAGTGCATGAATTTAAATTTTTTACTGAAATGTGCAAAAATTCTGAAATTTTTACACAGTACGTCTATGAAAATTTTATATTTTTTCCTAATTTTTCAGAATTTTTGGAGTTACATAAGTATGGTCAATGTTCAGATTACTACAGACTGTTTTGTTTTTGACAGATTCTGTTTTTGATGCATTGTTTTGCTTGTTTTGATGAAACTATGGATTGTATCGGAAGGTATAAGCCATGGAGAAGTTAGAATACAGTAGGTATAATGCAAAAATAAAATATGAATGGGTTTGCAACAGTACGTAAAGTAGTGATTTGCTTTATTATACTAACGGATCTCACGAAGGTTTTGTTAAGTTTTGTGTGGATGAAGTGTTCAAAGATCGAGGAGTTATTGATATGAGAAGAATGAGGAGAGGCAAGAGCTCAAGCTTGGGGATGCCCACGGCACCCCAAGTAAATATTCAAGGAGACTCAAGCGTCTAAGCTTGGGGATGCCCCGGAAGGCATCCCATCTTTATTCGACAATTATCGGCATGTCTCGGTTTTTGTTTTGTTCACATGATATGCGTAAATTCTTGGAGCATTTTTTGTGTTTATTTTTCCCTTTTCTTTTATGCACCATGCTGGTATGAGATAGTCCTTGGTTGATTTATAGAATGCTCTTTGCACTTCACTTATATCTTTTGAGTATGGCTTTATAGAATGCTTCATGTGCTTCACTTATATCATTTGAAGTTTGGATGCCTGTTTCTCTTCATATAGAAAACTGTTATTTGTAGAATGCTCTTTTGCTCCACTTATATTTATTAGAGTGTAGTCTTTTATATAAAGAATTAAACTCTCTTGCTTCACTTATATCTATTTAGAGAGTCAACAGGAATTGGTCATTCACATGATTAGTCAGAAAATCCTACATAAACCTTGTAGATCACTGAATATGATATGTTTGATTCCTTGCAATAGTTTTGCGATATAGAGATGGTAATATGTGGGAGGTACTAGTGAATGATTGTGGTCTAGTAAGAATATTGGTGTTAAGGTTTGTGATTCCTGAAGCATGCACGTATAGTCTCTCGTTATGCTAAGAAGTTGGAGCATGATTTATTATTGATTGTCTTCCTTTGCGTGGAGGTCAGGGGCGCGCGATGGTTAACTCCTACCAACCTCCCCCCTAGGGGCATGCGTAGTAGTACTTTGCTTCGAGGGCTAATAAACTTTCGCAATAAGTATGTGAGTTCTTTATGACTAATGTGAGTCCATGGATTATATGCACTCTCACCTTTCCGCAATTTGCTAGCCTCTTCGGTACCGTGCATTGCCCTTTCTCACCTCGAGAGTCGGTGCAAACTTCGCCGGTGCATCCAAACCCCGTGATATGATACGCTCTATCACACATAAGCCTCCTTATATCTTCCTCAAAACAGACACCATACCTACCTATTATGGCATTTTCATAGCCATTCCGAGATATATTGCCATGCAACTTCCATCATCATCATATACATGACTTGAGCATTCATTGTCATATTGCTTTGCATGATCGTAAGATAGCTAGCATGATATTTTCATGGCTTGTCCGTTTTTTTATATCTTTTGCTACGCTAGATCATTGCACATCCTGGGACACTGCCAGAGGCATTCATATAGAGTCATACTTTGTTCTAGTATCGAGTTGTAATTTTTTGAGTTGTAAGTAAATAGAAGTGTGATGATCATCATTATTCATTATTAGAGCATTGTCCCAGTGAGGAAAGGATGATGGAGACTATGATTCCCCCACAAGTCGGGATGAGACTTCGGACAAAATAAAAAAAAGAAAAAAAAGTGAGGCCAAAAAGAGCCCAAAAAAAAGAGAAAACAAAAAAAATGAAATGAAATGAGAGAAAAAGAGAGAAGGGGCAATGTTACTATGCTTTCATTTTCATACACTAGTGGGAATTTTCATTATAGAACTTGGCTTGTATATTCCGATGATGGGCTTCCTCAATGCCCGAGGTCTTCATGAACAAGCAAGTTGGATGCACACCCACTTAGTTTTCAGTTTGAGCTTTCATACACTTATAGCTCTTAGTGCATCTGTTGCATGGCAATCCCTACTCCTCGCATTGACATCAATTGATGGGCATCTCCATAGCCCGTTGATTAGCCGCGTCGATGTGAGACTTTCTTTCTTTTTGACTTCTTCTTATATCTCTATCATCATTCTATTCCACCTATAGTGCTATGTCCATGGCTTGCGCTCATGTATTGCATGGGGGTTGAAAAAGCTGAAGCGCGTTAAAAAGTATGAACCAATTGCTTGGCTGACACCGGGGTAGTACATGATTTATATTTTGTGTTAAGAAGATGGAGCATGACAAGGCTATATGATTTTGTAGGGATAGCGTTCTTTAGCATTTTTATTCTGAAAGGCATGATTGTTTGTTGGGATGCCTGAGTATTGATGTCTTTATATCAAATTATAGACTATTGCTTTGAATCACTCATGTCTTAATATTCATGCCATGATTAAATTATATGATCAAGATTATGCTAGGTGGCATTCCACATCAAAAATTATCTTTTTTATCATTTACCTACTCACTACTAGGAAAAGGGCTGCTAGTGGCGCACCTGTTTTCGCTACTAATGGCGCAATACAGGTGCGCCACTAGCACCACGCCATTAGAATTTTTTACTAATGGCGCACCCTTGGTGCGCCATTAGTATAGCCCACGGTGCGCCATTAGTATGCCTCCCAGGGGCCATATGTACCCATCGGAGGTTGGCATACTAATGGCGCACTAGTGGTTGGTGCGCCATTAGAATTTTTTTCAGAAATTTTTTTTTCAAATTTTTTTTAGAATTTTTTTTTTCAAATTTGGGGGGAACTTTTTTTTCGTTTTTTTCTTAATCTCGGGTCACTATGGCTTAATCTCGGGTCAATATGCTTAATCTCAAGTCAAATGGCACTCCGTGGTCAAACTTCCCGGAAGGTCACCCATCCTACACTACTCCACCCCAAGCACGCTTAACTTCTGAGTTCTATCCAACCCCAGCACCAGCTCACTTAGCAGGCACTTGTTGATATATCTATCATATCAATCCTATTAAACCTTGTTGAGGTCTAGGAGTGTGTTAATGTTCATGAGCGTGATGAAATTTTGAAAAAATATTTCAAACTTCCCGGTCATTTTACGTATCATATTTTGAACATTTTTTTATTTTTTTGATTTTTTTTTTATTTTTTGGCTACAGATCTTAAAAGCCCCGTATCTTTTATTCTGTTAGGGTTTTGGGGATTCTAAAAATCTTCAACGGGGTTCCCCCCGTTGAATTCGGATAGAACTTTTCGAGTAGATGCTTTTTCATATAAAAAACTTTTTCATCGGAGTTCGTATGCAAAAGTTATGCCCATTTTACAAATTCTCAAGAGATTTTGCAAAAAAAGTCGAAATTCATGTTTGTAAATTTTGCTAACAACTAGACCACAAATCACATGGGAATCTTATTTTTTTTATTTTTTTGACATTTCTATCATTTTCTTTTATTTTTTTTAAAACTGAAAAGGCGGTCCACGGGGGGGGGGTGCATTTGGTGAAAAATACTAATGGCGCACCGTGGGTCTGGTGCGCCATTAGTGTCTATCACACTAATGGCGCACCAACCCACGGTGCGCCATTAGTATTTTTGGAAAAAAAAACATTTGTTACTTTTTATTTTTCCAAGAATATTAATGGCGCACCGTGGGTTGGTGCGCCATTACTAGTTAAAACTAGTAATGGCGCACCAACCCACGGTGCGCCATTAGTATTTTTGGAAAAATAAAAAAAAACACATTTGTTACTAATGGCGCACCGTGGGTCTGGTGCGCCATTAGTGTCTATCACACTAATGGCGCACCAACTCATGGTGCGCCATTACTATATAGTAGTGGCGCACCAAGTGTCTGGTGCGCCATTAGTGGCCATATTATCTATAGCCCTTTTCCTAGTAGTGACTCGAGGACGAGCAGGAATTAAGCATGGGGATGCTGATACGTCTCCATCGTATCTATAATTTTTGATTGTTTCATGCCAATATTCTACCACTTTCACATATTTTTGGCAACATTTTATATTATTTTTGGGACTAACATATTGATCCAGTGCCCAGTGCCAGTTCCTGTTTGTTGCATGTTTTTTGTTTCGCAGAATATCCATATCAAACGAAGTCTAAATGTAATAAAATTTTACGGAGAATTATTATGGAATATATGTGATTTTTTGGAGGTGGAATCAACGCAAGGCAGTGCTCGTGGGCCCCACGAGGCACCAGGGCGCGCCAGGGGGGCCCGGCGCGCCATGGTACCTCGTGAGGCCCTCGTAGGTCGGTTGGTGCCCTTCTTCGGCCGCAAGGAAGCTAATATCCGGAAAAAAAATCGTGTTAAAATTTCAGCGCAATCGGAGTTACGGATCTCCAGGAATTTAAGAAACGGTGAAAGGCCAGAAAACAGGAACGCGAAACAGAAGAGAACAGAGAGAGAGATCCAATCTAGGAGGGGCTCCTGCCCCTCCGCCGCCATGGCAGCCATGAACCAGATAGGGAACTCTCCTCCCATCTAGGGGGAAGGCCAAGAAAGAATAAGAAGGATGGGGGCTCTCTCCCCCTCTCTCCCGGTGGCGCCGGAACGCCGCCGGGGCAATCATCGTGACGGCGATCTACACCAACAACTTCGCCGCCGTCAACACCAACTCTCTCCCCCTCTATGCAGCGGTGTAACACCTCTTCTCCCCGCTGTAATCTCTACTTAAACATGGTGCTTAATGCTACATATTATTATCCAATGATTTGTGGCCATCCTATGATGTTTGAGTAGATTCTTTTTGTCCTATGGGTTGATTGATGATCGTGATTGGTTTGAGTTGTATGTTTTATTTTGGTGTTGTCCTATGGTGCCCTCCGTGTCGCGCAAGCGTGAGGGATTCCCGCTATAGGGTGTTGCAATACGTTCATAATTCTCTTATGGTGGGCGGCTAGAGTGACAGAAGCTTACACCCGAGTAAGGGGGTTGTTGCGTATGGGAGTAAAGAGGACTTGATACTTAATGCTATGGTTGGGTTTTACCTTAATGATCTTTGGTAGTTGCGGATGCTTGCTAGAGTTCCAATCATAAGCGCATATGATCCAAGTACGGAAAGTATGTTAGCTCATGCCTCTCCCTCATATAAAATTGCAACAATGATTACCGGTCTAATTATCGATTGCCTAGGGACAAATCATTCTCTTGTGTTACAAAAGCTTTCTACTAAACAACTAACTTTTATTATCTTGCAATTTACTCGTAGTTTTATTATCTCGCAAATTACTTCTAGTTTTATTCTTGCAAACCTATCCTATCACCTACAAAATAGTTTCATACTTGTTCTAGGTAAAGCGAACGTTAAGTGCGCGTAGAGTTGTATCGGTGGTCGATAGAACTTGAAGGGAATATTAATTCTACCTTTAGCTCCTCGTTGGGTTCGACACTCTTATTTATCGAAAAAGCTACAATTGATCCCCTATACTTGTGGGTTATCAAGACCCTTCCTGAAAATAAGGTGAATTGCAATTGTTTGATAACTGAGAACATAGTTTGTTAGTTTTCAAGAAAGTTTATGGCCTATACTTTAAAAATGTGAATAGCTTGCTACTTGATCATGAGAAGTTTTATGAGATGAGATACTGATTATGATATATATTGATGCTAGAAAAAGTGATTGAAATTATCATTGATCAAACTTATGCACTATGCTAGCATTCACACTTCATAAATTATTTCTTTTATCATTTACCTACTCGAGGACGAGCAGGAATTAAGCCTGGGATGCTGATACGTCTCCAACGTATCTATAATTTATGAAGTATTCATGCCATGTTTATTATAGTTTTGTATGATTTTGGTGCACTTTTATATGATTTTATGGACTAACATATTGACCTAGTGCCCAGTGCCAGTTGATGTTTTCTGCTTGTTTTTGGTTTTCTAGAAAATCCATATCAAATGAAGTCCAAATGCAGCGAAACTTTTTGATGATTTTTTCTGGAAGGAAACATACCCAGGAAGCTTCAGAAGAGCAGCAGAATAGCCACAGGGGCCCCACGAGCCACCTGGGCGCGCCTGCCCCCCCCCCCTCCCAGGCGCGCCCTGGTGCCTCGTGGGCCCCTGTGGCACCTCTTTGCGTGATTCCGACGCTAAAAAATCATATATATTCAGAAACCCCCGAAAGTTAACCTAGATGAGTTTTTACGCCGCCGCAAGCCTCTGTACCTCCACGATCTAATCTATAGCCCTTTTCCGGCACCCTGCCGGAGGGGGGGGGAATCATCACCGGAGGCCATCTTCATCATCCCGGCGGTCTCCATGACGAGGAGGGAGTAGTTCACCCTCGGGGCTGAGGGTTTGTACCAGTAGCTATGTGTTTAATCTCTCTCTCTCTCGTGTTCTTGATTTGGCACGTTCTTGATGTATCGCGAGCTTTGTTAATATAATTGGATCATATGGTGTTTCTTCCCTCTCTATTCTTGTTGTGATGAATCGAATCTTTTCCCTTTGAGGTTTCGTTATTGTTGGATTGAATATTTCAGATTTGAGAACACTTGATGTATGTCTTGCATATGAATACCCGTGGTGACAATGGGGTATTATATTGATTCACTTGATATATGTTTTGGCACTCAACTCGCGGATTCCCGTGGTGACATTGGGGTAATCTATGCATAGGGGTTGATGCACGTTTTCATTATCTTTTCTCTGATAGAAACTTTGGGGTGCTCCTTGGAGTTCTTTGTGTGGATTGAATATTATGATTATGAAGTTGTTTGATGCATATCGTATAATCAACTCACGGATACTTGTGGTGACATTAGAGTTGGTTGATGTGTATCATATGGTGTTATTTTAGTACGAACTCTAGGGCTGTTTGTGACACTTATAGGAATGGCTCAATACACTACTAGGGAAAAGCTTATAGGTGGAGGCTTAATAGTAGCGCGGGTCATGGACGAGCGCTACTACTATTTAACAGTAGCGCGTGCCTCAACAAGGCGCTGCTGCTATAACGTTAGCAGTAGCGCGGGGGGCCAAACAGGCGCTGCTGCTAACCGGGCCTGTGGTGTCCCCCGGGTGGAGCCTTTGTAGCAGCGTGGGGATACAACCCGCGCTACAACTAACTATATAGTTGTAGCGCGTTTTACACGGGACGCACTACTGATAAGTTTAGTCCCACCTCGCTCCGCGAACAGGGTGTTTACCACCTTAAATATGTTAATTCTCCAACTATCACAAGCACTTGGTCTTCATTGTACTCTATGTGTAGGATCTGTGGCAATATGAATCTTCACCTGTTCCTACAGGTGAAGATTCATACTGACAATTTAGATTCTACACAAAAAGATCATTGATGACCGATGTTTTTTATGATGTTTTTTTGACATGCTTCAAATTGGGTTGTGTTAAAAAGAAAATTACATTGTTAAAAAGAAAATGAAAATGAAACAGAAAAAGAAAAGAAAATTGGGCTGTGTTAAAAAGAAAATTACATTGTTAAAAAGAAAATGAAAATGAAACAGAAAAAGAAAAGAAAATTGGGCTACCACCCCATTTAGCAGCAGCGCGTGACCTATGACCCGCGCTACAGGTATTGGGCTTAGCAGTAGCGCTGACCCTCTACCCCGCGCTACTACTAAGCTCATCTTATCCCATGGCCATCTGTTCCTCTCTCTCATCACTCTCACTCCTCACTCTCTCGCGCTCTCCTCTCCTCGCCGCCGTCGCCCGCCGCCACCGACGCTCCCGCTCCTCCTCCACCGAGGTAGCTCCTCCTTCCTCCCTCCACCTCCCTCCCTCCCTTGCTCCACCCTCCCTCCTTCCCTCCCTCCTCCTGCTCCAGCCGCCGCCCCACCTCCATCCGCCGCCCCTCCCCCATCCTCCTCCTCCCTCCTTCCTCCCCCTCCATCTGCCGCCCTCCTCCCTCCTTCCTCCCCCTCCATCTGCCGCCCTCCTCCCTCCAACCGCCGCCCTCCTCACTCCCCTCCAGCCGCTGCCCCTCCTCCCTCCTCCCCCTCCATTCTCCAATTTACTTTCTAGTTTACTGAATTAGTTAAAAGTTTAGTTGGTAGAAACATGTATTGGACACTTAGTTGGTAGAGATTATAACTAGTAATAGAATAGAAAATAAATTATAGTAATAGAAATTTTTAGTAAAAAAAATTAGTAATAGAAATTTTTAGGTGTAGAAAATTTTCAATATAGAAATGTATTGGAAAGCTATATGAGAAATTTTTAGGTGTAGAAAATTTTCAATATAAATGTATTGGAATGCTATATGAGAAATTTTTAGTAAGTGTTGAATAGAGTAGAACTAGGGTATTTAGTTATGTCAATCTCACATTGCCAAATTTAGAGAGAAAGACCTACTTTGTATGCTCACGTGTGAATGCTCATGTGGCGCAGGGTAGATCACCGACGAGCCGGTCGACGATGCCCAGAAGATCACCGACGACACCCGCGCCCGGTCGACAACCATCGTCTATAGTGAGTAAACATGATGTTTTTATAGATGTAGTAGATGAGTAGCTGTGACAATGTGAAGCTAGTTTTTTTTAAATGATAATTGATCCGGATAGAATTTCACGTTTAAACATCTCTGTATGTGTATGAACATCTTTGTATCGCATGGAAAATCCGAGTGGCCTATGTTTTGCCGGAGTGTTGATTCATTTCCGTTCCGGTAAATTTCAGGCGCTCGATATGTCCTATTTTAGCAAAGGTCATGCCGGATTTTTTCGTGAATTTTAGCATGACTTGTGCTAGTATGTAGGAAATATTGAGTGCCTTGGGTTTGCCGGAAAGAGAATTAAACGACATTTCGGGTTGACTTTAAGTCTGTCGGGGCTCAATACATGACAGTCAGAAAATTAGTGAGGGAGAGTGTCCACCATATATGAGAGAAGAAGAATGCCGACTGTTGTCGTGGGGGTCGCTTCTCCTTCTTGTCCTTGTGCTAGACCTTTGTTATGCACTAGGGGGAGGAGGAGTAGCGACCATCACCGTCGGTCGAATATATCAGAGAGGGAGTGCCCACCATATACACCACGTGAGACCGAAAGTCAACCCGTGATGAGTAATAATGATCTGTGTGTTGAGTTCCTGTTATTTGCCGTCGATTTTTAATCTTTGACTTATGAACACAGGAAATGTCTGACGACGATATGATTCCTGAGTGCGACTACTGCGAAGACGACCGGGGTATGTGCGATAGGATGCCTTATCTGCAAAACGGTAGGTACTTCACCATCGTGCTGAAGGAGACTTTCGACGTTTTTACGGTACGTAACGACAATAAGTATTTTTCCGTAATTATGCATGACTTGTGAATTTTGGCTTCAACGTGTAATTTTCCATTTTTTTCAATTGAAATAGTTCATCCCATGTCATGCAAGACCGTATGTCTTGGAAAAGCTCGGTTTTGAAGATAGGGAGAGAACAGAGACGAAGAGTGCTCGCCTTTGGACGAAGCATGGTTTCATTTTTTGGTTAAGCTATTTAATGCACCAAATAGCTCGCATTTCGGTTGCTCAACTTGGAGAGGATTTTGCAAGGCCTATGAATTTAAGAAGGATATGCAAATCACCTTCGATCTTCGCCCCGAAGATGAAATTGATGATAATATCGACATTTGGGTGGATGTCGAGACGCTTCCAGTTCTACCTCTTTGTGAGTTTGTCAAATAAATTTGTTAAGGAATTTATATTGTTTATTTAAAAATCATTGACGGCTTATTTCCATTGACAGCTTATTTCCATTCTTCAAAAAATGTACGGAAGATAGTAGACAGAACCTACTACACTGATGGCTCTGAACTAAGTTACGAGGAGAAAGATCATCTTATCTCATTTATTATTGATGTTGAGAATTTCAATATCAATTATGAAACTCCTCCACATTATGGTCAATACGTGCCACTAGTGCACGTGTTGAACTACGGTAACATCCATGGAGATGGCATGGTAAGATTTTTTACTATTACGACATCAGTGCATCTTTTGCATACATTCTTCTAAAGCTAAACTACATTGCTAACTACGTTATTATTATGTTCTTCAACAGAAAATCCCGAAGGATTGTGTGCCTCATCTGATGTTTACGAAAGGATTGATGTTTATGAGTATGACTTGTGTTATTATGATAATGATGATGAGTTATTATTATGATGATGATGCTGAGTTGTTATATCATTATGAGCATGATGAGCTATTATATCAGTGGGTGAAAGAAACGTGGATTAGATTCAAGTGGAGGCAACATGGTGCAGATCCAAAGTACTACTAATCCAAACAAAGTCACTTTGATTAGTAGTAGTTTGGATCTGCGCCATGTTGCCTCCACTTGAATCTAATCCACGTCTCTTTCACCCACTGATATAATAACTAATCATGATCATAAAATAATGTGATGAGACTACTGTATAAAACATGTACAAACACAATGCAAATACGCAGAAGAAAATAAAAAAAAGGAAAAATTTAGCAGTAGCGCTGGTTGGACGCGCTACTGCTATGTAGTGTTAGCAGTAGCGCTGGTCGCGCCAACACTACTGCTAGGTTTGTTAGCAGTAGCGGGGGTACAATCGGCGCTACTGCTAAACATTAGCTGTAGCGCCCTAGCAGTAGCGCTGGTCCCCGCGCTACTTCTAGGCCACAAACCCGCGCTACTGCTAGGGTTTTCCCTAGTAGTGATAGATCGATCGGAAAGGATAACTTTGAGGTGGTTTCGTACCCTACAAACAATTTCTATCTTATGTTCTCCGATAATAGGAACTTGGGAGTGATTCTTTATCGCACGTTGAGGAATGGTTATATGATCCAATTATATTAGCATTGTTGAGAAATTGCACTAGCGAAAGTATGAACCCTAGGCCTTGTTTCTAAGCATTGCAATACCGTTTATGCTCACTTTTGTTACTTGCTACCTTGCTGTTTTTTATTGTTCGCACTACAAAAACCTATATCTACTATCCATACTACACTTGTATCACCATCTCTTCGCCGAACTAGTGCACCTATACAATTTACCATTGTATTGGGTGTGTTGGGGACACAAGAGACTCTTTGTTATTTGGTTGCAGGGTTGTTTGAGAGAGACCATCTTCATCCTACGCCTCCCACGGATTGATAAACCTTAGGTCATCCACTTGAGGGAAAATTGCTACTGTCCTACAAACCTCTGCGCTTGGAGGCCCAACACGAGTCTACAAGAACAAGTTGTGTAGTAGACATCAGGGTCAATCATAGTCCTTTCGATAAGTAAGAGTGTCGAACCCAACGAGGAGTGAAAAGAATTGACAAGCGGTTTTGATCAAGGTTTAACTGCAAGTGTTGTAAGATGGTTTTGATACAAAGGTTGGTTGCAAGATAATTGTAACAAGGTAGCAAGTAACAATAGTAGCAAAGTGCATCAAATGGCCCAATCCTTAATTGTGCTAAGGACAAGCCGGTGGTACTTCTTATAGTGACCACAGCCCCACACGGGCAGATGGGCCCCCCTGGTACTTCTTTGCTTCAACATTCATTATATATTCCAAAATAATTCTCCAAAAATGCATGCTTTGTTTTGAGCTCCGGAGAATTGCTTTCTCTTTTGTTGCTATTTTAGGTTCAGAATTTCGGCTGCCGTTAATCCCCCTCTCTTGATATAACTTGCATTTTAAGGGAGAAAATGCATTAGAATTGCACCATAATGTGAAATATATCAGTGAAATAGGTTAAAGTATAGTAATAAATAATAATGCAAAATGGATGTATCATGCACTCACAACGAGCCGCCACAACCAAAGACGAGCTTCATAGGTTACAGTGGAGGTTGCTGCTCGGAATTTTAACAAACCAGATCACCCCTCTGTATTTGAGTGAGACAACGCTTAATTGGTACCATACTGAGAGAGATTGAGAAAAAAATTACTAACAATTATTCTCCTGGTATAGTGATACATAAGAGGAAGAGAGAGAGAGAGCCGATTGGGTTTGATGAAGATCTGAGATCGGTTCCTAAGCTCAAGGTTACCGTTGCACAGGTACAAAACAGAAGATGGAACAAGGAGAGAGACGAGGTGGGTACGGGGAGGGGAGAATATCAGGTGCTACAGGAGCATCTAAGCCGAGGTGCTCCCGCGCGAGCTCAACCGTGGATCTAAGGGTGTGTTTGGTTTAAGCCCTAACTAGCCCAACCAAAAATTTGGCATGGCTAACATGAGGGTAGGACCAAAAATTTGGTAAATCATTGTTGTTTGAATTGTAGCCATTCCACCAGCCATTTTCTTGGCAAAACTGCTAGGCCTCCACTTGCTTTAATATTAGTGTATAGAATCATGCCCCACATAAGTACAGCGGGTGAGTAGGGCCGCCAATTTTTTGGCGAGCTTTCGCGCATCATCGTTGCGCCCACGCTTTGGCCAGAATAACATGGGAGCTTGAGGCCTTGTACAACGCTAGGTGCTTAGGGAGGTGCTTAAAAAATAAACCAGACTTTTCTGAATCACCAGTGCCTCTTTCTACGGGAGAGACGCCTAGTTAAGCGTTTACCCTCTACAAATAAGCATCGACGCTTAAAGAAAGACTGGTTTATTTCTCTAAGCACCTCGCCTAAGCGTCTTGTATTGTACAAGGCCTCAGGGCGAGCTTTGGCCAACCAAAATTTTGGTGTCCATTCAAGCAGCAGCCAAATCCTACGGGCAAGCCAAAAAACTGGTATGGCTCACATTGGTGGTAAACCAAACAGGCCCTAAAATCCAATGTAAGTGAATAGTGTCATTTTGGCTTTTGTCTTTTCTCTTTGACACTATTCATGTTGAATTAGTCTTTTTTGTTTGTTCATGTGTGTTGTGAATTTTGATTTGAACATTTTACAGTTTGTAGATATATGTCTTGTGAACACTCACAATTTCTTTTGGAATTTTTTGAAATGTGTATGTGTTTTTTTGAAATGGTAGCACCTTCTCCTCACCACGCTAACAAAAAAGAAAAAAGAAGGTCAAAAAGAAAAAAAACCGACCCCAACTGAAAAAAAGAAAACCCAACCGGACTCCGTCCGCCTCCGCTCGCGCCGCCCTATCCTCTCTCGCGCCGCCGCGATTCGACGGCCTCGCCCAATCTCCGCCGGTGACTCGGCCAACTTGCCTGAGCGTTCTTCGGCAGCACCGCTCTCAAGCCGACTCCGCGCGCACCTCCGACCGCGCCGCCGACGATTCGCCGACCTCGCCCGCATCTCCGTCGGCGCCTCCGGCGGCTCGTTGCTACCAGCGTCTCCGTCTGCGCCTCCACCGGCTCGTCTACGTCGGCGCTCCCGCTTCCCACGCTGCAGCAACTATTCGGCCTCCTTCACCGCAGGTCAGAACAAGCTCCTGAATGTTCAAAATCCTTGTAAATACTGATGAATATTTATGAATAGATATATCCGAGCTGCACAAATCTGAGTGCTAATACATAAACATCTTGCTCGACTACTCGGAACTCTCTCCATCTTATATTCCAAGGTAACACCAACTATGGTCAGCAGAATCTTATCGCATTCGCATAAATCTGAATGTTAATCAAAATACCTTCTAAATTTTGATACCAGAAAACCTGAGAGTGACTGCTCTGTTCTTCCATTAGGACCCATCTTTTGAAACCAAGTGCGCTTATAATTTCAAATTAG
This sequence comes from Elymus sibiricus, assembly GCA_039707655.1. Classification (NCBI taxonomy): domain Eukaryota; kingdom Viridiplantae; phylum Streptophyta; class Magnoliopsida; order Poales; family Poaceae; genus Elymus; species Elymus sibiricus. The sequence continues at coordinate 1,849,237 of CM077672.1, read as the reverse complement.
AAGGATCATTTGTTAATTTCTCGTAGTGCCCACATCCAAAACATACAGGAAAAAAAATGGAGCGAACGGTACCTGATTGTTAAATGTTTAATTATCATGAGTATATGATGAATATTAGAGGACTTTGGTATATGCACAAGGAGCAGTGCACAACATATGTCACCAAGGCACTTTTAGAGCATCCTGTTGGGCAGAGACAAATTGTTCAGATGCAATCGTAAGCAAAAGGAAGAAAACAATCTGTACCAACACAGGGTCAATCAGATTTCCAAGAAAGGGGTGATGTTATCTTCCACATCAGATTCGAAATCTACAAAAACTAAACCCATTAAGCATGTTCTCTTAGTTTCCAAACACCAACATGACACTTCGGACTCAACAGATTCTTATCTTCGTAGAAATTCAGTGCTTCAGTAGCCATCTTTCAGTTGTTGCACCTTTTAAGCACAAATCAGTAGATTTCCAGTCTTCTAGTATGGTCTTTCTGGTGATATCTAATGTCATGGTGATGGTATGGTGCAAGTGTCCTTGTAAGCAGATGTAATATTAATGTTTGTGTATGCTGTCACTAAAGGGAGAAACATATTTCATTGATATCTAGCATTGCTTGCTGATCCTTCCAGCAAAAGCACTTACAATATGCTTCCTTTCGTCCCGCATTACAACATATTAGATGAGATAAAGGTAAACTATTTTGTCGAGATTCCTATCTTATAATTCATTGTTACATGAATTAAGAGCTCCAAAATAAAGAAGCAACATGTATTGCACAAAGATGTATCAAATGCTGCAATACTGTCCATGTAGTAAAATAAGATATCAATTATCCAAGCACTACACCGGCTTGAGCCCCTGTAGCAAATTACAGATTTAGATCTTCTCTTGATAAATGTATGAAAAGAGTGCATCTTAGATGTTTAACAATCTAGAACTGAACTGAGCCTTGCTCAAATCTCCAACTCCAGTTTTTATATCTAGTTGAGTGTAAGGGCGTCTACTTTACAGTGAAGTGAATAAAATAAGCAGCAGCACACACACACACAGTTCCATAATTTTGATTCACTTGCTTGAGATTTGCACTGCTATGGTCAAACTGGGAAATGAAAGATATACCAATTTTATGAACATCAACCGAATATCTTACTATCAAAATCCTTAATGGAAGGATCCATAAAAAAAGGAACTTACTAAAATACTGACTTTGATGTTGTATTTGATCAGGCCATGTTTTGTTGTGCTGATACTCCAAAAGGGAAGAGGAAAGGAGCAATGTTGTTGAGCTGATGCTCCAAAAGAGAAGAGGAACAAAACAATGTTGCTGTGCTGATGCTCCAAAAGAGAAGAGGAAAATAGCATAAGTGAGGTGCCGTACAAGCAGAGGAGGGTAAAGTGGAGGGAAGCAGCTCACGTGTGTGGTCTTGGCGCACAGCTGGGTTTTTTTCCCTCCAAAAGAGAAGAAAGGGAAAGAGCAGGTCACGTATATCGAAAGAGAGGGTTGTTTCCCTTTTCTGTGAAGGGAAGTCACCCCTGACTTCTCTGCACAAAGTCAGAGGACCTGGCTACGGAGGGGAAAGGTCCAACCCCCGCATCACCAATGTCTTTGGTGGCGGTGACGGGAGAGAGTGAGGCGACGCGGCAAAAAAAGAAGAGGCCGAAGCTGAAGCATGTGGAGGTGGGGGTGGCTCCATCGCAATCTCCCCATGCCTCCGGACCCCTGCCTGCCACCCCATTCCTTCAAACCCCAGTCCAATCCCCTGCACCCGGAACCCCAATCTTGGAAGAGGTGGCGGCGGCGGCGATGCGGAAGGAGAGGAAGATTCGTAAGGAGCGGAAGACAGCGGCGTTGCCTCTTCCCCCAAACCCTAATTTGGAGGAGGAGGCTGTGATGGCGACGATGAAGGACCGGAAGGAGCCCAAATACGTGGAGATTATGCTGCCGCCTCCTTCCGCCTCCGCGGCCAAAACTCCAATCTTTGAGCTGGAGGAGAAGGTGACCAAGAAACGGAAGCGGAGGATGGACTCGCCATTGCCACTTCACCCCGGCCATGCCTCCAAGCCCCTACTCGCTGCCCCATTGCTTCAAGCCCCCGCTCCCGAAATCATAACGTTGAAAGAGGCGGCGGCAATGATGAGGAAAAGGAAGATGCCTAAAGAGCAGAAGGTGGACGCGCCGCCTTTTGCCCAAAATCCTGCCTTAAAGGAGGAGCAGGGGGAGGAGGCCATGATGACAATGATGAAGAAGAAGGAACCCAAGCGCGTGGAGCAGATATTGCTATCTCTTTCTACATCTGTTGCTGTTGGAAACCCAATTCAGGATCAGGAGGTGAAGGTGATCAAGAAACAGAAGCAGAGGAGGGGGCAGGAACCATCCGGCAAGTCACAGAAGCCCGGCAACTCGCCATTGGCACTTCACTCCGGCCATGCCTCTAAGCCCCTACTCGCTGCCCCTCCTCTTCAATCCCCCGCTCCCAAAATCCTAACGTTGGGAGAGGCGGCGGCAATGATGAGAAAGAGGAAGATGTGTAAGGAGCAGAAGGTGGCCGCGCCGTCTTTTTCCCAAAATCCTACCTTGGAGGAGGAGCAGGGGGAGGAGGCTATGACGGCAATGACGAAGAAGGAGCGCAAGCGCGTGGAGCAGACACTGTCATCTCCTTCTACATCTGTTGCTGCCGAAGCCCCAATTGAGGAGCAGGAGGTGAAGGTGACCAAGAAACAGAAGGAGAGGAGGGGTCAGGAACCATCCGGCAAGTCACCATTGCCACTTGACCCTGGCCAGACTTGCTGTGTTCATCAGTCACAAAGAGCCAAAGCTCCACCAGAACAAGAGGGAGAGAATGATGGCCGCAAGGGTATTAAAAAAAGCAACGGCAAGAAACCCCGCGTCCGTGTCCTCAGCAAGCGTGAGCTCATCCAGGAGGCAAGGAAGCAGCAACGGCCGCTGCCCGAAGGCTTTGTGCCGTTCAGCAATTTTGTTGCCAGTTGCACGGAGGAGAACCCTGACCATTCATCGCCTTACAGTGCATTCTTTGACCAGTTCCGCTATGACCCTGTCTGCGGAGATCGCAAACCTCCATTTCCCAGAACTCCTGATCGTCTAGACAGGCTGCCACCTCGGGGTTACTCATCATTTGAGTCATCTCAGCTCGCTGCAAATGAAGCCTCCAGGGCTTCCAAGTCCAACACCACTCTAGCGTCCAAGACAAAGATGCAAGATTCAGGTTCAGGCTCACAAGAGAAGGTTAATGTAAAAGTAAAGGAAAACCCTGAAAACAAGACATGGGAGAAGAAGCAAAGGAAACCATCTAGCAAGTCACGATTGCCATTTGACCCCAGCCAGACTTGCTGTGTTCAGCTGCAAGGAACCAAAGCTCCACCAGATCAGGACCAAGAAACTGATGCCCCAAAGATTAACAATATTGAAAAAAGTAACAGCAAGAAGGCCCGTGCCCGTGCTCCCATCAAACGCGAACTCTTCAAGGAGATGACGAAGGGGCAGGCGCTGCCTGAAGGTTTTTTGGTACCCAGAGATTTCGTTCCCAATTGCACTGAACAGAGCCCCAATTATTCATCGCCTTCTGGTGCATCCTTTGATCAATTCTGTTACAGATCTGCCCACCAAGATCTCCATCCACAGCCTCCTAGGACCACTGATTGTCTATCCAAGCTGCCACCTCGGCATTACCCATCATTTGAATCGTCTGAGCTCACTGTGAGTGAAACCTCCAAGGCTTTCAAGGCTAACAATTCTGTAGCTTCCAAGTCAAAGAAGAAAGATTCAGGTTCAGGCTCAACCTCAGGCTCACAGAAGAAACTAAATGTAAGAGAAAAGAAAAACCCTGAGAAGAAGACGACGACCACAAAGCAAAGGAAACCACCACCAGTGTTTACCACTGCTGAGAAGCGCTCAGACAAATACCGGCGCGTTCCCTTGGACCAGCTGGTACCACCACCACGCTCTCCTCATAATCTCTTGCAGGAGAACTACGCTTCTGACCCATGGAAGGTTATTATCATCTGCATGTTCCTCAACGTAACACAGGGTGTACAGGTAAGCTCCTAGATTGTTTGATTAATTGTCTTCCCCCATGAACTTTTGGAAACAAAACCATTTAACTGAATTCCTACCAACTAATTTGACTGATGAGAGTTCTGATAGCTGTGAAAGCAAAATAAACTCGTTTGTGTTTCTGTAAAATTGATGAATGATCTTAGTGATCGCTGTTACCTCACTTGTTTCATATATAAAAATGGCCAATCATGCCAATTTGTTGCAGTTCGTAAGTCCAGAAGATAACCAATTTGAATTTTCAAATTCATTTTACAATTTATATATACAAGGGGAACTGCCGCTGTTTCGTTTTGATGGTTCTTTTGAGAACTATATTGCTGCACATGCAAGTTTACCAGTTGCATGTTGCATATTCTCATTTATTTATTGTGCTTGTCGTGTGTTGCTTAAGTGCAGCGCTGAACTTAGATAAGCATTTCATTTGTTTTAGGAGATAGTTCCATGACCCATCAATACCATTTTCAAGTTTAAATACAAGAATCCAATCCCCTCTGTTAACTAATGTAGGTCAAGAAGATATTGGAGGGCTTCTTCGAATGCTATCCTGATGCTCAGTCTGCATTTAACGCTGATCCTGACAAGATGGCGGAGTATCTACAACCTCTAGGGTTGCAGCATGAGAAGACACGCAGGATCCAGAAATTCTCCAAGCAGTATGTTGAAACAGAATGGACCCATATTACGGAGCTTTGTGGTGTCGGCAAGTGAGTGCTGCCTCTCATTTCTTTTGCTGGATATGGAGTATTTGTACAATGGTGTTTCTTTTTCAGTCTGATTAGTAACTAGAAGTTACTCTTACTGCAGGTATGCAGCTGATGCTTATGCAATATTTTGTGCGGGTAGAGCGACGGAGGTGGTACCTGAAGATCACAAGTTAGTTGATTACTGGAATTACGTCTGCTCTGAGTTGCCCATGATGCAGGTAGTATTCTCGACACAAAGTTTAGTGAATTGCTCTGAGCTTACATTTTACAGTTTCATGACTTTGTGAGATGCTAATCATGAGCTGAAAATGCTCATGAGCTTCTCTCAACTCCTCCATATACGTACTAGCACTGGGTGCTCCACCTAGCTGTTCACGGCCAAACAACAGTTCATGAAAATCCATGAAATGCACCCAAGGCCTGTCATGCTGATTTTTCAAGATCTGCAACAATTTTTAAGTAATTTCTTTGAAAACCATGTGTTTTGTTCTCCATAAAAACAAAATATGGTACGGTACGAGGCTGTCAAACAATTAACTCCATCTGTGGTAGTATCATCTATAGAGTGAAGTGAGGGTGCAGATCGAAACTTCCAGATCCAACCTCGCATAGCAGCATGCACAAAATACAGGATGGAGCTGTTGAGCTTTACTGATCTGGAGGGCGTGCTCTTCACAGGATTCGACGATAGAACCCATTTGTGAAGATAATTATTACTAGCAAGGTGGTGGCGCATCGCCACACCGCGCCTGAGTTTAAGCCCGATCTATTGTTGCTTTTGTTTGTTATTGATCGATTATCCTTTTTTGATAACTGACGTGAGAATAATATAGTATATAATATGGATCACTCAGTCGATTATAGGACATGGTGGCATACAGGATGAACGAAATTGTATAATGGAGTAAACACTGAATTAAGGGAGTATCCTACGTAGCTATATGGTGTACAAATGTCGATAGAGAAAATTGGTGGAGTAGAACGTGGCTTTGCTTGCCAGCACTCTAGATGGCTGCTCTTGGTCTTCACGTGTTGTCGTCTTTTTCCTCGTTAGAACAGAGTAAGATTATTTCGGCGGGGGTGGTTGCCTCCTTTACTTGGTTCTCTATTTCTTCGAGCCATAGAAGCTAATCTTCCTGGTGATGCCGAATAGGCGTTCTTTTGGTTCTTTGGATGGAGTCAGTTTTTTGCAGTTGACGTATCTTGGGTATATCAGGTTACCAATTTCCCTCAGCCATGATATTATGTTAATCTTTAGCTGCAAGGGCACAATAGGTACTATTATGTCTTCCTCTCAGGCCAAATCCTCTCTCAATAGTATTTGCTCTTCTGCTTAATATCTTCAAAGCATCAAAAGTACATTAGCTGCATATGAATAGAAATGTGATTGTCATCAATTGATAATAATAGTCTAAGTAGTAAAGATTTTTTTTTTGAGGGGAACTAGTTCTTTATTTAAGTAAAGTTTGGAATCTCATCCGCTATAACAGGCAAAATACAATCAGGTGGCACAAGTCGCCACTCCTCACACACCTCCTCACCAACAGCTAATCTAGCTAATATGTGAGCTGCACGATTAGCCGATCGTCTCTTCCAGGTCACCTTGCAGCCCTGCCATCCTTGCATGAGCCCCTTGATCTCTTCTACAATCGGACCAGCTACAGAGAGGTTTTTGGTCGGTCCATTAATCATGCAAACTGCCTCTCTACAGTCTAGCTCGACATGGATCTTTGGCACACCGATTTCACGTCCAAACTGAAGAGCTTTTTTGCAGGCCTTCAGCTCCACTATTTCTGGTCTCGAGCTGTTTGGGAAGAAGTGAGCCGCGGCCCCCCGAAAGGCTCCCTCATGGTCACGCAAGACTACCCCGCCTCCTCCCTTGTCCGCATTCTTTGACACGGCCCCATCCGCATTAGCCAGTATCCATCCCTGCTCCGGAGGGATCCATCTCTCAGGTTGTGGTTTGCCACTCGGTCTGGCCTTCTTCTGGACCACCTCGTTCCATTCATCTATGAATCTTGAGACCGAGCTCGCTACATTTTGTGCATCTTCTATCCGCTTGCCCTCTCTAGCTTCATTTCTCACAAGCCAAAGGCCGTATACCCCCTGCAGCATCATTTCCTTCTCCTCATCCCGTGCATCACTCACCCATTTCAGCAGCCACCGCCTCACAGCAGAATTCGTCTCAATACTATCAGGTGGTGACGTAGTTGGGAGCCCTCTCCTTTCAGACAACTCTTGCCAAAACAGCCAGGAGTGAGGGCATGCCCAAAACCTATGCATCAGCGATTCCTCCCTACCACATGCGGTGCAGAAGATGCCCGGCTTGATTCTTCTCCTGTGTAACTCCGATCCCACTGCGAGGCCATTGCGCATGAGTCTCCAAGCATGGATCTTCACTTTGTTCGGTACATGGGTACCCCACAAAGCAAGCCAACTCCTGTGAGTATTCACCGTCGACGATGCTTTCGGCCGTCCGGTGGTCGCCTTCCTCGTGCTCATGAGCAGGTGGTACCCAGATCGAACTGTGTAAACCCCGTCCTTTGTATAGTTCCAAGCCATATAGTCTTCGACCCCTTGGCCACCTACTGGGATTTGCTTGATATCTTGTGCATCATCAGGAGTAAACATACCATCAATCTTGGCATGGTTCCAACAATCTCCCTCGGAAGTAAGCAGGTCACACACCCGTGTGGTGCCGTGCACAAATGTTTGACCCAGTGGTCTTAAACTCCCCTTCCGTGGTATCCAATTGTCATGGTGAATCAACACTTTAGACCCTTCGCCAATGCGCCAGACAACCCCTTCTCTGAGTAGATCTCGACCAAAAAGAATGCTCCTGAACGTGAAAGATCCACCTGCTGGGCAAGTTGCATTCATAATGGTCCCGTGCTTGAAATACCTTGCTTTCAGAACTCTTGCGCAAAGGGACTGTGGCACTTGAAGAATCCTCCACGCTTGTTTTGCTAGGAGAGCTTGGTTAAAAGCCTCATAGTTTCTGAACCCCATGCCTCCTTCCCTCTTGGTCATGCACATCTTGTCCCAAGCTACCCAGTGCACCTTCTTCTCACCATTTGCTGAACCCCACCAGAAGTTTGAAGAGATGGTAGTCAGGTTCCGGCACATTTTCTTTGAGAGTTGAAAACAGCTCATGGTGAAAGTTGGTGTCGCTTGTAGCCCCGATTTGACTAGCACTTCCTTTACCGCCTTCGATAGACCTTGGCCCTTCCAGCCCAGCACCTTCCCCTTGGAACTTTCCCTCACATGCTTAAAGGTGCCCTCCTTAGACTTACCAACAACTGTTGGCAGCCCCAAGTATTTCTCACTAAGTGCCTCTGAATTGATTCCAATGATTCCCTTAAGCATCTCCTTGTTGCCTTCGCAGCTCCCCTTCCCAAAAAATATAGATGATTTTTGAAGGTTTACCCTCTGACCAGAAGCTTGCTCATATACTTGGAGAATGTCTCTGAGTGATTCCAAGTTGCTTTGGGACCCCTCCAAGAAAACAATACTATCATCTGCGAACAGTAGGTGAGTCACATGGGGGCCAGTGCTCCCAAACGACACCCCACAAATCTGCCGGTCCTGTTGAGCCTTTTTAAGCAAAGCAGAGAAACCTTCCACACAAAATAGGAATAAATAAGGGGACAAGGGGTCTCCCTGTCGAAGGCCTCGAGATGGAACAAAAACATCAGAGAAGCCACCATTAAGCTTAACCGTGAACCTTGCCGTCCTCACACACCTCATGATCATGTCAATCCACCCCTGCGAAAAGCCAAATCTTTGCATCACTTGTTCAAGGAATACCCATTCCACTCTATCATAAGCCTTCATCATGTCTAGCTTGACAGCACATAAAGGATTCTTCCTCTTTCTATTTCTAATAGCATGCACACACTCGTAAGCAACAAGCACATTATCCGTAATAAGCCTTCCCGGTACAAAGGCGCTCTGCTCCTCCGAGATCATGATAGGGAGAATCCCTTTGAGTCTGTTAGCCAACACCTTTGCTGCTATCTTATACAGTACATTGCATAAACTTATCGGTCAGAATTGTGAAAGCAACTCCGGTGAGCTAACTTTCGGAATCAAAACCAGCACCGTATCATTAAAACCCTCAGGGGGGCTCCCTCCCTGCAGAAAGTCGCGGACTGCTTCACAAATATCATCTTTGACAAGAGACCAGTGTCTCTGGTAAAATAGAGCAGGTAGGCCATCCGGCCCGGGCGCTTTTGTAGCTCCCATTTGGAACAGAGCCGCTTCGATTTCCTCGTCTGAGATAGGGGCTGTCAGGTTCGCATTCATCTCGGCAGTGACCATCGCCTCCATCAGCCCAAGCATCCGATCAGCACCTTGGGACCCCTCCGATGCAAACAGATTATTGTAACGCGGCCATAGTACGCATCTCTTCATCTACCATACACTTACTGCCGTCCTCGCGCCGGAGTGCCTTTACCGTGTTCTTTCTCTTCCTGTGGCTGGCCCGATTCTGGAAATACTTGGTGTTTTGGTCGCCCTCCTTCAGCCAACCCACTCTGGACCTTTGCTTGTACATGATTTCTTCTCTCTCAAACAATTCTCTAAGCTGATCTTCCAGGTCACGTACCTCCAGTGAGATACCAGTGACCAGCGCTCTCTCTTTTGCATGCTGTAGCTGAGATTTTAGTTTGCTGATTTGCTTCTGGACTGATCCGAAAACCTTCCGTCCCCACTGTTGCATGTCTACAGATACCGATCTCAGCTTCCCACACGTCTTGGTCGCCCCTTGTCCGTCTGCCTCGGGGCCGTGCCACGCAGCTGCCACCATCTCGTCGTACTGCTCGTGTTTCGTCCACATCTCCTCATATATGAATTTTCTAGGAGCATGTTGGCCAGCATCAGGAGCCGTCTCCCTAGCTGACACTGTCACGGGAACGGCATCCAGCCCAGCCTCCGCGGGAAGGCCCAAGAGGAAGGGCAAGCCCAACCAGCGAGTGGTTGGACCCGAATGGGCAGCGTAACTACTTAAGCAGTGTGTGTGCGTGGAGTTGGAGCATCGAGAGATCACAGACTTGACCCGGCCGCCGTTGGGCGTGTATCTTCCTCCCACCTCCTGGCTCTCCTCTCAGATCCCCCTTCTTGCTGATGAACCTTAGCTACCTATTGTACCGAATCCGCCTATTTTGAGTGAGATCCAGTGATAAACACCTAGAACCGTATCATCTGGTATCAGAGCCTTCAACCCACCACAAATTTTTTCTCTCCGCCGCGTGGATCTGGCGCCGACGCGCCACCGCAGTCTCAAGCAAGTGATGGCGGACTTGGATCTCCAGAAGAAGATGGAGGAAGCGGCTGTGGAGCGCAGCAACATCGCCAAGGCCCTGCTCGGGATCCAGAAGAGCCTAGATCAGATCGCTCCGTCGGTGGCAAGGATGGAGCCGGCTCTCGCCTCGCTCGAGCCGGTGGTCAACGACCTCGCGGCATGGCGCCCCGGCGTGGATCGGCTGCAAACGGATTTGGGCGACATCCGCGCGCAATTGGAGAAGATTGCGCTCCACACATCAACGGGGGGCAAGGCGGTCGATTCCTCGACGCCGGCAGCGGCGGACGCGCTGAGGCTCGGGACGGACCCAAGTGGCGACGGCCACGGGCCAGATGGCCACCGCAGGACACCTCCTTCTCGGGCACTGGTTGGGGGGGGGCATCCTCCCCATACCGGGCCCGAACAATGGTACGCCACGCACACCTTTCCCTACCATCCCGATTCCTCCACCGCCACCCTTAGATGTTGGGAATAGCTCTCTGGTCTCGAATCCTACTCGCATGCAGCACAATCATGTGGACTGCCCTGGTTTTGACGGGGAAAACCCCACTGGCTGGCGAATTCGTTGTGAAGCTTACTTTCGTGTGTGTGGAATCGATCCACAAGTGTGGATCGACACTGCGGTTGTCCATTTCACGGGAGCCGCAGCGTTGTGGCTGGAATGGTCCCAGATGCATATTAGGAGTACTAGTTGGGATGTCTTTTGTTCCTCTGTGCTTGACAAGTTTGGCAGATCAGAATTCCAGCAGTTGCTGCGTCGTTTTTCCAAGGTTAAACAGGCTGGAACTGTGTTAGAATATGCAGAACAATTTAATGTGATCATGCATAGTCTGTTAGTACATCATAGCTCCTGGGATCCCTTGTTTTTCACAACTCAATTTCTAGAAGGTCTCTCGCATGAAATTAAAGTGGCTGTTATGCTTCATCGTCCCCAAGATTTGGAAACTGCTGTTTCTCTTGCTGCCTTGCAGGAAGAAGTGGTCGATATGGTGCGGCAGGAGCAAGAGGCGGCGAGCGCCTACCGACACACCAACTCCTCGTCGCGCGGGGGTCGCTATACCACCAGGGCACCACCTGCTTTACCCCTGGGCCCGTCTACTTCATCGGCGGGCGGGCGGTCGGGGGGATCCTTGCCGTCTCCCACGCTACTGGACACGAGACGCGGGCTGGAGATTGCCAAGACCACACCAAGCCCAAGTACATCAGTGGACGACAAGCTCAAGGCTCTCCGTGCGTTCAGAAAAGCGCGGGGGCTATGCTTCACTTGTGGTGAAAGATGGGGGCCAGGCCACGCATGTGCTTCCACCGTTCAACTACACGTTGTAGAAGAACTGGTGGGTATGTTATCGCCGCCCACGTCGCCGGATCCGTCTCCAAGTCAAGTGGAAAGTTCAGAAGACGAGCTGTGTTTGCTATCAACAGCGGCTGTCAGTGGTACAGAAGCTCCGAAGGCTTTTCGTCTGAATGGAGTGGTGGGCAATCAGATTCTGCTCATGCTGGTGGACTCTGGCAGTTCGCATAGTTTTGTGAACACTGAAGTAGCAGGTGCTTGACCTGGAGTGCAACCAATGAAACAGCAGCTTAAGGTGAAGGTGGCAGACGGTGCCACAACTGTTTGTGACCAGGAACTTCCAGTCTGCGAATACATGATCCAGGGCGTGTCTTTCCGGTCTACACTCAAATTGTTTCCCCTCGGTTGTTACGATGTCATCCTAGGGATGGACTGGCTCGAATCCCGAGGTCCCATGACGATCAATTGGACAGAGAAGCATATGTCTTTTGTTCACAAGGGAAAATGGATCCAGCTGCAAGGGATTGGCCGATCCGATGCCGTTTGTCAGGCGATATCAACTGCGCAGATCAACTTACTGCAAGCGCACGCTGGGATCGCGCACATGCTGCTAGTGGCGGAGGTCAAGCCTGATATGGAACAACATGCAGTGCCCCCGCCCATTCAAGAGTTGCTGAACGAGTTTTCAGAATTGTTTGCTGAGCCAAAAGGGTTGCCGCCAGCACGGGAGTTCGACCACATGATTGAGCTGATACCAGGAGCACAACCAGTCAACGTGAGGCCCTACCGATACAACCCAGCTCAGAAGGATGAGATCGAGGCTCAGGTTTTGGAAATGCTGAAACAGGGGATCATTTCAAGTCAGCCGCAGCCCGTTCTCGTCGCATGTTCTCTTGGTGCAGAAAAAAGACGGAGAATGGAGATTCTGCATTGACTTCCGCCATCTGAATGCAATCACAGTCAAGACCAGATACCCTATACCCATCATTGAGGAACTTCTGGATGAGCTACACGGCGCCTGCATCTTCACAAGTTTGGACCTCCGGGCTGGATATCACCAGATCAGGATGCGACCCGAAGACGAAGCAAAAACAGCTTTCCAAACTCATCACGGGCACTTTGAGTTCAAGGTGATGCCATACGGAGTGACAGGAGGTCCCTTCACCTTCCAGAAAGCTATGCACACTGTGTTGAAACCATTGATTCGCAAAGGGGTGCTAGTATTCATTGACGACATCTTGGTGCATAGTGAAAACATGGAAGAACATGTTCTGTTGTTGCGGGCCGTGTTTCAGCTGCTGGCGGAATACTCTTTGAAGTTGAAGATGAAGAAGTGTGCCTTTGGACAGTCACAATTACGCTACTTGGGACATGTCGTCAGCGCAGAAGGTGTGCATACCGACCCTAAGAACATTGAGAAAGTGCAGGCGTGGCAACCACCAGCGTTCGTGAAGGAGCTACGGCAATTTCTGGGTCTAGCAGGATACTATCGGCGGTTCATCAAACACTACGGAGTGATCAGCCGATCCCTCACAGATTTGTTGAAAAAAGGGGTTCCATTCGTGTGGACAGGGATCCACGATCAAGCCATCAACACTCTCAAGACAGCGCTGACGACAGCACCTGTGTTAGCTCTGCCGGACTTCACGCAGCCGTTTGTGGTTGAAACTGACGCATCCGAGGCAGGCATTGGAGCCGTGCTCATGCAACGCCAGCACCCAATTGCATTCCTGAGTCAGGCTTTGGGCCCTCGACAGCGGGCATTGTCCACTTATGAAAAAGAATGTCTCGCAATCCTTCTGGCAGTTGAGAAGTGGCGCTCATATCTTCTGCTATCAGAATTTACCATTCGTACGGATCACAGGAGCTTATCATGCTTGGACGAACAGCGACTGACGACACCCTGGCAGCACAAGGTTCTCTCCAAATTGCTGGGTCTGCAGTACAAGATCGAATACCGCAAAGGCGCCACCAACCTGGCAGTGGATGCCCTCTCGAGGCGTCCAGAAGGAGTAGTGGCAGCAGTGTCAGTGTGCGTACCCACGTGGCTCTCGGAGGTGAAACAAGGGTACAAACAAGACCCTACCTGCTCCAAAATGTTGGCCGCGGCAGCAGTAGGTGCCGCGGTGCAAGAACCCTTTCAAGTGACTGATGGCATAATCCGATACAAAGGAAGGGTGTGGCTGGGCAACAACACCACCGCTCAACAGAAAATCCTTCACGAGCTGCATGCGGGGGCATTCGGAGGGCACTCAGGTGTGCACGCGACATACAACCGCATCATCAGGCTGTTTGCCTGGCCCAAACTGAAGCAGACCGTGCGGAGGTTTGTCGCGGGTTGTGCTGTGTGTAAGCAGGCGAAGCCTGAGCACGTGAAGTACCCCGGGTTGCTACAGCCACTGCCGGTTCCGGATCAGGCCTGGGAAGTAGTTACCCTCGACTTCGTGGAAGGGCTACCCACATCCAAAGGATTCAACTCCATCCTGGTGGTGGTCGACAAACTCACTTGGTATGCGCATTTCATTCCCTTGCGCCATATCCCTTTTCAGCTCTCCAGGTTGCCAAGGCGTACATGGAAAATGTGTTTCAAACTGCACGGGCCACCGGACAAGATGGTGTCAGACCGTGACCGCATTTTCACAAGCAGAGTGTGGAAGGAGCTGTGTCGGTTGACGCGCACCACTCTCAACATTTCTTCAGCGCGCCATCCACAAACGGACGGCACCACAGAGCGGGTGAATCAGTGTATGGAACTCTACCTCCGCTGTTTTGTGCACAATTGTCCGAGCAAATGGGCGGAGTGGCTAGCATTGGCAGAATTCTGGTACAACACGTCCTATCACTCCACTCTCAAGTCTTCTCCATTTGAAGTGCTCTACGGTCACAAGCCAAGGTTCTTTGGGATCACTAACGTGGCGGATGACACGGTCACGGACCTCGCAGCATGGACAAGAGACAGGGTAGTGGTCATGGAATCGCTCAAGCAATACTTGCACCGAGCCAGGCAAAGCATGAAGGACAAAGCAGACAAGAACCGTTCCGACCGCGTGTTTGCTGTGGGCGATTGGGTTTACCTCAAGCTGCAACCCTACGCACAATCTTCGGTGGCGGCTCGTGCTAACCACAAATTGGCTTTTCGCTACTTTGGACCCTTTCAGGTGCTGAACCGAGTTGGAGAGGTGGCTTACCGGCTGGACTTGCCAGAGCGCGCCAAGATCCATCCGGTCATCCACGTGTCGCAGCTGCGGGCGGGGGTGCCTCCCACAACGCCGATCATGCCGGAGCTCCCAGTCCTGGATGAGGACCTGCTTCCCTTCCAAGTTCCGGCCAGCATCCCGCCAAGTCGCGCAAGTACAAGTTCACTGGTCCGGATTCCCTGCTTCGCTGGCGACATGGGAAGACGAAGAAGCGCTCCGATCGAGGTTCCCCCGGGCGTTGGCTTGGGGACAAGCCAAACCTAAAGGGAGGAGGAATGTCACGGGAACGGCATCCAGCCCAGCCTCCGCGGGAAGGCCCAAGAGGAAGGGCAAGCCCAACCAGCGAGTGGTTGGACCCGAATGGGCAGCGTAACTACTTAAGCAGTGTGTGTGCGTGGAGTTGGGGCATCGAGAGATCACAGACTTGACCTGGCCGCCGTTGGGCGTGTATCTTCCTCCCACCTCCTGGCTCTCCTCTCAGATCCCCCTTCTTGCTGATGAACCTTAGCTACCTATTGTACCGAATCCGCCTATTTTGAGTGAGATCCAGTGATAAACACCTAGAACCGTATCCACAATGAGAGCTATGTGGTCTGACTCCTCCGTTATGACGTGTTGTACAGTGGTGTCCGGGAACAAGCCCAGAAATCCATCGTTACAAGTTGCACGGTCAAGCCGAACCTGGACATTTTCACTGCCATCCCTTTTGTTATCCCAAGTAAACGGGTACCCATGGAACCCTAGGTCAGCAAGGCCACAGTCAGCCAAGCATTCCCGAAAGTCGTCCATCTGCTTGAAGCTCCTTGGGTTACCACCATGTTGCTCCGGCTGGAGAAGCGCTTCGTTATAGTCACCTACACATAGCCACGGCTGATCATCTTGCCTTCGGAGATACCTTAGTGCATCCCAAGATTTCTTTCTCAGCTCCGTTCGAGGCTCGCCGTAGAATCCAGTGATTCTACAGGATTTACCCTCGATAGTTACAGCAGCATCAATGAAGTACTGGCACCAAGGTCGCACTGTGACTTGAACATTATCCCTCCACCACAAGGCGATTCCTCCACTCCTCCCAACACAGTCCACAGCCACACCTTCTTTAAACCCAAGTCTCCACCTAAGCCTTTCCATGGCTCTTGCTTTTTTCTTGGTCTCACTTAGAAACACCACCACTGGGTTGTAGGACCTAATCAGGTCTCTAAGTTCGCCAACTGTCGAGTCCAACCCCAGTCCTCGACAGTTCCAGGCAAGGATATTCATTGCTCCCGGCGGCCCTGCTGATCAGGGTCTGCCGATCTATCGTTGTGTTCTGAGATGCGATCAAACACTGTCGACGTCTTACACCTCGTCTCGCGAATGAAAGCATCCTGTGTACCCTGCCTGTCCACTTCTCCTTTAGCTACCCACATCTGTTTAGGCCTTCTTTTCCTACTCTCATGCTCGAACCTAGTGTGAGCTGAGCCGCTGTGTTGAAGCTCAACTCCCTCTCTAGGCTTCCTAATATAGTGGCCCCTTCTTCTGCTGTGACCCACATGCATATCGGGTTTCCCATGCAAACCGGGTTCACCACCCGGCTCCCTGTGGTCTGCTCTGTACCCGTGGCGCGGATCTACATGTCTCTCCTGCTCATATGCTTTGAATGGGTCCTTCCCTTTTCTGTTACCATAGTCCTCCTTTGCTACCTCACGCTGCCTTTGCTGGCCTTGTTCCACAAGTTTCTCACGCAGGTCCCTCTCTCTCTTCTGTTCAAGGCCATGCCTAAGATCATAACCCTTTGCCGCATCCTGCATCTGGTTCTCTTTCCTAGGGCTATTGACCTCTCCCCTAGACTGTCTCGAGCGCCCGCCAGTGCGGGACTCAGCAGCATTGACAAATTCAGTGGTAAGGTTCCTCTTCGTCTGTAGATCCCTCATTTTAGGGTGGACACGCTTTGCCCGCGAGCCCTCTCCACCTGGTGAACTGACGAAACTATTGCTGCTGCTTGCTGCTCCACCAACAGATCCCTCCTTGCCTGAATTATTTCTACCTGGGGATGCTCTCAGCCATTCCCCCCATTGGTCAGAGGAATCAATGGGTGGGACGCATGCCCCACCAACATGCACTAATCTGCCGCAATCGAAGCAAAAATGTGGTACTTTCTCATAGCTGAAGTCAAACCAAGTGCCCACTGTGTCGTCCTTAGATTTCTTCAGATTAAAGCATCGCACCAGTGGTTCATGCAACAATATGTGAAACAGACATGACTCATTGATCGATCCCCGTCTTTTAAGTGCAACTCCTCAGAAATGGATAATGAATAACACATCGATATAGATGTCATTTTTAAGTGCTTCTACAGGGGTTTGAACATTTCCTGGCATGCACTTCTGGAGTACATGAATTCACATTGGGATCAAAGATGGCATATACACCACAATTTTGCATTCAGTGAAAAATACATGAATGCAAACAATTTCTTTCTATGACATGGAACCAAAGGTGGTGTCCAAACAGAAAGACCTTGAATGGATTGGAGATGGACAAAAGAGGAATACTCTTATATTCTAATTAGGTGATTTGCAGATTCGTTCAAACTAGTGAGAGAATATTGTCATCCTTCGATAAAATGCTCACCCTTAACTATTGTATCATTAAATTTTCCTATAGGTAGCAATACATTATGTGACCACTAAATAAACCAACTAAAGAGTGCACATAATTGGTAGTGTACACACAGAATTAGACAAACCTTGATAAAATGCTCACCCTTAACTATTGTATCATTAAATTTTCCTATAGGTAGCAATACATTATGTGACCACTAAATAAACCAACTAAAGAGTGCACATAATTGGTAGTGTACACACAGAATTAGACAAACCTTGATAAAATGCTCACCCTTAACTATTGTATCATTAAATTTTCCTATAGGTAGCAATACATTATGTGACCACTAAATAAACCAACTAAAGAGTGCACATAATTGGTAGTGTACACACAGAATTAGACAAACCTCGATAAAATGCTCACCCTTAACTATTGTATCATTAAATTTTCCTATAGGTAGCAATACATTATGTGACCACTAAATAAACCAACTAAAGAGTGCACATAATTGGTAGTGTACACACAGAATTAGACAAACCTTGATAAAATGCTCACCCTTAACTATTGTATCATTAAATTTTCCTATAGGTAGCAATACATTATGTGACCACTAAATAAACCAACTAAAGAGTGCACATAATTGGTAGTGTACACACAGAATTAGACAAACCTTGTGTCCACACCCGAAAATGTAGAGCAATTCCGCTCACATGTATATATAATTTTCAGTTCGAATTGGTAAGTGGAGAAATTTGTAAACTTAGTCAAGCCTATGGTCTATAAGCAAACCCAACTTACATAACCCTGTCTAAACGTACATGATTTTTTTTAACTGAACAGAGCAGCTAAGATCTAAAGGCAGGGAGAGGTGTCCTAAAAACATAATAAAAAATGACCACAGGATTTACTCATAGAAGCATCAACTTGGCACCAAAGAGTGTAGAAAAGTAGACCAATAAACTTGGAAGGAAGCCTGGAAAAGGAAGTCTCCAGTACCAAATGAATATAAACAGAAAAGAGCATGTGCTGCAAACACCACAAACTGCCATGCATCGATACTGGTGGATTATTATCAACAATCCAAGGACCTCCAGGAAGCTGCAATCCTTGACACTGACTAATCGTATAGAATCAAAATCTACGGTGTGTCCCTAGATAATTTCCAGTTCCAGCCTCAAGAAGTATTCCCATTTCTCCTATATGTGAATATGTCCTTCAACAAACTCGCTAAATTCTGATGGAAACATAGACTTTTGTAGCTTAAAATTATAGATAACAGAAGGAGAAAAAACAGAACTATATTTTGCACAAAACATGTGCATTCCAAGAAAACATATCCCATGGAAAACTGCTCTACCTTGGCTAGGAAGGTCATATGAACGGCCATACCACAAACTTTGATCATGCAAAAGATGAGCTTGGTTGACAAATGGCCACCTCCATCTCCCGACAAAAATTAACTATCCTTACCTCACAAAATATCTAACACTTAATATACGCTCCAGTAGGTAAAAAACCTTCTAAGCTGGGGCTGAGAGAAATGGGAGAAGAAATAAGTTTGATCCTTGACCTGAAACAAAAATCAGAGTCTAGAAAGTGATTTTAACAAAACAATATGTGAATAAAAGAGCCATCTGATTTGTTTCTATGTGTCCAAAATTTTATTATAGGATGAAGAACAGAACACAATTGACATCAAATCCACCAATACTTAAGCTAAGCAAGCTATTTTAAAGCACATTGTCTCTCAAATGTTGGAGCACTGATGACTCTTCAACATTCTCGAAGTGTGGATGACACATGCATAATGTCCTGAATCTATGTGATCAGATCCCAAATTCTGATTGCTTCAAAGAAAGATCTTGCATATAAACAGATGAAAAGAATAAGCACATTAGGGTTTGGTATACCCCCGTTGTGCTCTTCAATAATATGAAGCACCTAGATATAAAATCCAAACAGCAGGCTAGGCAGTAAAAAATTATGATGAAAAAAAACTTACTTCCTTGTAGACACATCGAAAAGCACCCAGAAATCTCAATTCCTTGTGTGTTGCTTTATCCCCTAAAATTCTTAGATCATCAGGTTGCCATACACCTCCTGTGAAACATCAACCTACAAGACTCTATATCCTGTTGCCATAAATCAGTGAGCAATGTCATTACTTGGAGAAGAAGAACAGGGTTCTATGTAAAGAAAAAAATTAAATGGAACAGGTGCCTCCTTTAAAACTTGAAACTGAATTGACTTGGTTGGTGTCCAAATGAGTAAAAGTAGTCCTTAAATGGGTTCTATGGGCGGGAGAATACCAGGGGAAGGCGACGACGAAGATCATCGCATGGGGTGGCGGTGGAGGGCTGCACTGGTTGGAGTGGTGCACGGACCCGAGCCACAAGGGCATGAGCATGGGTGGGGTGGCGTGCAGGCGGCGAGGACTGTGAGGGCTAATTTACGAGAGTGTGGACACGTGGTCAGCTGACCGGTGAACGCTGCCGATGGCCGGAGTTGAGCAGGCGGTGGCACTAATGTAATCAAAGGAGAAAGGAGGCAAAGGATCCTACCTCACAGCTGACGACCACCCCCAATTCGTCCTCTTTGAGGCGCCGAGCCCCCAGCCGAAAGAAATGGAAGAAGACAGGCTCTCCCACCTACTGACGCCTGGCCACCCCTCCGCTCCTACCCTTGGCGCAGGCTTCGATGGAAAATTGGCGAGGCATGGAAAGAGCTAGAACAACAGCGGCTGGCCCAATCTTTTCCCCTCTCATGCGGTGTGTTCCCCTTCGCACCGACCCATGGAGCAGCAAAAAAGATGCATGTCCCACATGTACGCACCAACACGAGAACGGATGACACGTCCTATACCGAAGTGAGCCAGGTGCGTTCAGCATACACAAAGGAGGAGATATACACTACTCCCTCCATTCACAAATATAAGATGTTTGTCGCTGCTTTAGGGAGTAGAACATCTTCTAATAGTGAACGAAGGGAGTAGTATATATTGTATACAAAATCGGGCCGCACCCCAAATAAATGCCCTCAATTGATTGAGAGAGCTCCAATCCTATAAGGAGCATAGTGAATTGAAGGATTTGCATCAGCGCTACAAACAGGGTACTCTATGGTCATTTGTGTTAGATGCTAATTCGAGTTTAGTACGTGAAGCAGTGGTATTTGACCCTGGCCATTTAAGGGTCTGTTTGGTCCTTCCCTCCTTTTCATGGCATGCTCCTGTTTATTTATTTTTTCTGAAATTTTCTTTGGACAGCATGCCTACCCCATATATGATTGATGATTGTTAGTTGGAATTGTACATCAATGCTATATTTTCCTACTGATTGTACAGCATGGTTACTTGACATATACTCCCTCCGTTCCTAAATATAAGTCTTTGTAGAGATTCCACTATGGACTACATACAGAGCAAAATGAGTGAATCTACACTCTAAAATACATCTATATACATCCGTATGTGGTTTATAGTGAAATCTCTACAAAGACTTATATTTAGGAACGGAGGGAGTATGATTGAATCCTATTCCTATTTCTTTACAGATGGATTAGTTCAGTCAAGTGCAAGGGACCAGATGTGGATGACGCCATGCAGTCCTAAATGGGATAATTTAAAAAAAAAAATGTAACTGGGGTTGGGTTTTGTGTCCTTCATGTACCTTGGATGGGATAATTTTACCTACTCCGTAGTAGACTCTGGGCCCGTAGGGGTTTGGATTACCTGGTTTTTCTTGAATTTGTTTACGGCATCTATGAACGTGACAGGTGTGATGGGGTAATTCTAGTTCATAGCTTTTTTTTTTACTGGATAAGCAGTCTGCATGCTCTGATTAGTTGTGTCGGTTGCCGCTTTGACTGGAATTGAACCGTATGCCACGTATGCTTGCAGTCTTTTCTATGCACTAGTAAACATGTCCGTGCGACGGGAGAGAAGAATATCATGTCTCTAGCCTAATAAGCATGGCTCAAGACCGTCCTTGCTTGTGTTGCCGCTTGGCTGATTTTTCTTTTATAAGTTTCAAGTCAGGATGTTGATTGAGTGGACATTAAAATAATTGATTTTTCTTTTATAAGTTTCAAGTCAGGATGTTGATTGAGTGGACATTGAAATAATTGATTTTTCTTTTATAAGTTTCAAGTCAGGATGTTCATTGAGTGGACATTGAAATAATTGTTATTGTGTGATCCATGACGTAATTGCAGCAACAATGAATAATATTTCATCAAATATGACACCCCATATACAAACTTTTTTTGGATTCAAAAGACAGATTAGAAACTGTGTTCTCATTATCGGTTCATGAATATTAACAATGAGTCATGAATATTAACAATGAGTGAAACTTAAGTTGCATGTGACATGTATAAACGGTTATCTTCTAGTGATTACATACTATTTTTTTTTGTCTAAAACAGTAACATATGAATGGAGGAGGCATAGGTTACAATGAGTCGAAACACAAACCAATATTGCAGTACAAAGAGTCAAACCATGGAGTATATAATAGAGTATATATATTTTGGGCAGAACATTCTTTTTTTACCTTTTTTATTGTGCATTTGGATCAAGTCATATGGTGGTTTGCATCATCCGATGGAGAGGCTATATCCTCCTTTTTTTATTGTGCGCCAAAGTGCCTTGCCAGCAGGGAAGCACACAAGACCGGCGAAGAAGGCGATGTAGGTAGAGCTCGCCGAGTAGACGCCTGATGAGGTCCACTTCAAAAAGATGCGGTCTGCCGTCCCAGGTTCCAGATGCACGTCTAGGAGGGAATCAGTGAGCAGCAGGAATTGGGTGATGATCCTGGCATTGAGGACCCCAGTGATGTCCCTGATCCAACGCCGATCCATCCAACAATGGCGATAGAATGATACATGGGAACAGAGGTGAGGACCGATTTGATTGGCACTAGGCGATAGCTCAGTCGGCGTGGGGTTGACGAACATGATGACATCATCGGCGTACATGGAGGTGCGAAAGCGCACCCCCCTGCATGGCAGCGGCGACAGAACACCCACACCCTCGGCCTTAGCAAGGAGAGCGTTTAAGACCTCCATGGCAAGAAGGAACAACATGGGCGACAACAGATCGCCTTGTCGAAGCCCACAACGGTGGAGGAACGGCCTGCCCGGAACGCCATTTAGCAAGATTTTAGAGCTCGCCGACGACAGAAGTGCGCACACCCAAGCTATGAACTACGGCCCAAACCCGACATGGCGAAGAACCGAGAGGAGGAAGGGCCACGAGATGGTGTCAAAGCCCTTCGAGATATCCACCTTGAGGAGCATGGAAGGTACACTGCGCATATGCAAAACCCTGGTGGTCAACTGAACCATGCGGAAGTTGTCATGGATGCTCCTCCCACGGATGAAAGCAGACTGATTGGGGGTAACGAGCTCTGCCAAACGTGGCGCAAACAGGATCGCCAGGGCTTTAGAAAAGTGCTTGCCGAAGCTATGGTCGAGGCAAATCGGACGGTAATCCTTCACATCAATGGCGCCCTCCTTCTTAGGAAGCAAAACAACCAGGGCCTCATTGAGGTTGCGCATGCCATGGGAATGCGGGGAGTAGAGATGATGGAAAGCCCTCAAGACGTTATCCTTGATGATCGACCACGCTGTTTGGTAGAAACGGCTAGAGAAGCCGTCCGGGCAGGAGCCTTGACCGCTGGCATGTCCTTCACAGCAGCCCACATTTCCTCCTAGGAGAACGACGACAAAGAGAAGAGCCACGATGTGGTTCTTGTGCTAGCGCTGTCTCGCATAGGATTGGAAGTACTCCGTGTTGGCGTCGCCTTCCCGGAGCCAAACCACCCGTGACTGCTGACAGGCAATGGTACGTTCCAAGGATGCGAGGCCCAGAACTTTGAGCTTGAGCTCGGCCCGAAACGCGAACTCCGCATCAGACAACAGTCTAGACTCTTGGGCCACATCAAAACGCAGAATCAACTCCCTGGTGATAAGCAACTGGCGACGCACGCTACCAACACAACGATCGCTCCAAGATTGCAACACACGAACCGTTCTGGTAAACAGCAGACCGAGCCGGGCCAGGGGGTCCAAGTGCTGAGGGACCATCGCAGTCCAGGCCTCGGCCACCGTGTCTAGATAGCCATCAAATTTCGTCCAAATAGCCTAGATAATCCCCAAGTGCAAGGAACCATCGTACCACTTTCCAAAGATGGAAGTGGTAAGTATGGAGTGTCGAACCCAGAAGGAGATTAAGGTAAAATCAATATCCTCCTAGGTCCTATCAGCCCCTGATACAACCCTAGGTCCTATCTGCCCCTGATGCAACCCTACGTACACCGAGCGTTTGCTTTTATCTACAAACGAGAAATAAAACTATGAAGTGAGTATAAAGGGATAGCTTTGCAAGATAATGAAGAATATAGACATAAAGTATGTACTGCCTAAATAAATATATTACAATATAATACATTATCATACAAATAGCGAGTGTGGAATAGTGGTGGTAGGGTGTGCGGAATTGTCCCTAGGCAATTGGCTAAGTTACTAGACCGATGGCAAGTTTTTATGTGGGAGAGGCCTCTGCTAGCATACCATCCCTTGAAATTTTATGCATTTATGATTGGAACTATTAGCAAACATCGGCAACTACTAACAAGTTCATTAAGGTAAAACCCAACCATAGCATTAAGATATATTGGTCCCTCTTCAATCTCGTATATGTATCAATTTCTATGGTAGGAAGAAGTTTCTGTCGCTCTCGCCCCCTAATGCATAGTCCTATCAACATACAACTAACCCTATGGTGTGATCCACGCGCGCGCTCATATGATGGGCACCAAAGGACAGCAAAATAATGATAACCACAAGTATAAGGGATCAGTTATAGCCTTTTTGATAAATAAGAGTGTCGAACCCAACGAGGAGCTAAATATAGAATTAATATTCTCTCAAGTTCTATCGACCACCGATACAACTGATCTACGCACGCTAACGCTTGCTTTACCTAGAACAAGAAATAAAACTAGTTTTGCGGGAATAAGAAGATAACTTTGCAAGATAATAAAGAGTTAACTGCTATTTTAATTAAAGAACAATAAAGTAAAGAGTTTTGGAAAGCAATGAGAAAAGGTTTGTCCCTAGGCAATTGATAACTAGATCAATAATAATCATTGCAGTTTTATGTGTGGGAGAGGCCTAAGCTAGCAAACTTTCCGTTCTTGGATCATATGTTCTTATGATTGGAACTCTAGCAAGCATCCGCAACTATCAGAGCTTCATTAAGGTAAAACCCAACCATAGCATTATGTAAAAAGTTCCCTTTGATCCCATACGCAACAACTCACGAACTCGGGTTTAGGTTTCTGTCACTCCTGCAACCAAGTATAAGCAAATCATTGACATATTGCAACACCCTACAGCGGTGATCCCACACGCTTGCGCGACACGGATGGCACCATAGGACAACACCAAAATAAAGCAGGCAACTCAAACCAATCATGATCACCGATCAACCCATAGGCCAAAACGTATCTACTCAAACATCATAGAGGTGCAACACATCATTGGATAATAATATATAGCATAATGCACCATATTCAAGTAGAGATTACAGTGGCGTGAGAGAGGATACATCGTTGCACGGAGAGGGAGAGAGTTGGTGATGACGGCGACGAAGTTGTTGGAGTAGATCGCCGTCACGATGGTTCCCCTGGCGGCGCTCCAGTGCACTCCTCACAGTCACAGGGGTTGCACTCCTCGTAATCTAACGTTGACAGAAAAATAACACATAGCAATCATATGCACACAATTCATGCAAAGTGAAAACTTGCATGAATGCAAATGAACAAATCAGTAATCACAAGGTGTTGGTATGTTTGAGTTTGATTTCATTCAATTTGATTTTTTCCAATTTGAGTTTCCAACTTGGTTTGTGTTTGACTTTATTTCATTTCATTGCAAATTCATAACTAAAGTTCAGTTTGTCTTGGTCAAATTTTCAAAATCAATTCAACTTAGTTTAGTCAAGTTTAACTATTTAAGAAACCTAACAATTAATTACCCTAAATTGGTTTACCAAAGTTTATTTGGATTTTGAGGATTAGTTTGCATTTTTAAATCACTACTGAATAAGTTCAAACTTTTCAAAATTAAAATACTTCCTCTAGGTCATCATAATTTAAACCACTAAGTTTAATTAACCTATTTATATTCTCCTAATTTATTTTATAAAATAACTAAGGTTTCATCATTATTAAACTAGGTTTCTTATATAATTCAAATTTATTTTCAAATTATTTTATTAAGCGCCCTACTAGGTTCAACAAGTCTATGACTTATACTCATTAAATTTGGTTGTTTAACCAAATTTTAATTCACTAAAAAGATTCAATTATATGTGAAACTAGTGATGTTAAGTTTCTGTCCAGATTTTCTTAATAATTTTTTATAAATTAACCAACAATAGACTAGATTAAACTACAATTCACTAGCTTCAAAATTGAAAAAAGGCATCTAATTTGGTTTTATATTTTTAAAGTTATGCCCATTTTAAGATTTGCACTATTTTGTTTGAAATTCAAATTTGAAAATTTCAAATTTACTTTTTTGAAAATTATTCTGAAAGTACATCTAAGGTTTCATCTGCAAAAAGAATCACTCAAATTGGACCTATGGATAATTAGTTATGATAATTTGAAGTTCCAGGGGCTTTTATGCAAAACTGCCATTTTAATTAAATTAACCGAATTCGTTCTGGGTAATGTTTTGGATCAGATTGGACATGTGGTAGTCTCTGGTTGGCCGATACCGATTCATTTTAAGTGAACGTGTGTGTGCCATTGGATCTAGATCTAACGGTGCAGATAGATCAGAGGGCTAGGGTTTCAGTGGCTCACCGGAGTTTCGCTGGAAACTCGCTGGAAAACATGAATGCGGCGGCGCTGCGCTCGGGTGTCGACGGTGACAGCGTTCCAGGGGGTCTCCGTGGCAGCGAAAGGCACAGTCAGGCTCGTCTCATCGTCGTAGGTCTCCTGGTGGTCCTTGCCGGCCTCAGGGATGACGGAGACAACGGCTGCGGGCTCGCCGGAGTTCACAGAGATGGCGAGGTCTTCGGGCGTGGTCGCCGCGCTCGAAAACAAGCGCGTTTAGATGCGTGCATTGGTCAGTGAGGTGCACACGATCAAACGAACTCGATGGACAAGGTTTGAGGCTCGGGTCCTTACGGAGTTCGCCGGAGTTGAGTGCTACTTGTGAGCTGCGTTGGGATTTTCCCGAAGAGGAGCGAATGATGCAGTACATTAGAGATAAGTATTTCCCTCAGTTATGAAACCAAGGTTATCAATCCAGTAGGAGAATCACGCAACAACTCGTTAGCAGCACCTGCACACAAAACAACAAATCCTCGCACCGAACGCGAACAAGGGGTTGTCAATCCCTTGGCGGTTAATTGCAAGATTAAATTGTATGGTGATAGATAGATAGATCGAACAAAAATATAAAATAAAATAAATAAAGTAAAATTGCAGCAAGGTATTTTTAGGGTTTTTAGTATATGATAAAGGTAGACCCGGGGGCGATAGTTTTCACTAGAGGCTTCTCTCTTGAAAATAGCATACGGTGGGTAAACAAATTACTGTTGGGCAATTGATAGAAAAGCAAATAATCATGACGATATCCAAGGCAATGATCATGTATATAGGCATCACGTCCGAGACAAGTAGACTGACTCCTGCCTGCATCTACTACTATTACTCCACACATCGACCGCTATCCAGCATGCATCTAGAGTATTAAGTTCATAAAGAACGGAGTAACGCCTTAAGCAAGATGACATGATGTAGACAAAGTAAACTCACGCATGAATAAACCCCATCTTTTTACCCTTAATAGCAATGATACATATGTGTCATGTCCCTTTCTGTCACTGGGATTGAGCACCGCAAGATCGAACCCATTACAAAGCACCTCTCCCATTGCAAGATAAATCAATCTAGTTGGCCAAACCAAATCAATAGATCAGAGAGAAATACGAAGCTATAATAATCACGCATAAAAGAGTTCAGAGAAAACTCAAATAATATTCATGGATAATCTGATCATAAACTCACAATTCATCGGATCCCAACAAACACACCGCAAAAAGTGATTACATCGGATAGAACTCCAAGAACATCGAGGAGAACATTGTATTGAAGATCAAATAGAGAGAAGAAGCCATCTAGCTACTAACTATGGACCCGAAGGTCCGTGGTAAACTACTCACGCATCATTGGAAGGGCAGCAAGGTTGATGTAGAGCCCCTCCATGATCGATTCCCCCTCCGGCGGAGTACCGGAGAAGGCCTCCAGATGGGATCTCGTGAGAACAGAGACTTGCGGCGGCGGAAAAAGTATTTCGTGGACTCCTCTGTTGGTTTCCCGATTTTAGAGAATTTATAGAGGTGGAATTAGGTCAAACGGAGCAGAGGTGGGCCCACGAGGCACCAGGGCGCGCCACCCCCGGGGCGCGCCCTGGTGGCTCGTGGCCACCTCCTCTGTCTTCTGGCCCTCTCCCGAAGCTTCTAGTGTCTCTTATGTCCAGAAAAAAATCTCCAAAAAGTTTCGTGGCATTTGGACTTCGTTTGGTACTGATATTATGGAAAACCAAAAACAGGCAAAAAACAGCAACTGTCACTGGGCACTAAGTTAATAGGTTAGTCTCAAAAAATGATATATAATTGCTTGTAAATGTATATAAAACATCCAAGATTGATACTATAATAGCATGGAACAATAAAAAATTGTAGATACGTTGGAGACGTATCAAGCATCCCCAAGCTTAATTCCTGCTTGTCCTCGAGTAGGTAAATGATAAAAACAGAATTTTTGATGTGGAATACTACCTATCATATTCATCATATACTCTTTTCTTTTGTGGCATGGACATTTGGACTTGAATGATTCAAAGCAATAGTCTATAATTTGACATGAATACATAAATACTCAAGCATACTAACAAGCAACCATGTCTTTCAAAATATCAACGTTAAAGAAAGTTATCCCTAGCCCATTATGCTCAATCATTGATCCATTCATGAAACACACTCAATATTAGCTACACCCAATGCACAAGTACAACAATAGTGCTCTCTAGTTGGTGCTTTGTAAAAGAAGATGGAGACTCAAAATAAAAAAAATACATAAAAGTAAATAGATAGGCCCTTCGCAGAGGGAAGCATAGATTTGCAGAGGTGCCAGAGCTCAAGGCTTAAATTAGAGAGATATAATTATTTTGAGAGGCATGCTTTTCCTGTCAACGAAAACGACCGAGAATTCCCAATATCTTCCATGCTAGACACATTATAGGCGGTTTCCAAACAGAAAATAAAGTTTATTTCCTTTCCACCATTCTTTCACAATCCATGGCTAGCCGTATTCACGGGTGCCCTCCATACCAACACTTTCCAAGGAATTTATTATTATCATCATATTATTATTTTTTCATTTTGGGACTAGGCATCCCTATTACCTGCCACTCTCTCGTGCAATGACAAGTGAATAAACACTCATCGTGAGAATAACACACCTAGCATGGAAAATATTGGCCACCCCCTGCCGCTTCATGAGCGGTATGGGCACACAAAACGGAAAATTGTTTTGAAAAATTAGAGTTGGCACATGCAAATTTACTTGGAACGGCATGGAAATACCGCATATAGGTAGGTATGGTGGACTCATATGGCACAACTTTGGGTTTAAGGAGTTGGATGCACAAGCAGCATTCCCGCTTAGTACAAATGGAGGCTAGCAAATAGATTGAGAAGCGACCAACCAAAAACCGAGAACGGTCATAAACATGCATTGAACATAACTAACACTGAATAATGCACCATAAGTAGGATATAATTTCGTTGCATAACTATTGACTTTATGTGCATGCATAGGGAATCACAAACCTTAACACCAATATTCTTACTAAACCACAATTACTCACTAACATGACTCACATATTATCATCTCCATATCGCAAACTATTGCAAGGAATCAAACTTATCATGTCCAATGATCTATATGAAAGTTTTTATTATATCCCTCTTGAATATTCATCACTTTGGGACCAAATTCATATCTTGTGCAAATTACCATTACTATTATCAACTCTCAAAAAGATATAAGTGAAGCATGAGAGCGCAAATATTTCTTCAAAATTTAATCTTATCAACTCTCAAAATAATATAAGTGAAGCATGAGAGTGCATGTATTTCTTCAAAATATAATCACCGCCGTGCTCAAAAAGATATAAGTGAAGCACTAGAGCAACTGCCTAGCTCAAAAGATTTAAGTGAAGCACATAGAGCATTCTAACAAATCATGATAAACGTGTGGCTCTCTCAAATAAGTGTGTTCAGCAAAGATGATTGTGACAAACTAAAAAGAAAACAAAGCAAAGACTCATATAATACACGACGCTCCAAGCAAAACACATATCATGTGACGAATAAAAATATAGCTCCAAGTAAAATTACCGATAGTTGGTAGAAGAAAGAGTGGATGCCTTCCGGGGCATCCCAAAGCTTAGTTGCTTGGGAGTCCTTGAATATTACCTTGGGGTGCCTTGGGCATCCCCAAGCTTAGGCTCTTGCCACTCCTTATTTCTTCATCTATCGTGATCTCACCCAAACCTTGAAAACTTCAATCACACAAAACTCAACAAAACCTTCGTGAGATCCGTTAGTATAACAAACAAATCTTTAACTTTAAGTACTGTAGTAAATTGATTCATATTTAATATTGGCATAATGCTACTGTAATCCAACTTCTCCATGACTCATACCCCCCGATACTGATGGAAATATGCCCTAGAGGCAATAATAAAATGGTTATTATTATATTTCCTTAATCATGATAAAGGTTTATTATTCATGCTAGAATTGTATTGATCGGAAACTTAAATACATGTGTGAATACATAAACAAATACCGTGTCCCTAGTAAGCCTCTACTAGACTAGCTCGTTGATCAAAGATGGTTAAGGTTTCCTAACCATGGACATGTGTTGTCATTTGATAACGGGATCACATCATTAGGAGAATGATGTGATGGACAAGACCCATCCGTTAGCTTAGCATATGATCGTATAAGTTTATTGCTACTGCTTTCTTGAATGTCAAATACATGTTCCTTCGACCATGAGATCATGCAACTCCCGGATACCGGAAGAATACCTTGTGTGCTATCAAACGTCACAACGTAACTGGGTGATCATAAAGATGCTCTATAGGTATCTTCGAAGGTGTCTGTTGAGTTGGCATGGATCGAGACTGGGATTTGTCACTCCGAGTATCGGAGAGATATCTCTGGGCCCTCTCGGTAATACACATCATAATAAGCTTGCAAGCAATATAACTAAGGAGTTAGTTACGAGATGATGTATTACGGAACGAGTAAAGAGACTTGCCGGTAACGAGATTGAACTAGGTATAGAGATACCGACGATCGAATCTCGGGCAAGTAACATACCGACAGACAAAGGGAATTACGTATGTTGTCATTACGGTTCGACCGATAAAGATCTTCGTAGAATATGTAGGAACCAATATGGGCATCCAGGTTCCGCTATTGGTTATTGACCGGAGAGGTGTCTCGGTCATGTCTACATAGTTCTCGAACCCGTAGGGTCCGCACGCTTAACGTTTGTTGACGATATAGTGTTATATGAGTTATGTGAATTGGTAACCGAATATTATTCGGAGTCCCGGATGAGATCCCGGACGTCACGAGGAGTCTCGGAATGGTCGAGAGGTTAAGATTTATATATGGGAAGTCATATTTTGGGTTCCGGAAAAAGGTGCAGTGTTTTTTCGGTATTGTATCGGGAAGCTTCCAGAAGGTTCCGGAGGATTCCGGAGAGGTCCGGAAGTCCACAAGTGGGTCCACCACGTCCCAAGGGCTGGCATGGGCTAAGGGGAGGCGCCCTGGCCTTATTGGGCCAGGCGCACCAAGTAGGAAAAAGGGAGAGTCCTCGTAGGAATCGGATTGGACTTTGGAGTCCAAGTCCACGTGTGTACTATTCATGGTTACTGTTCACATGGCACTATTCCTTCTACTCCAAGCCCCTATACATATATAAATAGAGGAGAGGGGCGCCCCAAAGAGGACACAACATTGTCTTAGCCGTGTGCGGCGCCCCCCTCCACAGTTCCGTCCCTCGGTCATATTTTCGCAGTGCTTGGGCGAAGCCGTGCGGAGATAGCATTACCATCACCGTCACCACGCCGTCGTGCTGCCGGAAATCATCCACTACCTCGCCGTCTTGCTGGATCAAGAAGTCAAGGACGTCACCGAGCTGAACGTGTGCTAAACGCGGAGGTGCCGTACGTTCGGTACTCGGTCGGTTGGATCGTGAAGTTATTCGACGACATCAACCGCGTTGTTCTAACGCTTCCGCTTACGGTCTACGAGGGTACGTAGACACACTCCCCCTCTCGTAGCTATGCATCTCCATGGATAGATCTTGCATGTGCGTAGAAATTTTTTGTTTTCCATGCAACGTTCCCCAACAGTGGCATCATGAGCCAGGTCTATGCGTAGATGATATGCACGAGTAGAACACAAAGAGTTGTGGGCGGTGATCGTCATACTGCTTACCACCAACGTCTTATTTTGATTCGGCGGTATTGTAAGATGAAGCGGCCCGGACCAAACTTACATGTCCACGTACATGAGACCGGTTCCACCGACAGACATGCAACTTGTTTTGCATAAAGGTGGCTGGCGGGTGTCTGTTTCTCCTACTTTAGTTGAATCGAATTTGACTACGGCCGGTCCTTGTTGAAGGTTAAAACAGCAAACTTGATAAATCACCGTTGTGGTTTTGTGCCGTAAGTAAGAACGGTTCTTGCTAGAAGCCCGTAGCAGCCACGTAAAACTTGCAACAACAAAGTAGAGGACGTCTAACTTGTTTTTGCAGGGTATGTTGTGATGTGATATGGTCAAGACATGATGTGATATACGTTATTGTATGAGATGATCATGTTTTGTAATTTATCGGCAACCGGCAGGAGCCTTATGGTTGTCTCTTTATTGTATGAAATGCAAGCGCCATGTAATTGCTTTACTTTATCGCTATGCGTTAGCAATAGTTGTAGAAGCAATAGTTGGTGAGACGACCACGACGCAACGATGGAGATCAAGGTGTCGAGCCGGTGACGATGGAGATCATGACGATGCTTTGGAGATGGAGATCAAAAGCACAAGATGATGGCCATATCATGTCACATATTTTGATTACATGTGATGTTTATCCTTTATGCATCTTATTTTGCTTAGAACGACGGTAGCATTATAAGATGATCCCTTCACTAAATTTCAAGATAAAAGTGTTCTCCCCGAGTATTCACCATTGCTAAAGTTCGTCGTTTCGAAGCACCTCGTGATGATCAGGTGTGATAGATTCTACGTTCACATACAACGGGTGTAAGCCAGTTTTACACAAGCAGAATACTTGGGTTAAACTTGACGAGCCTAGCATGTACAGACATGGTCTCGGAACACTGGAGACCGAAAGGTCGAACATGAGACATATAGTAGATATGATCAACATGGAGATGTTCACCATTGATGACTATCCCATCTCACGTGATGATCGGACATGGTTTAGTTGATTTGGATCATGTATCACTTAGACAACTTGAGGGATGTTGATTTAAGTGGGAGTTCATTAGTAATTTGATTAATTGAACTAAGATTTATCATGAACATAGTCAAAATGTCTTTGCAAATTATGTTGTAGTTCAATAGCTCGCGATGTAGCTTCCACATTTTTTTTGATACGTTCCTAGAGAAAAACTAAGTTGAAAGATGATGGTAGCAATAATGCGGACTAGATCCGTGATCTGAGGATTATCCTCATTGCTGCACAGAAGAATTATGTCCTTGATGCACCGCTAGGTGATAGACCTACTACAGGAGCTGATGCAGACGCTGTGAACGTTTAACAAGCTCGATCTGATGACTACTTGATAGTTTAGTGCGCCATGCTTTACGGCTTAGAATCGGGGCTCCAAAGACGTTTTGAACGCCATGGAACATATGAGATGTTCCAAGAGCTGAAATTGGTATTTCAGGCTCATGCCCGTGTTGAGAGGTATGAGACCTCTGACAAGTACTTTGCCTACAAGATGGAGGAGAATAGCTCAGCCAGTGAGCATGTGCTCAGAATGTCTGGGTACTACAATCGCTTGAATCAAGTGGGAGTTAATCTTCCAGATAAGATAGTGATTGACAGAGTTCTCCAGTCACTATCACCAAGCTACTAGAGCTTCGTGATGAACTATAATATGCAAGGGATGACGAAAACGATTCCCGAAGTCGTCGCGATGCAGAAATCGGCGGAGGTAGAAATCAAAGAAATAACATCAAGTGTTGATGGTTAACAAGACCACCAGTTTTAAGAAAAGGGCAAGGGAAGCTAGACCCAAGCCTGAAACTGACTGCTTCTACTGCAAAGGAAATGGTCACTGGAAGCGGAACTACCCCAAATACTTGGCGGATAAAGAGGATGGCAAAGTGAACAAAAGTATATTTTGATATACATGTTATTGATGTGTACTTTACTAGTGTTCGTAGTAGCCCCTGGGTATTTGATACCGGTTCAGTTGCTAAGATTAGTAACTCGAAACAGGAGTTGCAGAATAAACAGAGACTAGTTAAAGGCCGAGGTGACGATGTGTGTTGGAAGTGATTCCAAGGTTGATACGATCAACATCGCACACTCCATCTACCTTCGGGATTAGTGTTGAACCTAAATAAATGTTATTTGGTGTTTGCGTTGAGCATGAATATGATTAGATCATGTTTATTGCAATACGGTTATTCATTTAAGTCAGAGAATAATTGTTGTTCTGTTTACATGAATAAAATCTTCTATGTAAATGGTTTATTGAATCTCGATCGTAGTGATACACATATTCATAATATTGATGCCAAAAGATGCAAAGTTGATAATAATAGTACAACATACTTGTGGCACTGCCGTTTAGGTCATATTGGTGTAAAGCGCATGAAGAAACTCCATGCGGATGGACTTTTGGAATCTCTTGATTATGAATCATTTGATACTTGCGAACCATGCCTCATGGGCAAGATGACTAAAACTCCGTTCTCCGGAACAATGGAGCGAGCTACTGATTTGTTGGAAATAATACATACCGATGTATGCGGTCCGATGAATGTTGAAGCACGCGGCGGGTATCGTTATTTTCTAACCTTCACAGATGTTTTGAGTAGATATGGGTATATCTACTTGATGAAACACAAGTCTGAAACATTTGAAAAGTTCAAAGAATTTCAGAGTGAAGTAGAGAATCATCGTAACAAGAAAATAAAGTTTCTACGATCTGATCGCGGAGGCGAATATTTGAGTTACGAGTTTGGCCTTCATTTAAGAAAATGTGGAATTGTTTCATAACTCACGCCACCTGGAACACCACAGCGTAATGGTGTATCCGAACGTCGTAACCGTACTTTATTGGATATGGTGCATTCTATGATGTCTCTTACCGATTTGCCACTATCGTTTTGGGGTTATGCATTAGAGACAGCTGCATTCACGTTAAATAGGGCACCGTCTAAATCCGTTGAGACGACACCATATGAACTATGGTTTGGCAAGAAACCTAAGCTGTCGTTTCTTAAAGTTTGGGGATGCGATGCTTATGTGAAAAAGCTTCAACCTGATAAGCTCGAACCCAAAGCGGAGAAGTGCGTCTTCATAGGATACCCTAAAGAAACAATTGGGTACACCTTCTACCACAGATCCGAAGGCAAGGTCTTTGTTGCCAAGAATGGGTCCTTTCTAGAGGAGTTTCTCTCGAAAGAAGTGAGTGGGAGGAAAGTAGAACTTGATGAGGTAATTGTACCTTCTCTCGAATTGGAAAGTAGCTCATCAGAGAAAACCGTTCCCGTGATGCCTACACCAACCAGAGAGGAAGCAAATGATGATGATCATGAAACTTCAGATCAAGTTACTACTGAACCTCGTAGGTCGACCAACACGTTCCGCACCAGAGTGGTACGGCAATCCTGTTCTGGAAGTCATGTTGTTGGACAACAGCGAACCTACGAACTATGAAGAAACTATGATGAGCCCAGATTCCGAAAAATGGCTTGAGGCCATGAAATCTGAGATATGATCCATGTATGAGAACAAAGTATGGACTTTGGTGGACTTGTCCGATGATCGGCAAGCCATTGAGAATAAATGGATTTTTAAGAGGAAGACGGACGCTGATGGTAATATCACTGTCTACAAAGCTCGACTTGTCGCGAAAGGTTTTCGACAAGTTCAAGGGGTTGACTACGATGAGACTTTCTCACCCGTAGCGATGCTTAAGTTTGTCCGAATCATGTTAGCAATTGCTGCATTTTATGATTATGAAATCTGGCAAATGGATGTCAAAACTGCATTCCTTAATGGTTTTCTCAAAGAAGAGTTGTATATGATGCAACCAGAAGGTTTTGTTGATCCTAAGGGTGCTAACAAAGTGTGCAAGCTCCAGCGATCCATCTATGGACTGGTGCAAGCATCTCGGAGTTGGAATATACGCTTTGATGAGGTGATCAAAGCATATGGTTTTGTATAGACTTACGGTGAAGCCTGTATTTACAAGAAAGTGAGTGGGAGCTCTGTAGCATTTCTAATATTATATGTGGATGACATATTGTTGATTGGAAATGATATAGAATTTCTGGATGGCCTAAAGGGATACTTGAATAAGAATTTTTCAATGAAAGACCCCGGTGAAGCTGCTTATATATTGGGCATCAAGATCTATAGGGATAGATCAAGACGCTTGATAGGACTTTCACAAAGCACATACCTTGACAAAGTTTTGAAGAAGTTCAAAATGGATCAGTCAAAGAAAGGGTTCTTGCCTGTGTTGCAAGGTGTAAAATTGAGTAAAGACTCAAAGCACGACCACGGCAGAAGATAGAGAGAGAATGAAAGTCATTCCCTATGCCTCAGCCAAAGGTTCTATAAAGTATGCCATGCTGTGTACCAGACCTATTGTGTGCCTTGCCATGAGTTTGGCAAGGGGGTACAATGGTGATCCAGGAGTAGATCACTGGACAGCGGTCAAAATTATCCTTAGTTACCTAAGAGGACTAAGGAAATGTTTCTCGGTTATGGAGGTGATAAAGAGTTCGTCGTAAAGGGTTACGTCGATGCAAGCTTTAACACCGATCCGGATGACTCTGAGTCTCAATCTGGATACGTATTGAACATGGGAGCAATTAGCTAGAGTAGCTACATGTAGAGCATTGTAGACATAGAAATTTGCAAAATACATACGACTCTGAATGTGGCAGACCCATTGACTAAACCTCTCTCACAAGCAAAACATGATCACACCTTAGTACTCTTTGGGTATTAATCACATGGCGATGTGAACTAGATTGGTGTTAATCACATGATGATGTGAACTATGGGTGTTAATCACATGGCGATGTGAACTAGATTATTGACTCTAGTGCAAGTGGGAGACTGATGGAAATATGCCCTAGAGGCAATAATAAAATGGTTATTATTATATTTCCTTAATCATGATAAAGGTTTATTATTCATGCTAGAATTGTATTGATCGGAAACTTAAATACATGTGTGAATACATAAACAAATACCGTGTCCCTAGTAAGCCTCTACTAGACTAGCTCGTTGATCAAAGATGGTTAAGGTTTCCTAACCATGGACATGTGTTGTCATTTGATAACGGGATCACATCATTAGGAGAATGATGTGATGGACAAGACCCATCCGTTAGCTTACCATATGATCGTATAAGTTTATTGCTACTGCTTTCTTGAATGTAAAATACATGTTCCTTCGACCATGAGATCATGCAACTCCCGGATACCGGAAGAATACCTTGTGTGCTATCAAACGTCACAACGTAACTGGGTGATCATAAAGATGCTCTACAGGTATCTCCGAAGGTGTCTGTTGAGTTGGCATGGATCGAGATTGGGATTTGTCACTCCGAGTATCGGAGAGGTATCTCTGGGCCCTCTCGGTAATACACATCATAATAAGCTTGCAAGCAATATAACTAAGGAGTTAGTTACGAGATGATGTATTACGGAACGAGTAAAGAGACTTGCCGGTAATGAGATTGAACTAGGTATAGAGATACCGACGATCGAATCTCGGGCAAGTAACATACCGACAGACAAAGGAAATTACGTATGTTGTCATTACGGTTCGACCGATAAAGATCTTCGTAGAATATGTAGGAACCAATATGGGCATCCGGGTTCCGCTATTGGTTATTGACCGGAGAGGTGTCTCGGTCATGTCTACATAGTTCTCGAACCCGTAGGGTCCGCACGCTTAACGTTCGTTGACGATATAGTGTTATATGAGTTATGTGAATTGGTAACCGAATATTGTTCGGAGTTCCGGATGAGATCCCGAACGTCACGAGGAGTCTCGGAATGGTCGAGAGGTAAATATTTATATATGGGAAGTCATATTTTGGGTTCCGGAAAAAGGTGCAGTTTTTTTTCGGTATTGTACCGGGAAGCTTCCAGAAGGTTCCGGAGGATTCCGGAGGGGTCCGGAAGTCCACAAGTGGGTCCACCACGTCCCAAGGGCTGGCATGGGCTAAGGGGAGGCGCCCTGGCCTTATTGGGCCAGGCGCACCAAGTCCTCAAAAGCCCACGCAGCTAGGGAAGGAAAAAGGGAGAGTCCTAGTAGGAATAGGATTGGACTTTGGAGTCCAAGTCCACGTGTGTACTATTCATGGTTACTGTTCACATGGCACTATTCCTTCTACTCCAAGCACCTACACATATATAAATAGAGGAGAGGGGGCGCCCCAAAGGAGACACAACATTGTCTTAGCCGTGTGCGGCGCCCCCTCCACAGTTCCGTCCCTCGGTCATATTTTCGCAGTGCTTGGGCGAAGCCCTGCGGAGATAGCATTACCATCACCGTCACCATGCCGTCGTGCTGCCGGAACTCATCCACTACCTCGCCGTCTTGCTGGATCAAGAAGTCGAGGACGTCACCGAGCTGAACGTGTGCTGAACGCGGAGGTGCCGTACGTTCGGTACTCGGTCGGTTGGATCGTGAAGTTGTTCGACGACATCAACCGCGTTGTTCTAACGCTTCCGTTTACGGTCTACGAGGGTACGTAGACACACTCCCCCTCTCGTAGCTATGCATCTCCATGGATAGATCTTGCGTGTGCGTAGAAATTTTTTGTTTTCCATGCAACGTTCCCCAACAGATACGATCCATAGATTCATCAAAATAAGCAAACTATCCAACAAAAACAGAATCTGGCTAAAACAAAACAGTCTATAAATATCTATTTAAAATCTATACTTATGTAACTTCAAAAATTCTGAAAAATTAGGACATCGTGGGAAATTCATATACCAATATTGTGTAAAAATTTCAGATATTTCTGACGCTCCAGTACAGAATTAAAATTCCAGCACTGGACGCAAAACTTTCTGTTTTCCAAACAGCATCAATTATACTATCTTCCAAATCATCCCAAAGGCATTACTTGGCACAAACACTAATTAAAACATAAAAACACAATCATAACAGAGGCTATAATTATGTAAACACATAAGAACATAAATGAAAAGCAAAATTTTATTTTATTCATTGGGTTGCTTCCCAACAAGCGCTATTGTTTTATGCCCCTAGTTAGGCATAATGCATAGTTTCAAGTGTTGTCATCCTTCAAGTTGATTTCATAAGTGGCCCTCATAATGGATTCATAGGGTGCTTTAATTCTTTTCCTAGGGAAGTGTTCCATCCATTTCTTTAGTGGAAATTGAAATCTTGTATTACCTTCTTTCATATCAATAATAGCACCAATAGTTCGAAGAAAAGGCCTACCAAGTATTATGGGGCAAGAAGGATTGCATTCAATGTCAAGTACAATAAAGTCCACGGGCACATAATTTCTATTTGCAAGAATAAGCACATCATTTATTCTACCCAATGGCTTTTTAATAGTGGAATCCGCAAGATGCAAATTAAGAGAACATTCATCTATATTGGTAAAACCTAGCACATCACATAGAGATTTTGGAATTGTGGAAATGCTAGCACCCAATTCACATAAAGCATTGCACTCATAATTTTTAATTTTAACTTTAATGGTGGGTTCCCATTCATCATATAATTTTCTAGGAATTGAAATTTCTAGTTCTAGCTTTTCTTCTAACACTTTCATTATCGCTTCTACGATGTGTTTAGTAAAAGCCTTGTTTTGTTCATAAGCGTTGGGTGAATTTAGCATGGATTCTAACAAAGAAATACATTCAATCAAAGAACAACTATCATAATTAAAATCTTTGTAATCCAAGAGAGTGGGCACATCGCTAGTTAAATTTTTTACCTCTCCAAACCCACTTTTATCAATTTTTTTATCAAGATTTTCACCCTCCGAATTATGGGGACGCCTTCTAGCTAAAGTTGACTCTTCTTCAGTTCCCTTTTCATCAAGTTTTATATTGCTGAATAAAGAATCAATAGATGAAACACCAATCATTTTAATATCCTCATCATTACTACGATAGAAACCGAAAGGAATAGTTTTTTCTAAAAATTCTCGTTTAGCTTTCAGCATGGCGGTTCTTTTCTTACTTTCATCCATGGAGACATATAAAGCTTTAATTGATTCATTAATATCAATTTTGGGAGGCAAAATTTTAGTCTTAAGATTTTCCACATCATGAATAATTCTATCAATGCTCCTAGACATATCATCAAGTTTACTTAATTTTTCTTCTATCGTAGTGTTGAAAACTTTTTGAGCATTAATAAATTCTTTAATATTACTTTCAAGATCAGAGGGCATCCTATTATTATTATTATTATTATAAGAATTACCATAGGTATTTCCATAATTATTAGAGGAATTTTCAGGAAACGGCCTAGGATTAAAATTACCTCTATAAGCATTACTATTAAAATTGTTTCGCGAGACAAAATTCACATCTACGGGATCATTATTTTGCTCAATCAAGGTGGATAAAGGCACATCATTAGGATCATTAGGAGTGTTTTTGCTAGCAACCAATTTCATAAGCGCATCAACTTTATCACTCAAAGTACTAATTTCTTCAACAGAATTCACTTTTTTACTAGTAGGAGCTCTTTCAGTATGCCATTGTGAATAATTTGCCATAATATTATCAAGCAATTTAGTAGCTTCTCCCAATGTAATCTCCATAAAAGTACCACCCGCGGCGGAATCTAAAGGATTTCTAGAAACAAAATTTAATTCCGCATAATTTTTTTGTATGATCATCCACAAATTTAAACCATGAGTAGGGCAATTTTTTATCATTAATTTCATCCTTTCCCAAGATTGGGCAACATGTTCATCATCAACTTGCTTGAAATTCATAATTTGATTTCTAAGGGAAATAATTTTCGCGGGAGGAAAATACTTGGTAATAGAAGCATCTTTACACCTATCCTAAGAATCGATACTATTTCGTGGCAAGGATAAAAACCAAATTTTTGCACGATCCCGCAATGAGAACGGGAATAATTTTAATTTAACAATATCATTATCCACATCTTTTTTCTTTTGCATATCACACAATTCTACGAAAGTGTTAAGATGGGATGCAGCATCTTCATTAGGACTACCAGAAAATTGTTCTTTCATAACAAGATTTAACAAAGCGGCATTAATATCACAAGTCTCCGCACTAGCGGCGGAAGGAGCAATCGGAGTACTAATAAAATCAATATTATTAGTATTGAAAAAATCACATAATTTTATATTTTCTTGAGACATCGTGGCTACGCAAACAAGATAACAAACAAGCAAAGAAGCAAATAAGAATAAAGCAAACGGAAAATATTTTTGTATTTTTGTAAAAACTTTTTAGAAGTGGGGGAGATGAAAACGAGAGGCAAAGGCAAATAAAATAAATGCAAGGAGATGAAAATTTATGCGTAGGTACTTGATAGATGTTGATGATGTCTCCCTGGCAACGGCGTCAGAAATTCTTCCTGCTACTTGTGAGCTGCGTTGGGATTTCCCCGAAGAGGAGGGGATGATGCAGTATAGTAGAGATAAGTATTTCCCTCAGTTATGAAACTAAGGTTATCAATTCAGTAGGAGAATCACGCAACAACTCATTAGCAGCACCTGCACACAAAACAACAAATCCTCGCACCGAACGCGAACAAGGGGTTGTCAATCCCTTGGCGGTTAATTGCAAGATTAAATTGTATGGTGATAGATAGATAGATCGAACAAAAATACAAAATAAAATAAATAAAGTAAAATTGCAGCAAGGTATTTTTAGGGTTTTTAGTATATGATAATGGTAGGCCCGGGGGCCATAGTTTTCACTAGAGGCTTCTCTCTTGAAAATAGCATACGGTGGGTAAACAAATTACTGTTGGGCAATTGATAGAAAAGCAAATAATCATGACGATATACAAGGCAATGATCATGTATATAGGCATCACGTCCGAGACAAGTAGACCGACTTCTGCCTGCATCTACTACTATTACTCCACACATCGACCGCTATCCAGCATGCATCTAGAGTATTAAGTTCATAAAGAACGGAGTAACGCCTTAAGCAAGATGACATGATGTAGACAAAGTAAACTCACGCATGAATAAACCCCATCTTTTTACCCTTAATAGCAACGACACATACGTGTCTTGTCCCTTTCTGTCACTGGGATTGAGCACCGCAAGATTGAACCCATTACAAAGCACCTCTCCCATTGCAAGATAAATCAATCTAGTTGGCCAAACCAAATCAATAGATCGGAGAGAAATACGAAGCTATAATAATCATGCATAAAAGAGTTCAGAGAAAACTCAAATAATATTTATGGATAATCTGATCATAAACTCACAATTCATCGGATCACAACAAACACACCGCAAAAAGTGATTACATCGGATAGAACTCCAAGAACATCGTGGAGAACATTGTATTGAAGATCAAATAGAGAGAAGAAGCCATCTAGCTACTAACTATGG
Source organism: Elymus sibiricus (assembly GCA_039707655.1). Taxonomy (NCBI): domain Eukaryota; kingdom Viridiplantae; phylum Streptophyta; class Magnoliopsida; order Poales; family Poaceae; genus Elymus; species Elymus sibiricus. The sequence goes on along the minus strand of CM077672.1, from coordinate 1,807,089 downwards.
ACCCAAAGGTCTGTGGTAAACTACTCACGCATCATCGGAAGGGCAGCAAGGTTGATGTAGAGCCCCTCCGTGATCGATTCCCCCTCCGGCGGAGTACTGGAGAAGGCTCCAGATGGGATCTCGCGAGAATAGAGACTCGCGGCGGCGGAAAAAGTATTTCGTGGACTCCTCTGTTGGTTTCCCGATTTTAGAGAATTTATAGAGGTGGAATTAGGTCAAACGGAGCAGAGGTGGGCCCACGAGGCACCAGGGCGCGCCACCCCCCGGGGCGCGCCCTGGTGGCTCGTGGCCACCTCCTCTGTCTTCTGGCCCTCTCCCGAAGCTTCTAGTGTCTCTTATGTCCAAAAAAAAATCTCCAAAAAGTTTCGTGGCATTTGGACTTCGTTTGGTACTGATATTCTGAAAAACCAAAAACAGGCAAAAAACAGCAACTGACACTGGGCACTAAGTTAATAGGTTAGTCCCAAAAAATGATATATAATTGCTTGTAAATGTATATAAAACATCCAAGATTGATACTATAATAGCATGGAACAATCAAAAATTATAGATACGTTGGAGACATATCATTGAGCTCACAGCGGCGGCGAGCTTCGGTCTCCGGCGGTGTTGGTGCTCCAGAGGGCTACAGGTGCGGGAAAGGTGTCCAGGAGGATCTCCGGGGCTCGGTGCATCTCGCGGAGCAATCGGGTGGTCGCGAGGGTGGCTGTGCACGTGGGAAACGTCGCCGAAGTGAGCTAGGGCAGAGTGGACGGTGTGGTAGGTTGCCGGCAGCCTAGTGGCACTCGGGCTCAATTGAATGGGGCGAAATGGAGAGGGGTCTGGGGGGTTACGTAGGTCATGGCCACGGGGGTTGGGGAGTGGCCGGAGCGCGTGGACGTGCGATCGTGCGCGAATGGGCCTCGGGTTCGCGCACGCGTGGGGCTCGGCGATGGTTGTGCGAGGTTAGGGGCGACCCTGACGGGTGGGCCCACCTGGCAGTGAGATTAGGGAGAGAGAGAGAACGCGCGGGACGGCGGGGGGGGGGGGGGGGGGGCTTGGCTGGCTGGCGAGCTGGGCCGCGGTTGGCCTGGCTGGCTGGCTAGGCCTTGCCTTTTTTTCTTTTTATGTTCTGCTTTTTTTTTAATTTGAATTTTCCTCCAAAGGACAAATTCTCCTAAAATCCGTTTGGAATATTTCTGACTGCTTGGACTTTCCTAAATGATTTTGACAAACTATTTTTTTTTTCAAAGACTAATTGGCCTATTTGCAAGGTATTTCTTTTATTTTTATGTTTCCTGTTTTATTTCTTTTATCCAGGGTTTTACCCACATTTTAAATGCCCAATTTAAATTATTTTCAAACCCTAGTTCACTCAAGTAAAATAGGGCAAATATCAATCTTAGGAAAATTCCTTTTCTGCCCTTATGCATTTTCTGAAAATCATTTTCGGGAAAACTTTCATTGTGTCCAAATAAACTCAAAAATGTATTTGAGTTGAAGAGTTGGTCATGTTAGTTTCAAAAAACCAAATATGCAAGGTAAATCATGAATGCATATGCCTCTAGGTTCACATCCAAAATTTAGGAAAAATTTGGGTTGTGACATCGGCTTAACTGAGATGCGGGAGAATCTCGGAACTCCTACACACCGTCAGGGCATAAATCCCTATGAACCAATCTCGGTGATCGGATCCCCCACCGTATCTTCGGATCCGGCCAAGTATCTTCAAGCTATCACTCCCCAAGAGTCGATTTCGCACCTGCCACTGGATAATAGTCACGTCTGGTCGGACCAAGCCAGGAGTTTGGATCCGAAGTCTCTCTGCTGCAGCCCGACAAGCGCGGCCGCACAGTCTGGCCCCGAGGTCAACGCTACATCAACCTCGGGAATTTTCCTTCGGGAAGCCGATGATAGATCGGACTGGAATTAAAATTCAGCTCCCACCCACCCCAACGTTGCGCATCCTCCTTACCCGGCACACAAGTAAAGAAATCCTACAGAATGTGCATAAAGCCACAGAGGATAGTGATCGGTGCAATGATTTTGAATATTAAGAAAGAAATAATTATGAATGTTGACAAAGAAATATACCCAAAAAATTTGGACCCCCGCTTAGCAACATTGTTGTAAGCCTCGTGAAACTGGTTGGCGTTGTCCGGAGCGTGTCTCCGATGTTCCCAGGACAAAGGGGGCTCATATTTATCCTCTCCTACTTTGACAAGGCCAGGGTAATAGTGCGTGCAAAAGCACCCAATGATGCTGCTTGGGTTGCGTGAAGACTTTTCCTCTCCAAGAACAACCAAGGACCTTCAAAAGTGGAAAGGCAAGTGGATCAATATCCGCAAAAAAAATCTTGAACATAAAAATGATATTCAGAGTCCGCGGAAGCACTTACATTTTCCCACTTGGATCGACGTGGAGCCCCTTGGCTGCATATAGTCGCGCCGGGAGTTTGGACACCCCACACAACCATACTGGGCGCTTCTGAGGCTCTGGCCATATATACCATCTTCTTTGCCTCCTCCTCCACCACATACTCTCCCTCGTCCTCATCGCCGTCGACTCGTCAGCCGCACCACGAGGACCCTGCCTCTTGCTCCTCCTCCTCGTGCGGTGTTCGATGACGCGGCCATCGGTGGGCCCGGGCATTCTACGACGTTGACCGACAGCTAGAGCTGTTTGACCGGGGGATATTCCTCTTGGGCGGTCTTCAGACCCTCCCGGCGGGCCGTACTGGGGGCGGCGATCAGTGTTTGGTTTGTGAGGCAGGTGCCACATCAATTAAGTTGTGCATTGTGAACGTTATACATCTACAAATATTTGAACACATGTAATTTATGCATGCAAATTTACATTTTAACATAACAAAATTTTACAATAATAACTTCCTTTTCTTTTCTAATTTCTTTCTCTCTTTTCCGTTTTCTTTTATTTTGTTATCAATTTCTTTCCCTCCCGCCAGGCCGTAGTGTAATATATGCACGACATCATATATATATATGTGTGTGTGTAAAAAGCATTAAGTGGATCATACGAAACATTGTATTGATAGCTAGATAGCAATAGTCATACAACCATAATGATAGTTCATCATACGACGGGCATTCACAAGCTGGTCGGACACTAAAATTAAGACACTAATAGTGGCATGCTATGCACTAAAATCCTCACTAAAATATGGCCACTTCGATGGGGAAGTGGGGGTGGTACGGGGATGGGCATTCCCTCTTCGCGGATATAGATGGGATTATCCATGCTGGTGCCTGGCAACTCCACCGGATCGGTCCACTTCACATCCGGGACCTCATCGGTGGGTATAATAGAGCGGTAGTCTTCATAATTGTGTGAGAGATCGAAATCCCATCCATGCGTCTCTCTCATACACCACAGGAGTATCTCCATCGCACTGACCTGAGTATCACCACCATACGCGGCCCTGATCCGGTCTCGCTCGTACTGCGTGGTAGTAAGGATCTCGAGCTTCGACTACAAAACCAAGGTCCCGCAGCTGTCATACCAGGAAGCGATCTCCTTCATCTTGGCCAACAGATCAGCATAGCCAAGCGCTAACGCCTCAATGAGCCCGTTCCATCCCCTACTGCCGTCCATCTATAAAGAAAATATACAAATGAATTATAAGATGTCATCATTGTATTCATCAAAAAAACACATCTAAGCTGTACTAGCTATCGATCATCATAGTGCACATTATTATATTCATCAAAATATTACCGATTCTATCTAGCTACTATACCTAGTGCACATAATCAATCATACACTCGTCATATAAGAAAAAAGGCATGACCATATAATCGATATAAAAACAAAATATCATCTATTCTAATATATAAACAAAATATCATTGATCCCCATTCATATGAATCGGTCAAAGATATAGAGATCAAAACTATATGTAAGATTTAGATCGATCGATTGATGTGCTCACCTTCCTATCCGGCGATGAAGACCGGCGAGATGAAGACCGTACTTGCCGGGACGTTGGTGAAGGCCGACGGCGGCAGTGGCTGCGGAGATCGCCGGCGAAAAGGCAGATGAGAGGGCGGCGGCGGCGGAGAGATGAGAGTGCGCACGGCGACGACGGCGTGCAGATTTGAGGTTCAAAGGACTGGCCAGGTTGCTATTTATAACCCAGACGTAAGCCGAGTGTCCTTTCACGGCCACTCGGCTTACAAGGGAGGCGAAGGGTTTTTGATTTTACAAAACGAAATCGGAAATATAAGTACCGGGGAAGCATACTCGGCTTACACCAACGGTCCTCAAGCTAGCCGTTAAGTGCGCCGATGGCATACACGTGGCAGTAGTTTTTGCCGGCTAGTGGCTGTAAGTGGAGTGCCTGTTTTCCTGTATGCCTTGTATGTCCTTTCGTCCTGCCTCCCAGCGTATGTTCATGTAAGCCGAGTAGGCGTTGTTTGCTGTGAGTGTTACTTAGCTAACTCGGCTTATATGTATGTAAGCTGAGTACCCGTGTTTTGACACTCGGCTTACACGATAATACTCGGCAGCGTGTGTTTTTTCCTGTAGTGAGATCATGGAGTTGTAAACCATAAAAGTGTAGCAAACCCTGAAAAAATGGGTGGATTGGAAACCCCAGCCCACGGAGAAGAAACAGGATGAAGCAAACCCGTTCAGTGGTCTCTGGGCGCCGTCTCGGCCTAGACGTCGTCATTGTTGACGGTGATGGGAGAATCTGGTACAGATGAGACTTCTTTGATAACCCAATAAATAACAATAAATTCACGGTCCGTAAAAAATAATAGCAATTAATCTGTTATCTTTGGTAACCCAATAAAGCAGATCCATTACGGGCACATACATATTCTGTCAGTTTAAGCAATGGCATACAATTTAATCTTTATAACTAAAATATAATCTTATTTTATCTATTTGTTTTACACATCAAGATTTATTCCGTATGATCCTCTTATATTGCACTAAAATAATATTTGGCCCCGTGGCAACGCACGGACCCATGCCTAGTGTCCTAAAAAAAGAACAAACAAGCAAAAGATAGCTTAATTTGTCATCCCATTGATCATGCTTAATTTGCCACGCAAAAAGAAAGATAGTGCCAAATCACCGCCCACCTGATTTGATTAGCTATAGAATATATTCGTTCCTCTCATCCGGTGCAACTTTTGATCAATGCGATCACTTGCCCTCGCACGATCGACATGCATGAACAATTGCAAGGCCTATTTGGTAAAAAATGATATAATTGCACTTTCTTTCTTTGCTACTCTCCTAATTCATCTTTTTTTTTGAGATGTTTCCTAATTCATCCTTTTTAGTACTTAATAGTATAAAATCGAGGGAGGCTCTTTTGTCTTCACCCAATCAGCACACCCAAAATCAACGGGCGATGAGTCCAAAGCGCTCCTCTGCCCGCCGCTCATGGCACCAGCTCTTCGCCTCCTCTGATAATGGCGACCCCTTCCCAACACCCACCTCAACAACTCTTCCGCGGATCCCTCCCGAAGAGGAAATACCATTGACGTCGCCGTCGATGATTCCTCAATCGCAGTTGCCCTCCAACTCCACCAATCTTCCACACCCGCCGCTCAATAACGAGTCCCTGGCGCACGAGACGGCCGGAGAGGAGATGGAGGAGGGCAAACACTCGCAGCAGCCGCTCGCCGGAGCACCCAGCATCACGAACGGCTCCTCCACTGATGAAGAAGAAGGGTCCGGCTCCTCCACCGATGAAGAGGAAGGGTCCGGCTCCTATACTAACGACGCCGTCCAGAAGGAAGATGAAGAATCGTTCGAGGCCGACGTCTCAGGTTCTTCACCGGGATCCGCTGCAACGGATATGGTCGCTGTCAAGGAGAAGAAAAGGCCTCACCGAGCGGCAAGGAAGGGAGGAAAACCAGGCGCATATGTTCGTGTTTGGTCGACACAAGACGAGGTTCGCATCCTGGAGGGCCTCGCCGCCCACGTCAAAACCTATGGCTCTCCTCCAGGTCGCTCTCAGCTGCCCGATGTCCTTCACGGACACATTCTTGACAAGAAGGAGTTCACAATATCAGAGATTTATGAGAAGGTCCGCCGCATGAGGGATAAATACCGTTCTATGCGGGCCACCGCTGCTTCCGGAGCGCCGTTGCGTGGCGGCGCCGATGACCTCCGGATGTATGAGATCTCAAACAAAATTTGGGGTGATTCGCCACCATTGCCCAATGGCGGAAAGAAGAAGGGCAGCGCTTATCATGCGCCAGGACCACGTGTTCGCAGGGACTTTGAGGAGCTCCAGGATATATACCCTCACCTCGCTCTGGCAGTGGAGAAGATCGCCGCCGATGGGCAGGGCCCTCTGAAGAGGGCGTTTGAGTTGATTGATGATGCTAAAGCCCGCCAACTGAATGACAAAGTGAAGAAGCAGCGGGTTTTGGAGATCAAGGCAGAGTTGGACCATGCTAGCATACAGGGTGAGGTGCTTAGCATGTTTATCAAATTGGTTTGAAGAATCCATCAAATGTCATGCTGAGAAATAAGTTGAAACTCATCTCTTTTGTCCTATATTTTTTTGCGTTGTCATGTGCTCAGGCTCTTTATATATGTTATTATTAGTGGTTATGGATTATGTGATAAATATATGGTGAAATGAGGCTCAACATGATGTCAGTCTTGCTTTTGTAACATTAACCTAGTTTTTTTTTTGCTGGGTGGTAACATTAACCTTCATCAAAAAGTCATAAAATGTTCTGGAAAGAAAATCAGCCCCTAGCTAGTCACAATATGTATAGATTATGCTGCAAAATTTTAGTTCAAACCTGGATACGAAGCTTGATAAACCAAAAGCACAAATCTTTGAATTTGTTGTTTTTTGTTTCATAAACAATGTTTAAATTTTTATTTGAAACTTTTTAGAAATTCACTTGCATCATTGTGTCTATCTTTCCTATTAAAGGGGAGTCTGTCGTCATCGTCGTCGTAATGGTTACCATATCCCACCCCTTTGTACGATCAACGCAAAACAAAAATCCATCGTACAAATAGTTGCCGTAATTCAGCGTAGAAAAACAAAGTCAGTCGTAAACAAATCCATACTAAACAAAATCATCTGAAAAAGTGGCATTCTTTTAGATGCATTTGTCACTCTGGATAGTACCATAAACTGGACTTGGTGGGATCGTAAGATTTCCTTCCTCTATGTCCTTCGTGTGATTTTCCATCGGGGAACTTATTAAAGTCCAACCCCATCTGCTAGTTCCCCTTTCTATTTCTCTTGCTATGTTATCTTAGCTCAAAAGAATCCAGTTAGCTAGCTGATGGAGCCTTATCATTAGCCTTTCCCAAATTATTCCATATAATTTACATTTACAGTCATAAAAAGTACACTTCTCACTGATCTGATCTGAAAGATATATATTTGGGTGGATAGGTTTCAGAGATTGAAAATATTTCATTGCTATATATATTGGTAAATAAATTGTACACGCTGCAGTGTTAAGTACTATCTCTTGAAGCAAGTATTACGTGTTCTAGATGCCATCCACACATCTGTAAAAAAAAAAATACATTTGGCTGAACTTTTGGGCGAGGTACAGTTCATGGAGAAATAAAACTGCAAGACCAGGAAAAGTTGCTGTAAATTTTAGGTTTTTGTACTCTGAGGTATTCTGTTGTCGGCAAAATTAGTAGTTAAATGAGGTATGACTTTTTTGCTGAGGATGATCATGAATTCCCTTGAGTTCATGTCCAGATATTCGGAGCTGCAGAATATCATATCCAATATTTATTGAAGATGGTATCTTCATTGTTCCTGTTGGAGTTATACTCCCTCTGTTCGGAAATAGGTGTCATGGTTTAGTTCAAATTTAAACTGAAACCCCATCGCCTATTTCCAAACGGAGGTCATATTTCGCAACTACCACAATAAATCTGTTTTGTCATCTATTACTGAATTTTTGACTCCGGTGTAAGAAAAAAAGTATGCAATTGTAGCCTTGCATATGATAAAGACATTTGTAGGTTAACCAAAAAAACTGGATCAACAAAAGTATTTCATCATCTCCTACAAACACATCATATCTTTGTCAAACAATAAAGATTTATTTTGCGAATTCTCATTCCCTGTGCCAATAAGTTTTTTCACGCCTTCGAGAGTTGTATTGGTGGCAGACGGTAAGGTGCACGTTGAGGGCATGGCGGAAGTCGAGCCCCTAGGTGGTGCGGTGTCCGAGGGGCTGTGGGGAGGGGCGGTGCGTGTCGATCAAGTCTATTCAGCCAGGGCCATGTTAGGTTTGTAAAGCAATCATTGATTATTTGTTCATCGTGCTAGCGACAAACCAAATAAGACATATATACATCTCAGCCCAATTCGGAGCGTCTGTTCTAGACATCGCTAAGTATTCGGGATAGCCTATCTGTTCGCGTCCGAAATGAGTCGTCCCTCCCATCCCCGCTCGAGCCAAGTGGTCTCGACCGCGCTGTTGGAGATATGCCCTAGAGGCAATCATGTGATGATGATATTTCCCTATGTATTCATGAGTCTTTTGTATTGTCCTCGAACATCATCAATGATATGTATCAATAAGTACGTGACTTGTTTGTGGAACTATGTATTGTATGATGATCGTTCTAATGGTCCCTAGTTGATAAGGTTATGCGGACATATATCCTTGATTAGTATACGACTCGGTTGATGACTATGTTTCACAAGTCATGTGCATGGAGATGCTAAACCAATAGTATGGACTCGGGGATGGAGATCACCGAGTCGGACATACCCACTATGAGACGCAGCGAGATAATGTCATTTGTTAGTCTCAAGTACAATGTCTATGCCATGTCCTAGACCTGAGGTCCTCGCATGTTCTCGGGATGAGGATCGACTCACTTAGGGTCTATCAAACGCTACTCCATAACTGGGTAGTTATAAAGGTAGCTTTCGGGTGAGTCGTGATACATGCCGCGAGACATGGCTGGCCAAGATGGGATTTGCCCCTCCTATACGGAGAGATATTCTCTGGGCCCTCTCGAGTGATCAGATTCAAAAAGCATGGCCATGCGACTTGGGTTAAGTGTTAATCCAGTTCGGGAATCTGTATCACGGTTTCGAGAAGAGAGGTCGAGCTACCACAAGGGTGACAAGTACTCGCCTTGAGCTCGACAACATATATCATGAGGCAAAAGGAATGTTTACATATGACACATTGTCGAGGTTCGTCAAACGACTTTACGCTCACTTGGGAGTTGGCACCTTCTGCTAGGAGCCGCTACCAACTATCGACTCTGGTCATGTCCATGTGTACATGAACCTATAGGGTCGCACACTTAAGGGGCTGCAGCCCATTCGGATTGGATCCCAGTGGAAATGGATGTAGACTCCTAGTGGGCTCAAGTGTTGAGCCCACCTCGGAGGTCTATATAAAGGGGAGTGGGCACACCAGTTAGGGTTGATCCTTTCCACCCGTGACAGCCGCCGCCACAACTCCCCATGCCCATGCCGCGCGACCGGACCTAGCAGTCCGCCGCCCGACGCTGCTCCCCGCACATGTGGATACCTTGGAGGCATCGCATCTGCGGTGCTCGGACGAACCGTTCGAGGGATTCGCGAGGTACCGTTCGCGGGAGATCACCGTTCGCGGGTCTTCCCTGTTCGCGAGAGATCGGCAACGCAAGGAGGAGACGCCTCGGGAAATCGACTGCACGCATCACCAACTCTACTTCCGCTGCGGTGACTGCGCGTCTAGTGGTAAACCCGATCCCGTGATTTATTTCCAGCAGCATGATCTTGGGTGCGCGGTGATACGTCTCCAACATATCTATAATTTTTTCTGGACCAGAAGAGATCCACGAAGCTTCGGGAGAAGATCAGAAGAGCCACGAGGAGGCGGCAAGCCTGGAGGGCGCGCCCCCAGGCTTGTGGGCCCCTCGTTGCCCCTCCTGACCTAATTCCAGCGCTATAAATTCCCAAATATTCCCAATATACCAGAGAGATAGAAGAGAAAACCTTTCCGCCGCCGCAAGCCTCTGTTCTTCCGCGATCCCATCTGGAGGCCTTTTCCGGTACTCTACCGGCGGGGGAATCAATCACGGAGGGCTTCTTCATCAACCTTGCTGCCCTTCCGATGATGTGTGAGTAGTTTACCACAGACCTATGGGTCCATAGCTAGTAGCTAGACGGCTTCTTCTCTCTCTTTGATCTTCAATACCATGTTCTCCTTGATGTTCTTGGAGTTCTATCCGATGTAATCTTCTTTTGCGGTGTGTTTGTTGGGATCTGATGAATTATGAGTTTATGATCAGATTATTCATGAGAAATATTTGAGTCTTCTCTGAACTCTTTTTTGCATGATTATTATAGCTTTGTATTTCTCTCCGATCTATCGATTTGGTTTGGCCTACTAGATTGATTTATCTTGCAATGGGAGAGGTGCTTTGTGATGGGTTCAATTTTGCAGTGCTCAATCCCAGTGACAGAAAGGGACATGACACGTATTTGTATTGTTACCATTAAGGATAAAAAGATGGGGTTTAATCATATTGCTTGAGTTTACTTACATCATGTCATCTTGCTTAAGGCATTACTCTGTTTCATACTTAATACCCTAGATGCATGCTGGATAGCGGTCGATGGGTGGATTAATAGTAGTAGATGCAGGCAGGAGTCGGTCTACTTGTCTCGGACGTGATGCCTATATACATGATCATTGCCATGAATCCGTCATAATTATTTGCTTTTCTATCAATTGCCCAACAGTAATTTGTTTACCCACTGTATGCTATGTGTTCGAGAGAGAAGCCTCTAGTGAATGGCCCCCGGGTCTACTTTATCATATATTAAAAACCTAAAAATACCTTGCTGCAATTTATTTAGTTTTATTTTATTTAGTATTTTAGTTTATCTATTTATCTCTATAAGATTTAATCCTTGCAATTTAATACTATACTTTATCATATAGTTGGATCATATGGTGTTTCTTCCCACTCTATCTTCTTGTGATGAATTGAGTCTTTCCCTTTGAGGTTTCGTTATTGTCGGATTGAATATTTCAGATTTGAGAACACTTGATGTATGTCTTGCATGTGGATACCCATGGTGACAATGGGGTATTCTATTGAGTCACTTGATGTATGTTTTGGTAATCAACTTGCGGATTCCCGAGGTGACATTGGGGTAATCTATGCATATGGGTTGGTACACATTTTCATCTTCTTTTCTCCGATAAGAAACTTTGGGGTACTCTTTGAAGTTCTTTGTGTGGATTGAATATTATGAATATGAAGTTGTTTGATGCATATCGAATAATCAACTCACAGATACTTGTGGTGACATTGGAGTATCTAGGTGACATTAGAGTTGGTTGATGCGTATCATATGGTGTTATTTTAGTACGAACTCTAGGGCTATTTGTGACACTTATAGGGATGGCTCAATAGATTGATCGGAAAGGATAACTTTGAGGTGGTTTCGTACCCTACAACAATTTCTATCTTATGTTCTCCGCTAATAGGAACTTTGGAGTGATTCTTTATCGCACATTGAGGGATTGTTATATGATTCAATTATGTTAGCATTGTTGAGAGATTGCACTAGTTAAAGTATGAACCCTAGGCCTTGTTTCTAAGCATTGAAATACCGTTTGTGCTCCGTTTTATCACTTGCTACCTTGCTCTTTTTATATTTTCAGATTACAAAAATATATATCTACTATCCATACTACACTTGTATCACCATCTCTTCGCCGAACTAGTGCACCTATACAATTTACCATTGTACTGGGTGTGTTGGGGACACAAGAGATTTCTTGTATTTGATTGCAGGGTTGTTTGAGAGAGATCGTCTTCATCCTACGCCTCCCACGGATTGATAAACCTTAGGCCATCCACTTGAGGGAAATTTGCTACTGTCCTACAAAACTCTGCACTTGGAGGCCCAACAACGTCTACAAGAATAAAAGTTGCGTAGTAGACATCAAGCTCTTTTCTGGCGCCGTTGCCGGGGAGGTGAGTGCTTGAAGGTATATCTTTAGATCTTGCAATCGAATCTTTTAGTTTTTTTGTTTTATCACTAGTTTGGTTTATAAAAGAAAACTACAAAAAAATGGAATTGAGGTTGCCTCATATTATTCGTCTTTATAATGTCTTTCTTGAAAATGATGGAGCGGAAAATTGTGCTCAATTGATAGAAGAAGAATTCAATAAAATGTTTGGCATAAAATCTTTGAATGATGAGCATGATTGCAATGTTGTTAGTATGAAATCTATGAATATCCATGATGCTAATGATATGCAAAGCCATAAGCTTGGGGATGCTATGTTTGATGAAGATGATATTTTTAGTCCTCCAAGTTTTGATGAGAAAATTTATTATGATGATTGCATGCCTCCTATTTATGATGATTATAGTTATGAAAGTGGATTTGGAGAGGTCACAACTTTATTTAATGACGATTCCACAATTTTGCAAGAAGTTTCAATTGATTATGACAACAAAGTTGCTATCTATGATGATTATGGTGATGACATGTATGCTATAAAGAATAATGATAACTATGAAACTTGTCATCATGATTTTAATGTTCAATTTGATTATGTCAATCAAGTATCTCATGATAGTTATTTTGTTGAGTTTGCTCCCACTATTATGAATGAGAAGAAAATTGCTTATGTGGGGAGTAATGAAAATTCTATGCTTGTGAATCATGAAAAGAATGCTTTATGTGATAGTTATATTGTTGAATTGATTCATGATGCTACTGAAAATTATTATGAGAGAGGATCATATGCTTGTAGGTGTTCCAATAATATCAAGTTTCCTCTCTATGTGTTGAAAGTTTTGAAGTTGCACTTGTTTTGCCTTCCTATGCTAGTTGATTCTTGCTCCCATAAATTGTTTGCTCACAAAATCTCTATTCATAGGAAGTGGGTTAGGCTTAAGTGTGCTTGCCATATGTTTCATGATGCTCTATTTGTGTTTCAATTCTTTACTTGTATGTGAGCATCATTGAAATCATCATGCCTAGCTAAAAGACATTAAAGAAAAGCGCTTGTTGGGAGACAATCCAATATTTATCCCTACTGTTTTTTTGTGTTCACATGATTAAGCTACTGTAGTAATCATGTTTTATATGTTTTCTTTCAATAATGTGCCAAGTAAAGCCTTTGGGATAGTGTGGATGCTAGTTGATTTGATTCTGTGCAAAAACAGAAACTTTTGCGTCCAGTGCTGGAATTTCTATTCTGTACTGGAGCGTGAGAAAATTCTGAAATTTTTCCACAGTATTGGGTTACAAATTTTTTACGTTTTCCTAATTTTTCAGAATTTTTGGAGGTACATAAGTATGGTTTTTAAATCGCTCACTACATGCTGTTCTGTTTTTGACAGATTCTGTTTTCGGTGCATAGTTTGCTTGTTTTAGTGTTTCCATAGCTTATATAATGAGATATAAATTGTGGAAATGATATAATACAGTAGGAATTATGTGAGAACAATTATGAATCTTGTCTTTACAGTACCTAAGTGGATGATTTATTTTTATCATACTAACCTATCTCACAAGTTCCGTTAAGTTTTGTGTGATTGAAGTTTTCAAGTTTTGGGTGAGATATCGATATGAGGAGAATAAGGAGTGGCAAGACCCTAAGCTTGGGGATGTCCAAGGCACTCCAAGGTAATATTCAAGGAAGACTCAATCGTCTAAGCTTGGGGATGCCCCGGAAGGCATCCCCTCTTTCGTCTTCAACATTATCGGTAATCTTACTTGGAGCTATATTTTTATTCGTCACATGATATGTGTTTTATTTGGAGCATAATTTTATTCTGTTGATATTTGCTTGGTATTATCAATAATCATGTTTTGTGTCTTTTAGTTCAATAAAATGCCAAGTATAGCCTTTACCATGCTCATTTTGCAAGTTCATGTGTTGCTGTTTGAAAACAGGAAGTTTTCTGTTATGTCCAGAATATTCCTGAATAGTCAGGACATGATAAAAATCTGAAATTTTTACACAGTAAGCATGCATGAGTTCTATGTCACGTGGTAATTTTTCAGAATTTTTGGAGTTAGGGAAGTATGAATTATTATTCCCCCTTTACAGACTGTTCTGTTTTGGCAGATTTCGGTTATAGTTGCATTGTTTGCATATGTTGCTTGTTTAATGTTTCTATTTGTGGATAGGAGTATTAAATATGTAGAGGCATTTAGTATGCAATGTTTAATTATAATTTTAGTGATTTTCTAAAGTAGAGAATGTTAAGGTTTTGAGTTGATTTATACTAACTTATCTCACGAGTTCTTCTTGAGTTTTGTATGGATGAAGTTTTTAAAGATTTAGGAGAAGCCATGATATGAGAGGAATTAAGGAGACACGAGAGCTCAATCTTGGGGATGCCAAAAGCACCCCAAGATAACATTCCAAGAAGTCTCAAGCAACTAAGCTTGGGGATGCCCCGGTTGGCATCCCACCTTTCTTCATCAACACCTATCGGTTAGCCTAAGTTTTTCCTTCTTCACATGATATGTGCTATTCTTGGAGTGTCCTTTTATTTTCATTTTGTTTGCTGTTTTAATAAAATTATCAAGATCTGAAATCTTTATTTGGAGAGAGTCTTCACATAGCTACTTAATTGTTTAACTACTCATTGATCTTCACTTATGTGACGCCCCCGACCCGACCGTGCACTAATCATACACGCAAATGCACATGATCAAGCCTAGGGACTCACTTGAAGATATCACAACACAACTCTAAACACACAAAAAATACAAGCTTTATATTACAAGCCAGGGGCCTCAAGGGCTCGAATACATAAGGTTGAGTCATACAAGCATCAGCGGAAGCATTAGATATCTGAGTACAGATATAAAAGTTAAACACATAGGCTTTTAAGAAGGCGGGGCAAAATAAAATCACTGATCGAAAAGGCACAGGCCTCCTGCCTGGGAGCCTCCTATCTACTCCTGGTCGTCGGCGGTCTCCACGTAGTAGTAGGCTCCTCTAGAGGGGTAGTAGTAGTCGTCGACTAGGGCAGCTGGCTCCGGGGCTCCGTCATCTGGTCACAACAATCGGGTATGGGGGAAAAAGGGGAGCAAAGCAACCGTGAGTACTCGTCCAAAGTACTCGCAAGACTTACATCAGAACTATGCTAAGTATGCATCAGTATCAAAGAAGGGCTGTATCAGTGGACTGGACTGCAGAAATGCCAGAATAGAGAGAAAGGCCTAGCCTATCGAAGACTAGCATCTTTAGCATCTTGCAACATTAGAAGAGTGCAGATTTGTATCATATCATTTAGTAACAAGCATGTAGCATCAAAGCCTAGAGATCCTTCCTCGACTCCTTGCGAGAAAGCAATCCCGGAGCTTCCAATTTAAGTAACATGTAACCAGTTCCAGTTGTAGTGGATCGGGATACTTTATTGAGTGTCCTGTTACCGTGGACACGGCTATTCGAATAGATAATATTCCCTGCAGGGGTGCACTACTGTTACCCAACACGCTCGATTAACTCCGGCCGGACACACTTTTCTCGGTCATGCCCGGCCTCGGCTGATCGACACGACGTAGTCCTACCTAGGCTCCGCAGAAAGGTCCCCGCCAGTCTACATCCTAAGTGCTCAGGGGTCTTGGGCCCATCGCCCTTTGCACTCCGGGTCGTTGCGAGAAGGGCGATCCAGGCACCACCTCTGTCATGGATGGCGCCGACCCGGCCCGGCCGCAATACTGAACTGGACGTCTGACAGGGCTTTCGGTTGATACATACGGCGCAGAGGGCCCCATTAAACCATTATCCCACGTGGTGATAGTGCGTATAGGCCAGTGGCCAACTCAGACCAAATACCCAAATCCGTTAAGTGTATTGGGAGCTCGCGGAACGAGCAGAGATCCACAAAACATGTGTCCCCATCGCCCCGTCTCGTGGACTTACAGCAGGGGCTCAGAATGCCCGGCCGTCCCACATAATCATCTCGTGGGTACCCTCATGGTCAACCCGATTGCACATCTCTCGTGGGTACCCCTCGGAGTCGACCCGTCTTTATCCAGTATCTGTAGTAAAACCCAGGTAACCGTGTGTCCATAACATCAAGATGGAATCCGAGGAATCACCCTCTTTGGATTTTCCTCTCGACGTATCCGTCAAGGTGAACCCAGAGGAATCACCCTTGATGGTATTCACACTTGCGGGGTTGCTCGACAGAAGCTTCGTCGGAGGTGGTGGAAGAGGAATCGCCCTCGTAGCCCACAACCAACTAGCTGTACTACAGAGGCAGCAGCGGGAGTGATATAAGAGGTTTCACCCTCGGCACTCGATGTTAGCTCTGCAAAGTCGAACAACTTAGGGGGGGTGTGTGGTGATGTGCTGGTCTTAGCCCGTCGATCACATCGATCGGGGCACTGGTAACTAAGCGGGGCAACTAGGACAAGAAGGAGGGGCCACAGATGGTTTTCCAACCAACCTATACTAAGCATTTAGGATAACAGGTAAGGTATCAATAGCAGTCTACAAAAACAGGCTATGCATCAGAATAGGATCAATCAAAAGATGTAGCAAATTCTAATGGAAGCAGGAGGGAGAAAGAATAGGTGATATAGGCATGCGTCAAGGGGGTTTGCTTGCCTGGAAGCTCTGCGGCAAAAGAGGGGTCGTCAGTGGTGTCGTCGGTCTCCGGAGCTGCGTCGGTCTCGGGGTCTACGGGATAAGAAGAGGGGGAAGAAACAATAAATAAAAGCAAACAGATGCAACACAATGCATGGCATGGCAGTATGCAGCGTTGGTGGTGACCTAATGCAATGCTACATGTCGCAGACGAAATGGGAAAATATCTGGGATATTTTCCCGGCGTTTAGGCAGATTTCGGTATACTGAACCGGAGGGGAAGGTTCCATGTTCAGGTAGTTATGAGTGATGGTCAAGCATCATGACCACATATTTGGATTCGTCTCGTTTTTCTGATCAACTTTCATGTAGAAAGTTTTTTGATCCAAGCTACGGTTGAATTTCTACGAATTTCCAAAGTTTTTAGCATTTTTCTGAAATTTAAATCAATTTTGAAAATAACAGAAAATAGCTTATTTCGTCAGCATGATGTCAGAGTGATGTCAGTAGTCAACCCAGCCGTTCCATGTCAAACCTGACGGCTGGGACCCACCTATCATACACAGTGGGCTAATTAGAGGTTAACTAAATTAAACCGGAGTTAATTAGGGAGGTGGGCCCCACTGTCAGTGTCTGTTTAACTTAACTAATTAATTTTATTTAGTTTAAACAGTGATTAAATGGCGGGGCCCACATGTCAGTGGCAGTAGCTGCCCAGTCAGCCGAGTTGACCAAGTCAACTCGGTCAACTGGGGCCCCTGGGCCCACTGGCAGCGACCCAGGGGTTGCCAGCGTGGCCGCCACGTCGGCGGTGGCCGGCGACGATAAAACGCGGCGGCACGTTCGGGAGGCCGCCGGAAATCGCGCTCCGGCGACCATTTGGCGCGCGGTTTGCGGCATTCGAACGTGCGTTCGATGCCGCATCGATCTGCGACGGTGGCGCGGCCGGAGATGGACTGTGGCGACGGCGGCGAGCTCGCGAGCGGCGGCCAAAATCGGGCGGAGACGTCTACGGCGATGTGGGGCACGGCAAATGACGCGGGTGAGCACGTTGGGGGTCCTACGGTGGTGCTGAGCACGGCCACGGGTTCGGGTGAGCTCGACGGTGAGCGAGGCCACGACGGCGAGCAGCACGGCGGAACCGAGCTCGGCCATGGCGGGCGCGGTGGCTACGGGCGCGTTGGAAGGCAGGGGAGCGAGGGGAGAGGAGGAGTAGCTCACCGGGGAGGCACACGAGGGCCCGGTGGTGGCTTAGGAGCAGCAGCGCGGCCGGAATCGGAGGAGCTCACCGGAGACCGAGAAGATGGGGGCGGCTCGATCCGCGCGATGCAGGGCTCCCCTGCTCGAATGGCTCGTCGCAGAGGACGTGGTCGAGCACGGCGGAGTGCGTGGACAAGGCGGCGCGGCTCGGGAACGACGTTGGCCGTGGCGGAGACGAATGGCGGCGACGGCAGCGCTCGGGCGAGCTCATGCGCGGGCGAGATAGCGAGAGAGAGGAGGGAAAAAGTGGCGAGGGCGGCCAGGGGGATTGGACGGCTTCGACCTTATCATCCCCGAGCCCTGTGGCATCGCGGTGTCGGCTGCTTGCCGGCGCGCGCGCGCTCAGCCACGGCGACGGCGACACGGGGAGGAGAGAGGCGGGAGGAGGGAGACAGGCCGGGGTGGGCTGGGCCAGTCACACTGTGCACTTAGGCCCAGTCGGTCAGGCCTTTTTATTTATTTTTCTGTTTTCATTTTCCATTTGCCCTTTGCATTTTCTTTTTGCTAGCAAAATGAGTTTTGTAAAATGCATGACTTGCCAAATCAAATACTAGGTAATGTCTGGCACTGTCATCATCCCGGCGGTCTCCATGACGAGGAGGGAGTAGTTCACCCTCGGGGCTGAGGGTATGTACTAGTAGCTATGTGTTTGATCTCTCTCTCTCTCTCGTGTTCTAGATATGGCACAATCTTGATGTATCGCGAGCTTTGTTAATATAGTTGGATCATATGGTGTTTCTGCCTTCTCTATCCTCACTATAGGAATCAGAGAATTTGCCATCAGTCCATTCTTTGCCGTCTGTTAGCTGACGGCAAAGATCATCTTTGCCGTTAGCTTCCCAAAAGCAAACGGCAAAGAATGGCCTCATGGGAAAGATCGGATTTGTCGTTAGTACACTCTTTGCCGTCTGCTAGCCGCCGCAAAGAGCCTAAAAGCAGACGGCAAAGAGCCCATCTGGGCCCCACTGGAGCTCGGAGCTGATCAGGTCAAACGGACGGCCTGGATGCCGTCTGCTAGCAGACGGCAAAGCGGAGCAGAAGGCAAAGACCGCAAAAAGCAAACGGCAAAGCTCGTACTGCCTAACGTATCTAACGGCCGTGCCCCGCCCCCACCTCTCTATCTCTATTTCTCTCTCTCTCTCTCTCTCTCTCTCTCTCTCTCTCTCTCTCTCTCCCTCTCTCTTTTTCCCGCGCAGCCGCCGCCCCGACGACCCACCACCGCCCCCGCCGCGCCCGTCGCTGCCGCCGCCCCGCCGCCCCGACGACCCACCACCGCCCCCGTCGCGCCCGTCGCTGCCGCCGCCCCGCCGCCCCACCATCCGTGGCCCCGCCGCCCCCTCGCCCCGGCGCCCAGATCCACCGCCCGGTCGCCCCCCTCCGGTGAGTTTTTTTTCTTCTCTGTTTTTTTTTCTTTTTTTATTTAATTGGTATTGTTAGGTTAGTGCTAGGTTAGGTTAGAAAAGAACTAGGAGAAGAAGATTTTAGGTTAGTCAAAATTAGAAGAAGAAGAAGAAGATGGAAAAAAAAAGAAGAAAAGAAGAATAAGTAGAAGAAGAGGAAAAAGGAAAAAAAGGAAGAAGAAGAAGAAGAAGAAGAAGAAGAAGAAGAAGAAGAGGAGGAGAAGAAAAGAAGAAGAAGAAGAAGAAGAAGAAGAAGAAGAAGAAGAAGAAGAAGAAGAAGAAGAAGAAGAAGAAGAAGAAAAAGAAAAAGAGGAGAAGAAGAGGAAAAACAGGAGAAGAGGAGAAGAAGAAGAAAAAGAGGAGAAGAAGAAGAAGAAGAAGAAGAAGAATAAAAGAGTAGTGGAAAAGTAGTTATATATATAGAGAGATTTTTTTATCGGGATTGAATATTCGTGTTGATCGGGTGGATTTAAATGTGCAGTTGTTTCGTCGCTGCGAGGGTCTGGTGTTCGACGACCTCCCCGTGCGTTCGATGAGCTCCCCTGCGTTCGTGGGTGAGCACAAATGACATCTCCTCCTCCCCCCTTCATTTGCTCTGTTCCGAATGCCGATGATACTTGCTAGCTATAGGTAGATTCAATCATCAGTATGCGTGACCAGTATGCGTCTCCCGTTCGAAAGGGTTACAGTTATAAATATGCATGCATTTGCATATTTATAACCGCGATTCTTTCGAATTGTCCAACGTTATCCATGGACAGCCCGAGTATGTGTAGATTGGGTTCGTTTTCCCATGCTTTGCTCCGGATCCGATGCAGAATTTCGTCAGTGCCTCCCTATTGTTCTCCGGGTACACATCCTCTCTGTTTATTGCCGAGACGTGTATCCGGAGAACAGCGGGGAGGTGCTGCCGAAATTTTGCGTCAGATCCGGAGCAGAGCATGGGAAAACGAACCCAATCTACACATACTCGGGTGGGATTAGGACCTATGTTTACCTATTAGCGTGTAGGTTGCATGGACGTAATAAAATTGACAAACTTGATTAACTGATGAATATATATGCTGAATTATATATATATATTTCTTGTGTGTTTAGTAGGTAGGTAAGATGAGTGATCGTGCGTGGATGTACACCGGTCACACTAGTCAGAAAGACATGACCAATGAATGGTTAACAAAAACCAAGGGGTTTGTGAAAGCCGCATTTGCAAATGGCCAGAGAAAAACCTGGTGCCCCTGTGTTAGGTGCGACAACTTTTCACAGAGGACAGAGGGTGAAATGGGTAAACACCTGCAGAAGTGGGGTTTTACGGCTGATTATACGGTGTGGAGATTTCATGGTGAGTCTGCCCAACGTACCAGAGCTGAGGTGGTTCGTCGTCGCACCGACGAGCATGGTACCGGGATCGAAGACATGGTGCAAGACTTTGATGATGCTCGGGATTCGGACGATGAGATGGAGGAATCTGCAAAGGCCTTCAATGAAATGTTGGAGTCTTCAAAACGTCCTCTCCACGAGCACACTGAGCTTTGTCAGCTGGATGCCATCGCACAAGTAATGGCTCTGAAGGCTCAATTCAACTTGGGCAGAGAATGCTACGACGCGATGATGACACTATTTGGACGCTTTCTACCCAAAGGCCATGTAATGCCTGCAAACCTGTACCAGTCGGACAAAATCCTCCGTGTACTTAAGATGCCCTATGAGAAGATAGATGCCTGTGAGAAAGGATGTGCCTTATTTAGGCTTGAGTATGCGGGCTTGAACTATTGTCCCATTTGCATGTCTTCCAGGTATGTTGTGGTAGACAACGGTATGGGTGAGAAGAGGCAGACCAGAATCCCCGTTAATGTTCTTCGGTATCTGCCAATCGTACCAAGACTTCAACGTCTTTTCATGGTCGAAGAGACGGCCAGACAAATGACATGGCACAAATTGGGCAAAAGAACCGAACTAGATGTAGATGGGAATCAGATGTTGGTACACACATCGGATGCTTTTGCGTGGAAGCTCTTCGATGCATTACATAAGGATAAAGCGGCAGATCCAAGGCATCCTCGAGTCTGCATCGGCACGGATGTGTTCAATCCGTTTGGTATGACGGCAACCCAATACAGTTGTTGGCCTGTATTTGTCATTCCACTCAATCTCCCCCCCGGACAGATTATGCAAAGAAAGAACATTTTCCTGACGTTGATAATTCTAGGGCCCAACTATCTGGGGAAGAATATGAATGTGTACATGCAGCCGCTTAAGGATGAATTGCAAGAAGCTTGGGATAATGGGTTCAAGACATACG
Source organism: Elymus sibiricus (assembly GCA_039707655.1). Taxonomy (NCBI): domain Eukaryota; kingdom Viridiplantae; phylum Streptophyta; class Magnoliopsida; order Poales; family Poaceae; genus Elymus; species Elymus sibiricus. Next base: position 1,785,579 of record CM077672.1, on the reverse strand, counting down.
ACGCCGCTAGAAAACAAAACTTCACAATGCATGTCTAGTACATGTACTCGATGCATGACTTGCCGGCGTATGCGCTATTCGTTGGCTGGTGTGTGCATGGAAGGTTCCCGTGCCCCACATGCAAGGCAGCTCTTCAGTTTCGTTGGCTGGAGGCGGGTCGCAAGTATTCTTGCTTCGACTTGCATAGACCGTTCCTGGATCCTCGCCATAAGTTCAGAAAAGACAAGAAGAACTTCATCAAAGGTAGAGTTGTCAAAAACTCTGCACCACCTGCGTTGACAGGCCAACAGATCCTGGATCAGTTATATGCTCTCGAGCCTGATCCAGAGCGTCCAGGGTATTTCAAGGGGTATAATTCGAAACACGCCTAGACTCACAAGACATGGTTGTGGGATCTGCCTTACTTCAAAGACCTCCTTCTTCCACACAACATCGATGTGATGCACACTAAAAAGAATATCAGCGAGGCCCTTTTTGGTACATTGTTCGGCATAGAGGGGAAGTCAAAGGATAATCCTAAGGCTAGAGTCGATCAGCAGACTCTATGTGATAGACCGTTACAAAACATGCGACAACCGAAAGGAAAGAAGAACTGGTCGAAGCCAAAGGCCTGGTTCAATCTTGGAAGGGGAGCTATGAGTGAAATTATCTTGTGGGTGAAAATGCAGTTGATGTTCCCCGATGGGTATGCAGCGAATCTAAAGAGGGGAGCGAGTCTTGAAAAATTGAAAATATTTGGTCTCAAGAGTCATGATTGGCACATATGGCTTGAGCGGGTACTGCCGGTGATGTTGCGTGGCTTTATCCCTGAGGATGAATGGCTAGTATTGGCAGAGCTGAGCTATTTCTTCCGTGTTCTTTGTGCGAAAGAACTATCGCCTGGCGTGCTAGATGACATGGAAAAGTTGGCGCCGGAGTTGCTCTGCAAGTTAGAGAAGATCTTTCCACCGGGCTTCTTTAATCCAATGCAGCATTTGATTTTACATCTCCTGACCGAGGCAAGATTGGGGGGGCCCGTGCAAAATCGTTGGTGCTATGCAACTGAGAGGATGCAGAAGACGCTTCGAGCAAAATGTAAAAATAAACGTAGAATTGAAGCATCGATGGCCGAGGCATTCATTACTGAGGAGGCGGCAAACTTCGTGACAGCACACTACGAAGCCAAAAATTGTCATTTGCATAATCCGAAGCCTCGGTACAATGCTGGCGACCCTAAAAAAGGTCGATCCAACCTCAGCCTATTCAAAGGGAAGCTCGCACCAGCCGGTGCTTCGAAACCAATACCGTTGGATGTCGAAGAATGGCGGACCATTTCGTTGTATATCTTCAACAACCTAATAGAAGTGCGGCCGTACATCGAGTAAGTTCTCGGTACATTGTTTCGCAACTTCTAATTCCTTTGAACCGCTCTTATTCCCGGATATTTGATACAGTCGATATGTCGCCAAATTCTCGGATGGAGCGGTGATCCAAAAGGATTCCATTGAAGAGTATGAGCTTCTGGCAAAGCATGGAGGCGGCTATCCCGGTTTCATCTCTTGGTTCAAACAAACGGTAATTACCATTAATAGACCATTTCATTTATTCGTCTAATTTGCGGCTAATGCAACAATCCTTTCGTATTAAACTTGTAGGCTAATTCAGAGTCTATGGACGCCGAATTGTGAGAAGGCGCTAATGGTTTTGACTATAAGGTCCATTCATTTGAGAAATACGACATCAACGGGTATCGCTTTCGTACCTTTGGCAAAGAGCTATCTATGCATGGCCGACCGAAAATCTACAAATTGTGGTGTCTCTGTTATCGGTGAAGGAGGTACCGAGTATTATGGAAGAGTTGAAGCAATTTATGAACTTCTATTCTATCGTGAAAACCCACCGAATGTCGTAGTCTTCAAATGTTATTGGTTCCAGCCGAAGGAGACTAGGACTCATGAACATATAGGGCTAGTCAAAATCAAACAAAGCACCCATTTAGATGTTCCCGATGTCTATATTACGGCTCAACAGGCGACCCAAGTTTTCTATCTACTGTGGGCCTGCCAAACTAATACAAATCTGAATGGTTGGGATGTCGTTTATGAAGTGCCGCCACGTGCTAGACCACCTCCCCCCAATGAAGAGGATTATGAACCTCACATTAACCCAGACACATATGAAGGAGAATTCTTCCAAGAAACACGTCTTTCCAAAAAAAGTTTCAAGAACCGCTCTACTTCACACCAGAACATGGAAGTAGATAGCGACAGTGAATCCGACTTCACCCCTGAGCCGGAACAAGAAGAGGTTACTGCTGCGGATGACCTGTCAATGCTCGACCGATTACAGAAAGGCCTTCCACATGTTGATGCCGCTGAACCCGATGAGCACGACATTCATGACGACACGCGTGATAGTGATGATGATGATGCATTTATTGATCCAGACGATCCTGACTATTATTAGTTTGTATGCATCCCAACTTAAATTATATACATATTATTATTCATGTCAGGTATTCAATTTTTTTATGTTGTACTAATTTCGTTTACTCTTTGTCATGGCAGGTGTTGAAAGATGGTGGGCGCGGGTCGAGAGCGCTCCGCGGGTACTTCTTCGGTGGCGGCCCACGGTAGGGCTACTTCCATTCCACCCCCTACCTCTCCAGAGAGCGTTGATAGAGAGTATGGGGACACCGGCGGGCGCTTCTTCGTCGGCGTCGTTGCCCACCAGGAGAGGAGGTCGGGAAGGGAAGAAGAGAGGTGGAGGACGTGGCCGCGGGAGAGGTAGGCAGACTGCTACGCCTTCCTCGCCGCCACCCCCAGCTCATTCACCCGAGCACAGGACTGCTAGGGTGGACCCGTCTGAGGTGGAGGCTACGGGGACTCCGGACCACGAGCCTTCGGTCGACGGGCCTTTGGCCCACGAGACTCCGGTCCCAGAGGCTTCGGCCCACGAGACTCCGGACCAGGACGGGGATCAGGCTACGTCCTAGGAGACGTCCGGATGGGGTACCTAGCCGGATCTGTCTCAGGGGCCGAGTGACCATGCTGATGGCAGCGGGGATCAGTTTACTGATAGTGAGGGCGAGGTGGTTGAGGGGGTCACCGTGTACCAGCGTGGTAGTACACGGCTCCCGCACCTGCCGGCGACCCGCGAGCAGAGGCCGGTGATTAGGCCTGATGGGGAGAAGTAAGTGCATTTACTCTTTTTGTACCTTTTGCCTTCATGTTTCTTCAAATATCTAATGCGTTGGCCTTGTCATACTGCAGGGGTTGGGTACACGCCAGTGGAGTCCGCAGGCCCAACAACGTCCTTGGTGTGCTTTGCCGGCAAAATTTCCCGGGGTTTGTCACGTTACCCAGTGAGGGTCAGCTTCCACAGCTAGGATTGAGCTGGGAGCACTACTTGGCTACCCAGGCCCCGCCGGAGGAGATGATCGACGGTGTCTTGTGCCACACGAGGGCCGAGATGGTGATCAGAAGCTTTTGGGTAATTTCTCCTTTACACAATTAAAAATTAACATAGCTAGTTATTGTTGGGGAACGTTGCATGGAAAACAAAAAAAATTCTACGCACACGCAAGATCTATCCATGGAGATGCATAGCTACGAGAGGGGAAGTGTGTCTACGTACCCTCGTAGACCGTAAGCGGAAGCGTTAGAACAACGCGGTTGATGTCGTAGAACAACTTCACGATCCAACCGACCGAGTACCGAACGTACGGCACCTCCGCGTTCAGCACACGTTCAGCTCGGTGACTTCCTCGACTTCTTGATCCAGCAAGATGGCGAGGTAGTGGATGAGTTCTGGCAGCACGACGGCGTGGTGACGGTGATGGTAATGCTATCTCCACAGGGCTTCGCCCAAGCACTGCGAAAATATGACCGAGGGACGGAACTGTGAAGGGGGCGCCGCACACGGCTAAAACAATGTTGTGTCTCCTTTGGGGCACCCCCTCTCCTCTATTTATATATGTGTAGGGGCTTGGAGTAGAAAGAATAGTGCACGTGAACAGTAACCGTGAATAGTACACACGTGGACTTGGACTCCAAAGTCCAATCCTATTCCTACTAGGACTCTCCCTTTTTCCTTCCCTAGCTGCGTGGGCTTTTGAGGACTTGGTGCGCCTGGCCCAATAAGGCCAGGGCGCCTCCCCTTAGCCCATGCCAGCCCTTGGGACGTGATGGACCCACTTGTGGACTTCTGGACCCCTCCGGAATCCTCCGGAACCTTCTGGAAGCTTCCCGGTACAATACCGAAAAAACTGCACTTTTTTCCAGAACCCAAAATATGACTTCCCATATATAAATCTTTACCTCTTGACCATTCCGAGACTCCTCGTGACGTCCGGGATCTCATCCGGGACTCCGAACAATATTCGGTTACCAATTCACATAACTCATATAACACTATATCGTCAACGAACGTTAAGCGTGCGGACCCTACGGGTTCGGGAATGATGTAGACATGACTGAGACGCCTCTCCGGTCAATAACCAATAGCGGAACCTGGATGCTCATATTGGTTCCTACATATTCCACGAAGATCTTATCGGTCGAACCGCAATGACAACATACGTAATTCCCTTTGTCCGTCGGTATGTTACTTGCCCGAGATTCGATCGTCGGTATCTCCATACCTAGTTCAATCTCATTACCGGCAAGTCTCTTTACTCGTTCCGTAATACATCATCCCGTAACTAACTCCTTAGTCACTTTGCTTGCAAGCTTCTTATGATGTGCATTACCGAGAGGGCCCAGAGATACCTCTCCGAAACACGGAGTGACAAATCCCAGTCTCGATCCATGCCAACTCAACGGACACCTTCGGAGATACCTGTAGAGCATCTTTATGATCACCCAGTTACGTTGTGACGTTTGATAGCACACAAGGTATTCCTCCGGTATCCAGGAGTTGCATGATCTCATGGTCTGAGGAACATGTATTTGGCATTCAGGAAAGCAGTAGCAATAAACAGAACGATCATATGCTAAGCTAACGGATGGGTCTTGTCCATCATATCATTCTCCTAATGATGTGATCCCGTTATCAAATGACAACTCATGTCAATGGTTAGGAAACCTTAACCATCTTTGATCAACGAGCTAGTCTAGTAGAGGCTCACTAGGGACACGGTATTTGTTTATGTATTCACACATGTATTTAAGTTTCCGGTCAATACAATTCTAGCATGAATAATAAACCTTTATCATGAACAAGGAAATATAAAATAATAACAACTTTATTATTGCATCTAGGGCATATTTCCATCAGTCTCCCACTTGCACTAGAGTCAATAATCTAGATTACATAGTAATGAATCTAACACCCATGGAGTCTTGGTGCTGATCATGTTTTGCTCGTGGAAGAGGCTTAGTCAACGGGTCTGCCACATTCAGATCTATGTGTACTTTGCAAATTTCTATGTCTCCATCCTTGACATATTCACGAATGGAGTTGAAGCGTCTCTTGATGTGTTTGGTCTTCTTGTGAAACCTGGGCTCCTTGGCTATGGCAATTGCTCCAGTGTTGTCACAAAAGATTGTCATTGGACCCGATGCACTAGGTATTACACCTAGATCGGATACGAACTCCTTCATCCAGACTCCTTCATGTGCTGCTTCCGAAGCAGCTATGTATTCCGCTTCACACGTAGATCCCGCCACGACGCTCTGCTTGGAACTGCACCAACTGACAGCTCCACCATTTAATATAAATACGTATCCGGTTTGTGACTTAGAGTCATCCGGATCAGTGTCGAAACTTGCATCGACGTAACCCTTTACGACGAGCTCTTCGTCACCTCCATAAACGGGAAACATGTCCTTGGTCCTTTTCAGGTACTTCAGGATATTCTTGACCGCTGTCCAGTGATCCACTCCTGGATTACTCTGGTACCTCCCTGCCAAACTTATGGCAAGGCACACATCAGGTCTGGTACACAGCATGGCATACATAATAGAACCTATGGCTGAGGAATAGGGAATGAATTTCATTTTCTCTATATCTTCTACCATGGTCGGGCATTGAGTCTGACTCAACTTCACACCTTGCAAGACAGGCAAGAACCCTTTCTTTGACTGATCCATTTTGAACTTCTTCAAAACTTTGTCAAGCTATGTGCTTTGTGAAAGTCCTATTAAGCGTCTTGATCTATCCCTATAGATCTTGATGCCCAATATATAAGCAGCTTCACCGAGGTCTTTCATTGAAAAATTCTTATTCAAGTATCCCTTTATGCCATCCAGAAATTCTATATCATTTCCAATCAACAATATGTCATCCACATTTAATATTAGAAATGCTACAGAGCTCCCACTCACTTTCTTGTAAATACAGGTTTCACCGTAAGTCTGTACAAAACCATATGCTTTGATCACCTCATCAAAGCGTATATTCCAACTCCGAGATGCTTGCACCAGTCCATAGATGGATCGCTGGAGCTTGCACACTTTGTTAGCACCCTTAGGATCGACAAAACCTTCTGGTTGCATCATATACAACTCTTCTTTGAGAAAACCATTAAGGAATGCAGTTTTGACATCCATTTGCCAGATTTCATAATCATAAAATGCGGCAATTGCTAACATGATTCGGACAGACTTAAGCATCGCTACGGGTGAGAAAGTCTCATCGTAGTCAACCCCTTGAACTTGTCGAAAACCTTTCGCGACAAGTCGAGCTTTGTAGATAGTGATATTACCATCAACATCCGTCTTCCTCTTAAAAATCCATTTATTCTCAATGGCTTGCCGATCATCGGGCAAGTCCACCAAAGTCCATACTTTGTTCTCATACATGGATCCTATCTGGGATTTCATGGCCTCAAGCCATTTGTCGGAATCCGGGCTTATCATAGCTTCTTCATAGTTCGTAGGTTCGCCGTTGTCTAACAACATAACTTCCAGAACAGGATTACCGTACCACTCTGGTGCGGAACGTACTCTGGTCGACCTACGAAGTTCAGTAGTAACTTGATCTGAAGTTTCATGATCTTTATCATTATCTTCCTCTCTTATTGGTGTAGGCATCACGGGAACAGTTTTCTCTGATGAGCTACTTTCCAATTCGAGAGAAGGTACAATTACCTCATCAAGTTCTACTTTCCTCCCACTCACTTCTTTCGAGAGAAACTCCTTCTCTAGAAAGGACCCATTCTTGGCAACAAAGACCATGCCTTCGGATCTGTGGTAGAAGGTGTACCCAATTGTTTCTTTAGGGTATCCTATGAAGACGCACTTCTCCGCTTTGGGTTCGAGCTTATCAGGTTGAAGCTTTTTCACATAAGCATCGCATCCCCAAACTTTAAGAAACGACAGCTTAGGTTTCTTGCCAAACCATAGTTCATATGGTGTCGTCTCAACGGATTTAGACGGTGCCCTATTTAACGTGAATGCAGCTGTCTCTAATGCATAACCCCAAAACGATAGTGGCAAATCGGTAAGAGACATCATAGAACGCACCATATCCAATAAAGTACGGTTACGACGTTCGGACACACCATTACGCTGTGGTGTTCCAGGTGGCGTGAGTTGTGAAACAATTCCACATTTTCTTAAATGAAGGCCAAACTCGTAACTCAAATATTCGCCTCCGCGATCAGATCGTAGAAACTTTATTTTCTTGTTACGATGATTCTCTACTTCACTCTGAAATTCTTTGAACTTTTCAAATGTTTCAGACTTGTGTTTCATCAAGTAGATATACCCATATCTACTCAAATCATCTGTGAAGGTTAGAAAATAATGATTCCCGCCGCGTGCTTCAACATTCATCGGACCGCATACATCGGTATGTATTATTTCCAACAAATCAGTAGCTCGCTCCATTGTTCTGGAGAACGGAGTTTTAGTCATCTTGCCCATGAGGCATGGTTCGCAAGTATCAAATGATTCATAATCAAGAGATTCCAAAAGTCCATCCGCATGGAGTTTCTTCATGCGCTTTACACCAATATGACCTAAACGGCAGTGCCACAAGTATGTTGCACTATCATTATCAACTTTGCATCTTTTGGCATCAATATTATGAATATGTGTATCACTATGATCGAGATTCAACAAGAATAGACCATTCACAAAAGGTGCGTGACCGTAAAAGATGTTACTCATATAAATAGAACAACCATTATTCTCTGACTTAAATGAATAACCATCTCGCAATAAACAAGATCCAGATATAATGTTCATGCTCAACGCTGGCACCAAATAACAATTATTGAGGTCTAAAACTAATCCCGAAGGTAGATGTAGAGGTAGCGTGCCGACGGCGATCACATCAACCTTAGAACCATTCCCGACGCGCATCGTCACCTCGTCCTTAGCCAATCTTCGCTTATTCCGTAGCTCCTGTTTCGAGTTACAAATATGAGCAACCGAACCAGTATCAAATACCCAGGCGCTACTGCGAGCATTAGTGAGGAACACATCAATAACATGTATATCAAATATACCTTTGCTCACTTTGCCATCCTTCTTATCCGCCAAATACTTGGGGCAGTTCCGCTTCCAGTGACCAGTCCCTTTGCAGTAGAAGCACTCTGTTTCAGGCCTGGGTCCAGCTTTGGGTTTCTTCGTGGGAGCGGCAACTTGCTTTCCGTTCTTCTTGAAGTTCCCCTTCTTTCCCTTGCCCTTTTTCTTGAAACTAGTGGTTTTGTTAACCATCAACACTTGATGCTCCTTCTTGATTTCTACCTCCGCTGATTTCAGCATCGCGAAGAGCTCGGGAATTGTCTTCTCCATCCCTTGCATATTATAGTTCATCACGAAGCCTTTATAGCTTGGTGGTAGTGACTGAAGAACTCTGTCAATAACACTCTCAACCGGAAGATCAATTCCCAGCTGAGTCAAGTGGTTGTGGTACCTAGACATTCTGAGTATGTGTTCACTGACAGAACTGTTCTCCTCCATCTTACAGCTAAAGAACTTGTTGGAGACTTCATATCTCTCAACCCGGGCATTAGCTTGAAATATCAATTTCAGCTCTTGGAACATCTCATATGCTCCGTGGCGTTCAAAACGCTTTTGCAGTCCCGGTTCTAAGCCGTAGAGCATGGAACACTGAACTATCGAGTAGTCATCAGATCGAGCCTGCCAAGCGTTCACAACGTCTGCAGCAGCTCCTGCAGCAGGTCCATCACCTAGCGGTGCATCAAGGACATAATTCTTCTGTGCAACAATGAGGATAATCCTCAAGTTACAGACCCAGTCCGTGTAGTTGCTACCATCATCTTTCAACTTAGCTTTCTCTAGGAACGCATTAAAATTCAATGGAACAGTAGCACGGGCCATTTATCTACAACATGGATATGCAAAGAAACCATCAAGACTAAGTTCATGATAAATTAAGTTCAATTAATCAAATTACTAATGAACTCCCACTTAAATTAACATCCCTCAAGTTAACTAAGTGATACATGATCCAAATCAACTAGCCCATGTCCGATCATCACGTGAGATGGGATAGTCATCAATGGTGAACATCTCCATGTTGATCATATCTACTATATGACTCATGTTCGACCTTTCGGTCTCCAGTGTTCCGAGACCATGTCTGTAAATGCTAGGCTCGTCAAGTTTAACCCAAGTATTCTGCTTGTGTAAAACTGGCTTACACCCGTTGTATGTGAACGTAGAATCTATCACACCCGATCATCACGAGGTGCTTCGAAACGACGAACTTTAGCAACGGTGCATACTCGGGGAGAACACTTTTATCTTGAAATTTAGTGAAGGGATCATCTTATAATGCTACCGTCGTTCTAAGAAAAATAAGATGCATAAAGGATAAACATCACATGCAATCAAAATATGTGACATGATATGGCCATCATCTTGTGCTTTTGATCTCCATCTCCAAAGCATCGTCATGATCTCCATAGTCACCGGCTCGACACTTTGATCTCCATCGTTGCGTCGTGGTCGTCTCACCAACTATTGCTTCTACAACTATTGCTAACGCATAGCCATAAAGTAAAGCAATTACATGGCGCTTGCATTTCATACAATAAAGAGACAACCATAAGGCTCCTGCCGGTTGCCGATAAATTACAAAACATGATCATCTCATACAATAACGTATATCACATCATGTCTTGACCATATCACATCACAGCATACCCTGCAAAAACAAGTTAGACGTCCTCTACTTTGTTGTTGCAAGTTTTCGTGGCTGCTACAGGCTTCTAGCAAGAACCGTTCTTACCTACGGCACAAAACCACAATGGTGATTTATCAAGTTTGCTGTTTTAACCTTCAACAAGGACCGGCCGTAGTCAAATTCGATTCAACTAAAGTAGGAGAAACAGACACCCGCCAGCCACCTTTATGCAAAACAAGTTGCATGTCTGTCGGTGGAACCGGTCTCATGTACGTGGACATGTAAGGTTGGTCCGGGCCGCTTCATCTTACAATACCGCCGAATCAAAATAAGACATTGGTGGTAAGCAGTATGACGATCACCGCCCACAACTCTTTGTGTTCTACTCGTGCATATCATCTACGCATAGACCTGGCTCATGATGCCACTGTTGGGGAACGTTGCATGGAAAACAAAAAAAATTCTACGCACACGCAAGATCTATCCATGGAGATGCATAGCTACAAGAGGGGGAGTGTGTCTATGTACCCTCGTAGACCGTAAGCGGAAGTGTTAGAACAACGCGGTTGATGTCGTCGAACAACTTCACGATCCAACCGACCGAGTACCGAACGTACGGCACCTCCGCGTTCAGCACACGTTCAGCTCGGTGACGTCCTCGACTTCTTGATCCAGAAAGATGGCGAGGTAGTGGATGAGTTCCGACAGTACGACGGCGTGGTGACGGTGATGGTAATGCTATCTCCGCAGGGCTTCGCCCAAGCACTGCGAAAATATGACCGAGGGGACGGAACTGTGAAGGGGGCGCCGCACACGGCTAAGACAATGTTGTGTCTCCTTTGGGGCGCCTCCTCTCCTCTATTTATATATGTGTAGGGGCTTGGAGTAGAAGGAATAGTGTCACGTGAACAGTAACCGTGAATAGTACACACGTGGACTTGGACTCCAAAGTCCAATCCTATTCCTACTAGGACTCTCCCTTTTTACTTCCCTAGCTGCGTGGGCTTTTGAGGACTTGGTGCGCCTGGCCCAATAAGGCCAGGGCGCCTCCCCTTAGCCCATGCCAGCCCTTGGGACGTGGTGGACCCACTTGTGGACTTCCGGACCCCTCCGGAATCCTCCGGAACCTTCTGGAAGCTTCCCGGTACAATACCGAAAAAACTGCACTTTTTTCCGGAACCCAAAATATGACTTCCCATATATAAACTTTACCTCTCGACCATTCCGAGACTCCTCGTGACGTCTGGGATCTCATCCGGGACTCCGAACAATATTCGGTTACCAATTCACATAACTCATATAACACTATATCGTCAACGAACGTTAAGCGTGCGGACCCTACAGGTTCGGGAATGATGTAGACATGACTGAGACGCCTCTCCGGTCAATAACCAATAGCGGAACCTAGATGCTCATATTGGTTCCTACATATTCCACGAAGATCTTATCGGTCGAACCGCAATGACAACATACGTAATTCCCTTTGTCCGTCGGTATGTTACTTGCCCAAGATTCGATCGTCGGTATCTCCATACCTAGTTCAATCTCGTTACCGGCAAGTCTCTTTACTTGTTTCGTAATACATCATCCCGTAACTAACTCCTTAGTCACTTTGCATGCAAGCTTCTTATGATGTGCATTACCGAGAGGGCCCAGAGATACCTCTCCGAAACACGGAGTGACAAATCCCAGTCTCGATCCATGCCAACTCAACGGACACCTTCGGAGATATCTGTAGAGCATCTTTATGATCACCCAGTTACGTTGTGACGTTTGATAGCACACAAGGTATTCCTCCGGTATCCGGGAGTTGCATGATCTCATGGTCTGAGGAACATTTATTTGACATTCAAGAAAGCAGTAGCAATAAACAGAACGATCATATGCTAAGCTAACGGATGGGTCTTGTCCATCACATCATTCTCCTAATGATGTGATCCCGTTATCAAATGACAACTCATGTCTATGGTTAGAAAACCTTAACCATCTTTGATCAACGAGCTAGTCTAGTAGAGGCTCACTAGGGACACGGTATTTGTTTATGTATTCACACATGTATTTAAGTTTCCGGTCAATACAATTCTGGCATGAATAATAAACCTTTATCATGAACAAGGAAATATAAAATAATAACAACTTTATTATTGCCTCTAGGGCATATTTCCATCAGTTATTGTACTAATCAGTGTTGTCTCGTTTGATTGCAGACCTTCTACAGGTGTGAGGAGGGATACGAGGAGGAGGCGGCAAAGGTTATCGATACCGAGTGCAAGCGCCTATTACAAAACTTACGGCACGAGGCTCGGCCGCAGGCTGTTCGAGACTACTACGCCACGCGTGGTATTAAGAAGGACAAGCCGTCGTGCCGCGAAAAGTTTCTGAAGAAGCATCAGTACATGAAGGTAATTACCTATTCTTAAGGCCTTGTACTTAGTTTCCTTGATTTGATTCGTAGGTGTAGCGCTCAAATTTCTCTTTACTAACTTAGGTGCCCCCGAGATGGTGTGCGGATAAGATGGATTGTTGGGAGGCGTTGGTGGATGAGTGGTGCACAGACCACTGGCGAGCCGTACACAACAATGCCAAGGACCGGCATGCCCAAATGGTTGGTGTGCCACACCATCAAGGCAGTGCCAACTTATTTCAGTACGGGCGGAACTGGGTATGTGGTTTGCTTCATGATTCATGCAATTCATTCTTCATGCTAGCTTGAGCCCTTTACTAATACTTTGTTCTTCCCTTTTAGGCGCAACACAATAAGACGGAGGTGCCAGAGGTGTACGACCTCTATGCCATGGCCCATACTACCTCGTACAAGAAGGCCAAGGCATTCTCTGAGTCTGACCTCGATCATCCAGAAAAGTTCACCAACATCTCCTCCCACCACAAGCTCGTGATGTACAACAAGGAGGCGAAGGCGAGGAAAGGGGAGGACTATAACCCGAGCAAGAATCCTATTGATCCAGAGCTGGTGATGATAGCTGGTCGCGGGAGGCCCCATGGCTCGATAGCCATTGGAGATGGACTGATACATTGTCCTCTCACTCTCCCGGAGATCAAGGCGCGCCAAATGAGCTCCTCGCCTGAGATAAGGACTCGGCCACGGCCAGTCGATCTCGCCATCGAGGTTAGTCATACGGACTCAGATATCTTTCCTCCATCACATTGTGTGTGAGGCCATCGATGATTACAATGCTAACGAGGAGTGGTGTTGCAGGCTGCTCTTCAGAAAGAGAGAGCGACAACCCAGGCGCTTCTGGAGGAGAGGGACCGGGTGGCGGCGGAGAAGGAACTGCTTTTGGAGGAGAAGACGGCTAGGTTGTTGGAGGAGGAGAGGGCACGGAATGAGGCGGCTCACCGGGCCATGTACGAGCTCCTCATGGTAAGTTTCTTCTGCATATTAGCCAAATCATGCACGTAATGTTCGTTTCATTGCTAACTAATATGACTGACTCGTCAAAACCAAATGTGCAGTCTATGTGCGAGAAGACCGGTCAGACCCCTCTGCCGATGCCAATCATTACTTCGGTGGGAACTGTGAGTTTCATTTGAATGGTCATTAGTTACTAGTCTTAACATTTGAGTGTCATCATGCTAACGAGACATTGCAAATGATCTTTGGTGCAGCATAACTCCCGAGCCACATCGCACAACCCTTCTGAAGGGCAACCTTCTCCAGGTGAAACCGGCCCGAGAAACCCCGGTGCTTGACCTCCGTGATGACGACGACGGTAAGTTTTCTCTAGTGTTTTGCTTAACAAATGCATACTTAGCTTCGTACATGCTAGTTAGCCCTAATATGCCACATACTTAGCTTATTTTCCCCAAAAAGACATACTTAGCTAATTATCCTCCAAAATGACATAATTAGCTTATTTAGTTCATTTATGACATAATTAGCTTAGTTAGGTCAAAAATGGCATAATAACCTTGGTTAGCTCATAAATGTCATATACTTAGCTTATTTTCCTCCAAAATGACATAATTAGCTTATTTAGTTCATTTATGACATAATTAGCTTAGTTAGGTCAAAAATGGCATAATAACCTTGGTTAGCTCATAAATGTCATATACTTAGCTTATTTTCCTCCAAAATGACATAATTAGCTTATTTAGTTCATTTATGACATAATTAGCTTAGTTAGGTCAAAAATGGCATAATAACCTTGGTTAGCTCATAAATGTCATATACTTAGCTTTTTTTCCTCCAAAATGACATAATAAGCTAAGTTAGCTCAATAATGACCTATACTTACCTAAGTTAGCTCAATAATGACCTATACTTAGCTTCGTTTCCTCCAAAATGACATAATAAGCTTAGTTAGCTCAAAAATGGCATAATTACCTAGGTTAGCTCAGTAATGACGTATACTTACCTTATTTTCCTCCAGAATGACATAATAAGCTTAGTTATCTCCAAAATGACATAATTACCTAAGTTAGCTCAATAATAACCTATACTTAACTTCTTTTCCTCCAAAATGACATAATAAGCTTAGTTAGCTCAAAAATGGCATAATTACCTAAGTTAGCTCAATAATGACCTATACTTACCTTATTTTCCTCCAAAATGACATATTAAGCTTAGTTAGCTCCAAAATGGCATAATTACCTATGTTAGCTCAATAATGACCTATTCTTATCTTCTTTTCCTCCAAAATGTCATAATAAGCTTAGTTAGCTCAAAAATGGCATAATTACCTAAGTTAGCACAAAAATGACCTATACTTACCTTATTTTCCTCCAAATTGACATAATAAGCTTAGTTAGCTCAAAAATGGCATAATTACCTAAGTTAGCTCAATAATGACCTATACTTACCTTATTTTCCTCCAAAATGACATAATATGCTTAGTTAGCTCTAAAATGGCATAATTACCTAAGTTAGCTCTAAAATGACACAAATAAGGAATAAGAAGAAGAAAAACAAGGAAGAGGAGAAAAACAAAGAATAGAAGAAGAAAGAGAAGAAAAAGAAAGAATAAAAGAAGAAGAATGAGAAGGAAAAGGATAAAAAGATAGAAGAGAGAAGAAGAAGAAAATATATTCTTATTCTTCCTTTTTCTCTTCTTTCTTTTTTTCCAACTTCTACTCCTTCTTATTCTTATTCTTCTTCTTCTTCTTTCTTTCTTCTTATTATTTTTCTTCTCTTTCTTCTTCTTCTTCTTCTTCTTCTTCTTCTTCTAGTCTTCTTCTTCTTCTTCTTCTTCTTCTTCTTCTTATTCTTCTAGTCTTCTTCTTCTTCTTCTTCTTCTTCTTCTTCTAACTTTCTTATTCCCATTTTGCAGATTTGATTCACTTCATGGAAGCTGGCATTGATGGACTGCTAGTGTTTAGTTTTTGTTTTGATTTGTATTGATGAACAATGTGAAACTATGTATGTATATATGGATGAACAGTGTGATACTATGTATGTATTGGTTCTTTTAATAGCCTATGTGTTCTCTTGTTCAATATTTCACGATGATGTTGGATAGTACATACTATTTGTTGGAATACATGGTCTATGCTTCAGCTTGAAACTATATATATCATATATGTGTTGTGAAAATGCAGGGAAATAACAGAAAGCAGATAAAAAAGTGGTAATACAAGCACTTTGCCGTCTGCCTGCGGACGGCAAATCCCTTTGCCGTCGGTAGGCTGACGGCAAAGGTGCCACATGGCAGCAACCTGTGCAACCTAGGAGCACCATGCCTGACCCATTTGGTCATTCTGCCGTCAGCTGGCAGACGGCAAAGACTGGCAGACGGCAAAGACAAAGCAGGACTGACGTGCAGCCACAGGCCTGCTGACGTCACTCGGCAGACGCCAAAGGCAAGTGTTTATTTGCCGTCCGCAGGCAGATGGCAAAGTCTGTCGTTAGCCACCTGACGGGGCTAACAGCTACACTTTGTTGTCCAGGACCTTTGTTGTCAGCTGTGCCAGGAAGGCAGACGGTAAACGTCTTTGCCGTCCGCGGCGCTTCTGCAGACGGCAAAGATGCTGATTACCGTGACTTTCAGTGCTGAAATATGTGCCGTCAGCCTGCAGACGGCAAAGATGTTTGCCGTCCGTGGTCTGGTCCTTTGCCGTCTGCTATGGCAGACGACAAGGGACCTGATTCCTGTAGTGCCTTGTTGTGATGAATCGAATCTTTTCCCTTTGAGGTTTCGTTATTGTCAGATTGAATATTCAGATTTGAGAACACTTGATGTATGTCTTGCATATGAATACCCGTGGTGACAATGGGGTATTATATTGATTCACTTGATATATGTTTTGGCACTCAACTCGCGGATTCCTGAGGTGACATTGGGGTAATCTATGCATAGGGGTTGATGCACGATTTCATTATCTTTTCTCCGATAAAAACTTTGGGGTGCTCCTTGGAGTTCTTTGTGTGGATTGAATATTATGATTATGAAGTTGTTTGATGCATATCGTATAATCAACTCACGGATACTTGTGGTGACATTGGAGTATCTAGGTGACATTAGAGTTGGTTGATGTGTATCATATGGTGTTATTTTAGTACGAACACTAGGACTGTTTGTGACACTTATAGGAATGGCTCAATAGATTGATTGGAAAGGATAACTTTGAGGTGGTTTCGTACCCTACAAACAATTTCTATCTTATGTTCTCCGCTAATAGAAACTTGGGAGTGATTCTTTATCGCACGTTGAGGGATGGTTATATGATCCAATTATGTTAGCATTGTTGAGAGATTGCACTAGCGAAAGTATGAACCCTAGGCCTTGTTTCTAAGCATTGCAATACTGTTTATGCTCACTTTTGTTACTTGCTACCTTGCTATTTTTTATTGTTCGTACTACAAAAACCTATATCTACTATCCATACTACACTTGTATCACCATCTCTTCGCCGAACTAGTGCACCTATACAATTTACCATTGTATTGGGTGTGTTGGGGACGCAAGAGACTCTTTGTTATTTGGTTGCAGGGTTGTTTGAGAGAGACCATCTTCATCCTACGCCTCCCACGGATTGATAAACCTTAGGTCATCCACTTGAGGGAAAATTGCTACTGTCCTACAAAACTCTGTGCTTGAAGGCCCAACACGAGTCTACAAGAATAAGTTGTGTAATAGACATCATCTATTTATCTCTATAAGATTTAATCCTTGCAAATAACCGCTAAGAGGATTGACAACCCTCTTATTTGCGTTGGGTGCAAGTGTTTGCTCTTGTGTGTGCAGGTGCGTTTAACGGAATTTTGCTTGGTTCTCCTACTGGATTGATAACCTTGGTTCTTAACTGAGGGAATACTTATCTCTACTATACTGCATCATCCTCTCCTCTTCGGGGAAATACCAACGCGGTCTACAAGTAGAACGCGGTAGAAATTTTTTATTTGGCGCTAGCGTAGTGTACCGCGTGTTACAAAAGTGGCATCAGAGCCTATGCTGCGTGGTCTTAGATTCGGGGGAGAATTTGCATATGATGATATGTAGATTGGTTTATGTACTGGCCGATGAGATCTGTTGTCAATATGATTGACTGTACATGGTGTTAGGCGTTCAGAATTGTGATCTGTTTTTCCGTGATCGTGTTGCGGAGGTCGTGACAAAAATTACCCCTACCGGTCTGTTTCCGCCATCGGGGTAGACAGTGGAACGTAAAGCCGGTCACAACACGTGAAGACCAATGAGATTGGTCGAATCGGAAAGATGGTCAAAATTTGGTAAATATGATTTGCCGGTGAAAATTCAAGTGTGAAAATGCATAGATTGGATCCAGTGTAAAAATACCGCGAGGGGCCAGCCCCCTCGACCCCAGCAGGGGCGCTGCCCCTTGACCCCGCGGGGGGCAAAGCCCCCTCGACCCCCATTGCGTTAATCTCTTAGGGCGGTGCATAACTTGTTTTTGCAGGGAATGCTTGTGATTTGGTATAGCCCGTGTATGTTGCATGTATGTAATTATATCATGACCTGCGCGTCATGAGTACGGCAACCGGCTGGAGCCATATGGTTGTCTCATTATTGTTTTAATGACCTGCGTGTCAACATGAGCCATGTAATGTAATTTACTTTCATAACTATTAGTTTGTAATAGCGTAGTATCTTATGTAACACTTGGCAGTTGACATGGGTGGCGTAGAGATGGAGATCACCACGAGGACAACCATGCATGGAGATGGAGACCACCATGGGCAGACCGCGCACATGGAGATGGAGATCACCATGCGCTGTGAAAAGGGGCTATACCATATCACACTTGTATAAACTGCCTGCGAAAGTTTATCCCTTTTATGCACCCTTCTTTTGCATGGTAGATGTTTTAAGTAGGGTGATCCCTCAAAGAATGTCAAGTATAAATGCCTGCTACTTGGAGTCTGCGTTGGTTTTTACCCCGAAGAGGAGAGGATGATGCAGTACAGTAGAGATAAGTATTTCCCTCAGTTAAGAACCAAGGTTATCAATCCAGTAGGAGAACCAAGCAAAATTCTGTTAAACGCACCTGCACACAGAAAAGCAAACACTTGCACCCAACGCAAATAAGAGGGTTGTCAATCCCCTTAGCGGTTACTTGCAAGGATTAAGTCTGATAGAGATAAATTGATAAACTAAAATACTAATTAAAATAAAAGTAAATAAATTATAGCAAGGTATTTTTAGGTTTTTTATATGATTAAGATAGACCCGGGGGCCATAGTTTTCACTAGAGGGTTCTCTCTTGAGCGCATAACATACGGTGGGTAAACAAATTACTGTTGGGCAATTGACAGAATAGCAAATAATTATGACGGATTCTTGGCAATGATCATGTATATAGGCATCAGGTCCGAGACAAGTAGACCGACTCCTTCCTGCATCTACTACTATTACTCCACCCATCGACCGCTATCCAGCATGCATCTAGGGTATTAAGTATGAAACAGAGTAATGCCTTAAGCAAGATGACATGATGTAGAGAAGCAAATTCTAGCAATATGAATAAACCCCATCTTTTTATCCTTAATGGCAACAATACAAATACGTGTCATGTCCCCTTCTGTCACTGGAATTGAGCACCGCAAGATTGAACCCATCACAAAGCACCTCTCCCATTGCAAGATAAATCAATCTAGTAGGCCAAAGTAAACCGAAAGATCGGAGAGAAATACAAAGCTACAATAATCATGCATAAAAGAGTTCAGAGAAGACTCAAATATTTCTCATGAATAATCTGATCATAAACTCACAATTCATCGGATCCCAACAAACACACCGCAAAAGAAGATTACATCGGATAGAACTCCAAGAACATCGAGGAGAACATTGTATTGAAGATCAAAGAGAGAGAGGAATCCATCTAGTTACTAGCTATGGACCCGTAGGTCTGTGGTAAACTACTCACACATCATCAGAAGGGCAGAAAGGTTCATGTAGAAGCCCTCTGTGATCAATTCCCCCTCCGGCAGAGTACCAGAAAAGGCAGCACGGCGCGCCCCCCCTGGGGCGCGCCCTGGTGCCTTGTGAAGCTTCTGTGAGGCTTCCGGCCTCCTCCCGAAGCCTCCAGTGTTTATTTTGTCCAAAAAAAAATCTCCAAAAAGTTTCGTGGCATTTGGACTTCATTTGGTACTGTTTCTCTGAAAAGCCAAAAACAAGCAGAAAATAGCAACTGGCACTGGGCACTAGGTTAATAGGTTAGTCCCAAAAAATGATATATAATTGCATATAAAAACATCCAAGATTGATACTATAATAGCATGGAACAATAAAAAATTATAGATACGTTGGAGACGTATCAAGCATCCCCAAGCTTAATTCCTGATCGTCCTCAAGTAGGTAAATGATAAAAACAGAATTTTTGATGTGGAATGCTACCTATCATGTTTCATCATGTAATCTCTCTCTTACGGTATGAATAATAAGATCCAAGTGATTCAAAGCAATAGTCTATAATTTGATATAAAGACATCAATACTCAGGCATACTAATAAACAATCATGTCTTTCAAAATAAGAATGCTAAAGAACGTTATCCCTACAAAATCATATGGTCCAGTCATGCTCCATCTTCTTCACACAAAGTATTTATCATGAACAACCCCGGTTTTAGCCAAGCAATTGGTTCATACTTTTTAACGCGCTTCAGCTTTTTCAACTCCCACTCAAGACATGAGCGCAAGCCATGGATATAGCACTATGGGTGGAATAGAGTATGGTGACAGAGATAAATAAGAGAAGTCAAAAATGGAGAAAGTCTCACATCAACGAGGCTAATCAACGGGCTATGGAGATGCCCATCAATTGATGTCAATGCGAGGAGTAGGGATTGCCATGCAACGGATGCACTAAGAGCTATAAGTGTATGAAAGCTCAACATGAAAACTAAGTGGGTGTGCATCCAACTTGCTTGCTCATGAAGACCTCGGGCATTTGAGGAAGCCCGTCATCGGAATATACAAGCCAAGTTCTATAATGAAAAATTCCCACTAGTATATGAAAGTGACAAAATAGGAGACTCTCCATATGAAAAACATGGTGCTACTCTGAAGCACAAGTGTGGAAAAAGATAGTAACATTGTCCCTTCTCTCTTTTTCTCTCATTTATTTCTTTTTTTTCTTTTCTTTTTTTCTTTTTTTTCTTTTTTTTCATGGCTCTTTTTCGCCTCTTTTTTTTTCGTCCGGAGTCTCATCCCGACTTGTGTGAGAATCATAGTCTCCATCATCCTTTCCTCACTGGGACAATGCTCTAATAATGATGATCATCACACCTCTATTTACTTACAACTCAACATTACAACTCGAAACTAGAACAAAATATGACTCTATATGAATGCCTCTGGCAGTGTACCAGGATGTGCAATGATTCTAGCGTAACATGTATTAAAAATGATGAACGGTGGCTGAGCCACGAATACTATGTCAGCTATATGATCATGCAAAGTAATATGACAATGATGATGTATGTCATAAAAACGGAACGGTGGAAGTTGCAATGCAATATATCTCGGAATGGCTATGGAAACGCCATGATAGGTAGGTATGGTGGCTGTTTTGAGGAAGATATAAAGAGGCTTATGTGTGATAGAGCGTATCATATCACGGGGTTTGGATGCACCGGCGAAGTTTGCACCAACTCTCAATGTGAGAAAGGGCAATGCACGGTACCGAAGAGGCTAGCAAATTGCGTAAGGGTGAGAGTGCGTATAATCCATGGACTCACATTAGTCATAAAGAACTCACATACTTATTGCGAAAATTTATTAGCCCTCAAAGCAAAGTACTACTATGCATGCTCCTAGGGGGGAGGTTGGTAGGAGTTAACCATCGCGCGCCCCCGACCGCCACACAAAGGAAGTCAATCAATAATAAAGCATGCTTCAACTTCCTAGCATAACGACAGATCATACGTGCATGCTTCAGGAATCACAAACCTTAACACAATTATTCTTAATAATCCACAATTATCTACTAATACCTCCCACATATTACCATCTTAATATCGCAAAACTATTGCAAGGAATCAAATTTATCATATTCAGTGATCTACATGAAAGTTTTTATTATATCCCTCTTGAATACCTATCATATCAGGACCAAATTCATAACCCGTGCATATTACCATTGCTATCATGAGACTCTCAAAAAGATATAACTGAAGCATGAGAGTGCAACTATTTCTTTAAAATATCATCACCGCCGTGCTCTAACAGATATAAGTGAAGCACTAGAGCAACTGCCTAGCTCAAAAGATATAAGTGAAGCACATAGAGTATTTTAACAAATCGCGAATAATGTGTGTCCCTCTCAAAAAGGTGTGTTCAGCAAAGATGA
The DNA here is from genome assembly GCA_039707655.1 of Elymus sibiricus. Taxonomy (NCBI): domain Eukaryota; kingdom Viridiplantae; phylum Streptophyta; class Magnoliopsida; order Poales; family Poaceae; genus Elymus; species Elymus sibiricus. The sequence continues at coordinate 1,763,732 of CM077672.1, read as the reverse complement.
TTGTGACAAACTAAAAAGCAAACAAACTATTTCACAAGACGCTCCAAGCAAGGCACATATCATGTGATGAATAAAAATATAGCTCCAAGTGAGTTACCGATAGATTGTAGACGAAAGAGGGGATGCCTTCCGGGGCATCCCCAAGCTTAGACGCTTGAGTATTCCTTGAATATTACCTTGGGGTGCCTTCGGCATCCCCAAGCTTAGGCTCTTGCCGCTCCTTATTCCTTTATCCATCGTAGTCTCACCCAAAACTTGAAAACTTCAGCACACAAAACTCAACAGAAATCTCGTGAGATCCATTAGTATAACATAAAAATCTTAAACTTTAGGGACTGTAGTAAATTGATTCATATTTAATATTGGCATAATTCTACTGTACTCCAACTTCTCCATGACTCATACCCCCCGATACTATCCATAGATTCATCAAAATAAGCAAACTATGCAACAAAAACAGAATCTGTCTAAAACAGAACATTCTGTAAAGATCTATTTAAAAGCCATACTTCTGTAACTCCAAAAATTCTGAAAAATTAGGAAAACGTGGGCAATCCATATATCAATAATGTGTAAAAAGTTCAGATTTTTTTGACATTCCAGTACAGAACCAAAATTCCAGCACTGGACGCAAAACTTTCTGTTTTCCAAACAGCATCACTTATACTATCTTCCAAATCATCCCAAAGGCATTACTTGGCACAAACACTAATTAAAACATAAAAACTCAATCATAACAGAGGCAATAATTATGCAAACTCACAAGAACAGTAGGTAAACGCAAAAATTTATTTTATTCATTGGGTTGCCTCCCAACAAGCGCTATTGTTTTATGCCCCTAGCTAGGCATAATGCTTAGTTTCAAGTATTGTCATCCTTGGTTTTGACATCCTTAGGTGTATGATTTTCAGGAGGTTTTTCAAAAACAATGGGGAACACATCATCAACCAGAATTTTAGGGTCATTAAGATTGTTCTCTTCAAACCCTTGTTGGTTCCCTTTTACAATCCAAGAGTACTTCTGATTAATTCCATTAAAAACTTGTTGGATGATATGTATGGGAGGAACTTCCTTTCTACTATTTTCATCAAAGGCATGGTGATCATGAAAAACATATCGCAACATGTACTCCTCATTATATAAAATTTCATCTATCACAGGATTTTCTTGACTCATATTATAGAAATCAAAGATCTCTCTAGCTTCCCGTACTATGTAATCAAACTCATTCATAAGAATAAGAGTGGCTATCTTTTTAGCTTTAGGGTTATTTATAACCGACAACTCATAAAACAATCTTTGTAAGGTAGGGTGAGTACGGATAAATCTTCTTTCGAGTTTAAGAATAAGTGCGGAGATAGCTTCCCCATAACTATTGGTTCTTTTAAGAGTTGGGGCGTCATTGCAAACCAAAGTTCCCGTGTGAAAGATCGTGGATGTCGCCTAGAGGGGGGGTGAATAGGCGCTTTAAAATAATTACGGTTTAGGCTTGAACAAATGCGGAATAAAACTAGCGTTTAATTTGTCAAGCACAAAACCTAAATCGACTAGGCTCACCTATGTGCACCAACAACTTATGCTAAGCAAGATAAACAACTAAGTGATAGCAAGATATATAACTAGAAATAATATGGCTATCACAAAGTAAAGTGCATAAGTAAAGGGCTCGGGTAAGAGATAACCGAGGCACGCGGAGACGACGATGTATCCCGAAGTTCACACCCTTGCGGATGCTAATCTCCGTTAGAGCGGTGTGGAGGCACAATGCTCCCCAACAATGCCACTAGGGCCACCGTATTCTCCTCACGCCCTCGCACAATGCAAGGTGCCGTGATTCCACTAAGGGACCCTTGAGGGCGGTCACCGAACCTGTACAAATGGCAACCCTTGAGGGCGGTCACCGAACCCGTACACTTTGGCAACCCTTGGGGGCGGTCACCAGTACCCGTCAAATTGCTCGGGGCTATCTCCACAACCTAATTGGAGACCCCGACGCTTGCCCGGAGCTTTACACCACAATGATTGAGCTCCGAGGCACCACCAAGCCGTCTAGGGCGCCAAGGCAACCAAGAGGAACAAGCTCTAGGGTGCTCAAACACCCAAGAGTAATAAGCTTCTCAACTTCTAACTTCCACGTATCACCGTGGAGAACTCAAACCGATGCAACTAATGCAATGGCAAGAACACATGAAGTGGTCTAGTCCCTCACTCCCAAATCCCACCAAAGCAACAAAAGCTATGGAGGAATATGAGAGGAAGAACAAGGAGAACACCAAGAACTCCAAGATCTAGATCCAAGGGGTTCCCCTCACTTAGAGGAGAAAGTGATTGGTGGAAATGTGGATCTAGATCTCCTCTCTCTTTTCCCTCAAGAAGGAGCAAGAATCATTGGAGGGATTGAGAGTTAGCAAGCTCAAGAAGATCAGCAATGGGGGGCAAAAACGAGCTCAAAGGATAAGAAAACCGTTGGGGAAGAAGACCCCTTTTATAACCCCCACCAAATCGAACCGTTACCTGTGCTGGACGCACTCAAGCGGTACTACCGCTCCAAGGAGCGGTACTACCGCTTAGAGCGGTACTACCAGCCGAAGCCAATGAGTACAGCAAGCACAGGAGCGCGGTAGTGCCGCACGAAGCGGTACTACCGCACCCACAAGCGGTACTACCGCAAAGGTTTGCAGAACAGCTCAGAAACGAGGTAGTGGAGCGGTACTACCGCCGCAAGCGGTACTACTGCCCTACATCCGCTCTACTACCGCTAAGGAGAATAGAGCAACAGAAGCTTGCACACTCTTCCAAACACAAGCGGTAGTAGCATCGGTAGTGGAGGGCGGAAGTACCGCACTAAGCGGTACTACCGCTCTACTACCGCACTACTTCCGTTTAACAAATATCGGCAACAGAGACGTGCACAGAAGGAATTTCCCAAGCGGAACTAGCAGCGGTAGTAGAAACCGGAAGTACCGCCCAAGCGGTACCACCGTGCTACTACCGTGCCACTACCGCACAAATAAATTAGGCAACAGAAGAAAATCCCACAAGCGGTACTCGCTGCGGTAGACCACAGCGGTACTACCGTGGTACCGAGCGGTACTACCGCTTGGGTGACAAGAAAACTGCCCAGAGACTGAAACTGCCATAACTTCTGCAAATGAGCTCCGAATTGAGCAAACTCAAGCTTGTTGGATAGATAACGACAAGCACTATCCAACAGCGGAGTTATGCCTAACATATAGAGATGAGAAACCTCTATGAATGAAGAACCGGCATAAAGTCCAACATCGAAAACATCATAGAAGATGCATATATGAACTCCGTTTTCGATGAACTCGAGCTTGTCATGAAGATGACCATAAGCTCAAAAACTCACAAAGAGAAACACCAAACACGAACCAAGAAAGATGATGCAAGGATGCAATGGTTTGAGCTCTCTACGAAGATACGATAAAGCTACTCACTTGAGAGCCCCCCTTGATAGTACGGCTATCGATCCTATAACCCGGTCTCCCAACTACTACCATGAGACCGGTAAAATAGAAAACCTATCAAGGGCAAACCTTTGCCTTGCGCATAGTCCACTTGAGCTAGATGATGACGATCTTGACCTCCTCAAGTTGGACCACCTTTCTTGATTGCGCCGGCTCGATGAAGACTAGTAGATTGCTCCCCCATACTCCACTATGGGTGAGCCACTCTTCGGCACATCTTCACAAGTCCATTGTCACCACAATGGACGGCAAGCTTCAAGCATGTGATCTCTTCGTGATGCTCCACTTGAACTTGCACACCGCAATCTTGATGACGATCACCACTTGATGTCATCCTCCATGGGTTGAATGAGATCTTCCTCTTGACGCAAGCCCATGGAAACATACCTAACCCCACATAGAACTCTCGCATAGAACATGGGTTAGTACACAAAGCGTAATGGACAATGCTTACCATACCGTGAGATCACTTGATCCCACTCGGTACATCTTCTACGCTTTGTGTGTTGATCAACTTGAATCACTCTTCATATTTAGTCTTGATCAACCTTGACTCTTTCCAACTCTCTTCATTAGGATGATGTCTTGAAGGTAAACATGAATGTTCACACAAACTTCTTCTTCAAGACATGCTTGCAATAGGCTCAACACTCACATGACCAATCTTTGGATAAATCCTTGAATAGCACCTTGGTCAACACACATTCTTCTTCTAATAACCTTAAAACCAACAAATGGTCTTCAAGCAATGCCTATGGACAAACCCTTCAAATATAACTCAAGGCAACCATTAGTCCATAGAGATTGTCATCAATTACCAAAACCAAACATGGGGGCAGCACATGTTCTTTCAATCTCCCCCATTTTGGTAATTGATGACAATCACTTTCAAGAGAGTTTATATAAGGAATTAAGCATCACCATGCAAAGCAACAACTAATAATGCAAGAGCATGTGATGCAAATGCTTAGGAACAAAACCAAAGCAAGCATGAAGAAATACCTCTCTAAACTTCTCCACAAAACTCTCTAAACTTCTCCCCCATTGGCATCGATTGCCAAAATGGGCGAAAGGTTAGAAGGCCAACATAATATGTGTTCCTCCATAAATTGTGTATTTCTCAAAATATGAGTGGAATACAATACACATATCCAATGAAGAATAGTTGGAGGAAGACAAACTATATTGAGGAACCAAAGATTGCAAAAAGGATGATATGGCACAAAGACATACCAAAGAGAGAAGCAAGCAATCTAAGGATACCAAATGGACCAATCAATCAAATGATCCGACGAGCCACACGAATAAAAGATATTATGATATGAGCAAATGAGTGTTGTAAAGAACATAGAGAAGCTCCCCATGATTTGTGCAATATTTAGTTTTGTATTTGGATATAACGTGCACAAAATAGGATCATCACTCCCCCAAAATCAATAGAAACTCACAACAAGTGCAAGTGAGCATATAGGAAACTAAGCCTAGCACTTGCAACAAACACATGGTTGAGCAACATGAAAGAGAGGCAACTTAGGAATAGGCTCAACCAAAACGATGTGTGTGAGTCATGGCAAAGCACTCGAGAAGACTAATATAAGGATGAGCATTAAGCATCAACATAGTCTTGAATAAATGAGATACAAGGTGCAAGACACGTCCTTCCCACACACAACAAGCAAATGGGTTCACAATCTCACTAAAATGCGAATTAACTACAAAGCTTGTGACAACCCACGGCGAAGATAGAAAAAGATAGCTTTGTCAAGAGGAGGGATACCAATTGACATGGCGAAAGCCTCGTCAAGACAAGCATGAGGAAAATAATCTTCACCACAAATGAGTGCATCAAGATGCAACGATATAAGATCCGCACTCAAGACAAACGATTTCACGGAGCCACCAAAGAAATAATACAAGAAAGACAAGGTGGTCATGAAAGAAAGGATATCATCTAGAGATGTAATTTCTCTCAAGGGTATAAGGTTCTAGGTAGATGAAAATCATGATGATATCAATCCACAAAGAAGGATATACACACGAAATAGTTACAACACGAAGGAACAAGATATCCAAAAGGAAGTCATAAATATACCAATAAGATCTTTGCTTGAAAGCATAGCACATGGCTTAATATTGTCTTATTGTATATCAATGAACTCCACACACACACACACAACAAAGACATCACAACTCGCAACAGTGACTGGTTATAATAAGAAGTGGCAGGGGAGATATGCCTAACATATAGAGATGAGAAACCTCTATGAATGAAGAACCGGCATAAACTCCAACATCGAAAACATCATAGAGGATGCAAATATGAACTCCGCTTTCGATGAACTCGAGCTTGTCATGAAGATGACCATAAGCTCAAAAACCACAAAGAGAAACATCAAACAAGAACCAAGAAAGATGATGCAAGGATGCAATGGTTTGAGCTCTCTACGAATGATACGATAAAGCTACTCACTTGAGAGTCCCCCTTGATAGAACGGCTATCGATCCTATAACCCGGTCTCCCAACTACTACCATGAGACTGGTAAAATAGAAAACCTATCAAGGGAAAACCTTTGCCTTGCGCACAGTCCACTTGAGCTAGATGATGACGATCTTGACCTCCTCAAGTTGGACCACCTTTCTTGATTGCGCCGGCTCGATGAAGACTAGTTGATTGCTCCCCCATACTCCACTATGGGTGAGCCACTCTTCGGCACATCTTCACAAGTCCATTGTCACCACAATGGACAGCAAGCTTCAAGCAGTGATCTCTTCGTGATGCTCCACTTGAACTTGCACACCGCAATCTTGATGACGATCACCACTTGATGTCATCCTCCATGGGTTGAATGAGATCTTCCTCTTGACGCAAGCCCATGGAAACATACCTAACCCCACATAGAACTCTCGCATAGAACATGGGTTAGTACACAAAGCGTAATGGACAATGCTTACCATACCGTGAGATCACTTGATCCCACTCGGTACATCTTCTACGCTTTGTGTGTTGATCAACTTGAATCACTCTTCATATTTAGTCTTGATCGACCTTGAATCTTTCCAACTCTCTTCATTAGGATGATGTCTTGAAGGTAAACATGAATGTTCACACAATCTTCTTCTTCAAGACATGCTTGCAATAGGCTCAACACTCACATGACCAATCTTTGGATAAATCCTTGAATAGAACCTTGGTAAACACATATTCTTCTTCTAATAACCTTGAAACCAACAAATGGTCTTCAAGCAATGCCTATGGACAAACCCTTCAAATATAACTCAAGGCAACCATTAGTCCATAGAGATTGTCATCAATTACCAAAACCAAACATGGGGGCAGCACATGTTCTTTCACCGTGCAATTAAAGAATTCTTGAATAATATTTTTCCCTATGATATTTCCACTCCCTAGTACAAAAAATTTTGAGTCTAAATTTGAGGGAATTTCTATCTTAGGGATTTTAGCATCCCCATCCTTTTCAATAACAAAATCAGACATAGTGGCAATTTTAAGCAAGCAAACAAGCAAATAAGATATTTTTGTGTTTTGTAAAAAAAATTAGAAGTGGGGGAGATGAAAATGAGAGGCAAATGCAAATAAAAGGCAAATAAAGTAAATGCAAGTGATTGATAGTTTGTGCGAAGGTACTTGGTAATTTTGATGATGTCTCCCCGGCAACGGCGCCAGAAATTCTTCCTGCTACTTGTAGTATGCGTTGGTTTTTACCCCGAAGAGGAGAGGATGATGCAGTACAGTAGAGATAAGTATTTCCCACAGTTAACAACCAAGGTTATCAATCCAGTAGGAGAACCAAGCAAAATTCCGTTAAACGCACCTGGACACAGAAAAGCAAACACTTGCACCCAACGCAAATAAGAGGGTTGTCAATCCCCTTAGCGGTTACTTGCAAGGATTAAGTCTGATAGAGATAAATTGATAAAGTAAAATACTAATTAAAATAAAATTAAATAAATTGCAGCAAGGTATTTTTAGATTTTTTATATGATTAAGATAGACCCGGGGGCCATAGTTTTCACTAGAGGGTTCTCTCTTGAGCGCATAACATACGGTGGATAAACAAATTACTGTTGGGCAATTGACAGAATAGCAAATAATTATGATGGATTCATGGCAATGATCATGTATATAGGCATCATGTCCGAGACAAGTAGACCGACTCCTGCCTGCATCTACTTCTATTACTCCACCCATCGACCGCTATCCAGCATGCATCTAGGGTATTAAGTATGAAACAGAGTAACGCCTTAAGCAAGATGACATGATGTAGAGAAGCAAATTCAAGCAATATGAATAAACCCCATCTTTTATCCTTAATGGCAACAATACAAATACATGTCATGTCCCCTTCTGTCACTGGGATTAAGCACCGCAAGATTGAACCCATCACAAAGCACCTCTCCCATTGCAAGATAAATCAATCTAGTAGGCCAAACTAAACCGATAGATCGGAGAGAAATACACAGCTATAATAATCATGCATAAAAGAGTTTAGAGAAGACTCAAATATTTCTCATGAATAATCTGATCATAAACTCACAATTCATCGGATCCCAACAAACACACCGCAAAAGAAGATTACATCGGATAGAACTCCAAGAACATCGAGGAGAACATTGTATTGAAGATCAAAGAGAGAGAGAGAGGAAGCCATCTAACTACTAGCTATGGACCCGTAGGTCTGTGGTAAACTACTCACACATGATCGGAAGGGCAGCAAGGTTGATGTAGAAGCCCTCCGTGATCGATTCCCCCTCCGGCAGAGTACCGGAAAAGGCCTCCAGATGGGATCACGGAAGAACAGAGGCTTGCGGCGGCAGAAAGGTTTTTTCTTCTGGCTCTCTAGGGGTTTCCTAATATTTGTGAATTTATAGAAGTGGAATTAGGTCAAACGGAGTCACGTGGGCCCCACAAGGTAGCACGGCGCGCCCCCCCTGGGGCGTGCCTTGGTGCCTTGTGAAGCTTCTGTGAGGCTTCTGGCCTCCTCCCGAAGCTTCCAGTGTTTATTTTGTCCAGAAAAAATCTCCAAAAAGTTTCATGGCATTTGGACTTCATTTGGTACTGTTTCTCTGAAAAGCGAAAAACAAGCAGAAAACAGCAACTGGCATTGGGCACTAGGTTAATAGGTTAGTCCCAAAAAATGATATATAATTGCATATAAAAACATCCAAGATTGATACTATAATAGCATGGAACAATCAAAAATTATAGATACGTTGGAGACGTATCAATGCCTCCCCAATTGTTGCACCTTCACATATCAAGTATGTTTAGTGGTGGGCCTATAAAATTAGGGTGCCACTAGATCTCCTTGAAGTGATGGGTTTGTGTCGGACACTTACATGCGAAGCATTGGTTGACTTGTCGTGACTATCAAAACAGTTTTGGGTCACGAGGCAGAGGAGTTGGTGCGGCATGAGATGTCCCCAACAACAAGAGTCGTATGGAGATACGATTAGCAAGAGTTGCTTACCGAGTGATCTCGTTTTCTAGCAGTGATGCAAAAGCTCACTAGTTGACATGTTGATCTTGGATCTTGAACCACTAAGTATCATCGGACGGATGTTGATTTTAGTGGGAGTAATGATCTTATTAAAATATGAATTACTCTTCATGAATACATGTCTTAGTGTTTTGCATATTTCTGTTGTAGATCAATGGCACCACCTGCTCAAGTTACTCCTTTTGCATTAAAATCTATACTAGAAAAAGATAAATTGAATGGAACAAACTTTACCACCTGGTATAGAAACCTGAGAATTGTTCTTAGGCATGAGAAAATGGAACAAGTTCTAGAGAATCCGCTTCCAGAGGAACCTGCCGAGAATGCTAATGCCACAACCAGAAATGCCTACCAGAAATTCATTGATGAATCAAACGAGATCAGTTGTCTCATGCTGGCTTCTATGGAGCCCGATCTGCAGCAGCAGTTCAAAAATATTGAGGCTTTCGATATGATCGAGAACCTCAAAAGGATGTTTCAAATGCAGGCTAGGACCGAAAGGTTCAACGTCTGGCGATCCTTGATGGATTGTAAGCTGAAAGAAGGTGATCCACTGAGCCCGCATGTGATCAAGATGATCGGGTACATGCAAGCTTTGGATCGGTTGGGCTTCCCACTTAGGGACGAGTTGTCCACAGATACAATTTTGGGTTCTCTTCCGGATAGCTATGGGACGTTCATCTCGAACTACCATATGCATGGAATGGAAAAGAAGCTCACTGAATTACATGGGATGCTCAAGGTGGCAGAGCAGGATATCAAGAAAGGTACACATTGTCAAGTGTTGATGGTGCAGAACTCGGCTAAGTTCAAGAAGAGCTAGATGGTCCAAGAAAAAGGCTAAGGCAAAGGGCAAGGAGAAGGAGGCAACTCCAACTGCCGCCGCTGCGCCTAAATCAGGGCCGGCCTCGGGGGCCGTTTGCTTTCACTACAAGGAACCTGGACACTGGAAAAGGAACTGCAGCAAGTGGCTTGCCGAGAAGGGCAAGAAGACTGGAAGTGTGACTTCTTCTTCAGGTACACTTGTTGTATATGTTATAGACATTTATCTTGCTGATGTTTCTAGTAGCTCTTGGGTATATGATACCGGATTAGTTGTTCACATATGCAACTCGATGCAGGGGCTAAGCAGAACTAGGAATGTCTCAAGAGGAGTGTCGGTCATAAATCCGGCATATCTCATAGTAGGGGTCCTAAGCTAGGCGTCTTGGAGCGATGGTAACATGGACACAGGATTTTACCCAGGTTCGGGCTCTCTCTAAGAGATAATACCCTACGTCCTGCTTTTCATTGTATTGATATGGGGATAGTACAGAGTACATGTATCTACCACGAGATTGTTCTAATGAATATGAGATCATCTATTGACTAGCCTGGCCTCGGTTTATATATGCACCGGAGGCCTAGGGTTTAGGAGAGTCCTCGTCTTGGGCGCCAAGTCTTGTGGAATCTTCCTTCTGGTGCACGGGGTCGTCCGCAATCCGGCCCTCCTTCAATGAGTTAAGGGCGGCCCGTTAGTCCGGACTATAGGAGATAGGCCGGCAGCCCGAATATCCCCTAGTCCGGGACACCCTGAACCGGTCTTCAAGTTGGGGACGCCCCTCGGTTCTTCCGAACTGTTCTTTGTCTTCGGTCGTCGGTCTTGAAAACTGGTTCAACAAATCTTCCCATCTCTGATCTTGAGGATCGCTGAGGTGTATCCGAAGAGTTCATACGTCGGGTATCCGAGGAGTCCTTTAAGTTCTCGGCCTTTATCAATGCCTTGTTATTTTTTTACGCCACACCTCGGGTTCGAAGTGTTTCCAGTGCGGCGGTGTCCTCTTTGCATCCGAGATCCAACGCCGGACTGCATCTGAGGTGTCTTTTGCAGCCGAGCTCCAACGCCGGTCTGTATGCGAGCTCCAACGCTGGACTGCATCCGAGGAGGCACAGAGTACCTTGTCTTTGAAAAAGTTTGAAGGAGTTCAGCCGAGCTTAATGCCGGAAACACCCTCTACAGAGCCAGCCACTTGCATCCGAGCTTTATGCTGAACTGCTTCCAAGGTGGTGCACCACCTCGGCCGTGAGCGGGTTTTTTGTGGATTGGTGCAATATATTCTCTGCCGAGATGTATAGCCAGTAGCCCTCGAGGTGTGTGTCGGCCTAAAATCCGAGATGCACCTGAAGGATAACATAAAACCGCTGATCCCAGTAGCCCCTGAGACTCAGGTCGATTTGCGAAATCGGCCTGAGGATCAACTCTTAGCTCGGCAGCATACTTAGAAACATAAACGCGGTGTGCATAGTTCTCGAGACTCAGGTTGGGTGTGGCCGACCAACCTGAGGATCATAACCTCCTCGGAAACTATTTCGCACTTTGTAAATTGTCTGCATTGAAACGTCGATGCAGTAGCCCCCGAGACTTGGTTGGGCAACATGGCCGACCCTAGGATCGTATCTCCTCGGGAACTAGTTCAACTGCCATGTACGTTTTGACAATGCCGAGGTGCAGCTCGGCAGGAAAGATGCCGAACTACAGGTCGGAAAAAATTCCCCGAGCAAAACCATCACGCAGAACACCTCGATCAAGAGGATGCCCCGCCTCCTGAAAAAAAACATAAAAATTGGTTAAAGGTGCCATAAGCTCGAAAAACCAAAAAACTTTAAGAAAAACTTTACGTCCGAACTAAATCAAGTTTTTTGGTGCCAATCCGAAAATTGGTCTTTAAAATTAGTTTGTGCTTCCGTCGTGCTTTAACATTATACATCCGATCTCCAAACTTCAAGTGGGTCAGCTTTCGGCTTCAACCTCCTATCCCGAAGGCGGAGTGCTTCTCAGGCCAGTTTAGCGAACTAAACTCGAGCGGCTTTAGAGAGAAACCAGGCTACCCGGCTATTGACCACACACTCACGTCGGAAAAAAGGAGTAGTAGAAAAAGACTTTGCAACGACCAAGAAGAAAACACTTATTAAAAAGCGGCACATATAAATTTAAGAGCCCCCAGTTAACTTGGGAAAAAGAAGTGTTTTTAGCAAACTAAGTTTTCAACAAACTAAGTTTTTAACAAACAATGTTTATTTAACATAAACATAATGCTTGGCTGAACCGAGCAAAAAATTAAGAATTTAGAAAATTTAAGCATGAAAGCGACTTAGCTGGTTAATGTGCTCGGCGTTGATGACGTAGTCTGGGCTTGCAACGGGTCGAGATCCCAGCCCCCAAGCCGGTCCTGGGGTGGCCGAGCGAAGAGCTCGGCTGATGAAGTGGCAGCACAAAACTGCCGATGTGCCGAGGCGAAGCCCCTGGTCCAGCCGAGGAGACAGAGTAGGTCGGCAGGGTCACGCCGGAGTAGGTCAATGAAGCGATGGCGAAGCCCCCGGTCCGGCCGAGGTGTCCGAGCGAAGAGCTCGGCTTGATGAAGTGGTAGTACGACACTGCTGATATGTTGAGCCGAAGCCCCCAGTCCGGCCGAGCTGACGAAGCTGGTCGGCTGGTGACGCCGAAGTCTCCGGAGTAGGTTGATAAAGAGATGGCGAAGCCCCCGGTCTAGCTGAGGTGACGGAGCAGGTCGGTAAGGTGACGTTGCAGCCCCATGCCAGCCGAGGTGTCGAGGCAGGTCGGCGTGGTAGACATCGGCTTGAAGAAGCAATGGCGCGGCGATGCTGACGCAGGTCGGAACTTGTGACGCGGTCAATGCTGGCTTGAGAAGTGATCGCGCGGCGATGCTGGCGCGCCCGACCCGTACAATCCGTAAGGTGACGATGTTATCTTGGCGATCATAAGGGAGAGCGGTGCCGAACTCTTGGTCGGCTCGCCGAGGTGATGATCCGAGTTGGTTGTCATCGGCTCGATGAAGCGACGGCGCAGTTGATGCTGACGCAGGTCGGCAGCCATGGAGCAACGTGGCCAGGCTGGTTTGACACCGGCGCGACGATGAAGATCGCCTCGGAAAAGGCTTAAAATTTGCAGGCACGTGCTTGAAAACAAAACACAATACCCTGTAAAAAATTCCCTTCAAAAAGGATGTCCGATAATCTGTTCATGAAAAAGATGAACTCGGGCCGGATTCGTTTTCGCGCAGAAAACAGATCCGAAAATTGATGCACTCATTGGACGCTTCCCGAAGTTTGAACGGTCGGATCGAGCTGAAATTTTGAGGGGTGGTAGATATGAGAATTCCGCAGCCGATGAATGGTTGGATCTTCCAAAGGACGTCCGAGCTGACTGCTGGACTCCTCGCCCTAAACTCGTCCAGATTCCCGTCCAGATTCGACAGGGCTCCGGTATATCGAAGATCGCCGGAGATTCCTGCATCGGAACGCGACGAAATTTTGCAGGGTTGTTCTAGACTCAATTCCGCACAATTCCAGCGAAGCAATCATCAAAGCGACGCTCGAGGAGACGGGGATGGCGAACATGAATCCGCTGTCCAGAAAAAACTGCATGATCGCGCGAGGGCAATGTTGACGTTGAGCCCCCGAGCACCATGGACGATTTTTCCATGATCCCGGATGAGATCGGAGTTGATGATGACGAAGACATCTGTCCGAACTTGATGATCCAAAGAGAAGCCTAGTCCTCGGCCTAGCCAAGGTGACCAGTCGGGTCGGCGACGAAGATGCCGACGCTGACGATGTAGCTCGGTTCCGACGCGTAGATCGCGGTGGAGCCGATCTGAATTCCCATCGCACCGCGGCGACTACCCAGCAGACTCTCAATGAAAGCACCAATGTCGGTTCTAAATCCGGCATATCTCGTAGTAGGGGTCCTAAGCTAGGCGTCTTGGAGCGATGGTAACATGGACACAGGATTTTACCCAGGTTCGGGCTCTCTCGAAGAGATAATACCCTACGTCCTGCTTTTCATTGTATTGATATGGGGATAGTATAGAGTACATGTATATACCACGAAATTGTTCTAATGAATATGAGATGATCTATTGACTAGCCTGGCCTCGGTTTATATATGCACCGGAGGCCTAGGGTTTAGAAGAGTCCTCGTCTTGGGCGCCAAGTCTTGTGGAAGCTTCCTTCTGGTGCACGGGGTCGTCCGCAATCCGGCCCTCCTTCAATGAGTTAAGAGCGGCCCGTTAGTCCGGACTATAGGAGATAGGCCGGCAGCCCGAATACCCCCTAGTCCGGGACACCCTCAAGGAGAAGTTGACATACGCCTCGGGAATAAAGCAAGAGTTGCTGCATTGGCCGTCGGCACTATGCAACTTAATTTACCTTCAGGATTTGTAATGGAACTTGATAATTGTTGTTCCTGCTTTGAGTCGAAACATTATTTCTGCCTCAAGTTTGATGAGACAAGGTTATGAATTCAGTATTAAGGACAATGGTTGTTCTATTTCCTTGAATAATATGTTTCATGGCTTTGCACCCGTTGTGAACGGGTTATTTATCCTAGATCTTGAAGGTGAGTCAGTCTATAACATAAATGTCAAGAGGCATAAGCCTAACGAAATAAATTCGACTTACATCTGGCATTGTCGACTAGGACACATTAGTCAAAAGCACATGAAGAAGCTCCATGATGATGGAATTCTAACTTCGTTTGATTTTGAATCATTCGAGACATGCGAGTCTTACCTACTCGGCAAGAGGACTAAGACTCCTTTTGCAAAGAGTTGCGAGAGGGTGTTCGAGCTGTTGGAACTTATACATAGTGATGTATGTGGACCAATGAGCACAACAGCCAGAGGTGGTTTCCAATACTTCGTGACTTTTACCGACGACTTGAGTAGATATGGTTATGTCTACTTGATGAGGCACAAGTCGGAGACTTTCGAAAAGTTTAAGGAGTTTCAGAATGAAGTGGAAAATCAACTCGGCAGGAGGATTAAACTTCTACGATCTGATCGTGGCGGTGAGTATATGAGACAGGATTTGATGATCATCTGAAGAGTCATGGAATAGTTCCACAACTGACTCCTCCGGGTACGTCATAGAGAAATGGCGTATCGGAACGGAGGAATCGGACCCTGTTGGACATGGTCCGATCAATGATGAGTCAGTCGGATTTACCCTTGTCATTTTGGGGATACGCTCTAGACACTGCAGCTTTCACACTAAACAGGGTACCATCAAAGTTCGTAGATAAGACACCATATGAGATATGGACTGCGAAGAGTCACAGTTTGTCTTTTCTGAAAGTTTGGGGATGTGAAGCATATGTCAAGCGACTCCAGTCGGACAAGCGCACACCGAAATCGGACAAGTGCATATTCGTGGGATATCCAAGGGAGACCTAGGGATATTACTTCTACAACCGTGAAGAGGGCAAAGTGTTTGTCGCTCGACATGGAGTTTTCCTTGAGAAAGAGTTTCTCAATCGGAAGGCTAGTGGGAGGACGGTCCGACTTGAAGAAATTCGAGAACCACACGGGGACATTCCGGTAGGTGATTCTGTCACACCGGAGTTAGTCAGGGAACCTGTAGTGGAGTCGACGCCGGTTCCAGGGAGGTCAGAAAGGTTGCGCAATATGCATGACTGCCACTACTAGGGAAAACCTTATAGGTGGAGGATTAACAGTAGCGCGGGTCAGAGGTACGCGCTACTGCTAATTTACAGTAGCGCCGGTGTAAGAAACGCGTTACTGCTATCTATTTAGTAGTAGCCGGGGTGTGCCAGACAGCGCTACTGCTAAGTGGGCCCCCACAATACCCACCAGGCTAGCTATATTAGCAGCGCGGCCCACTGTACACGCGCTACTGCTAAACCTGTAGCAGTAGCGCATGTTAAAGGCCCACCGCTGCAACTACTGCGGCACTGTGGCACCTGGTGGGCCGCGCTTAGCAGCAGCGCGCGTCCACGGAACCGCGCTACTGCAACGGCACTTAGCAGTAGCGCCGGGCTTGGACCCGCGCTGCTGCTAAGGCAACCTAATCTCCCCCACGCCCGTCCACTTCCTCACTCTCCCTCACTCACTCTCGCTCCTCTTCCTCCTCCCGCCGTCGCCGCCGCATTGCTGCCGCCATCCTCGGTAAGCCGCCGCCGCCCTCCTCCCTCCCTCTCCCTCCCGCCTCCCTCCATCTCTCCTCCCTCCTTGTACGGCGGCCCTCCTCCTCTTTCCTTCCTCCCTCTCCCTCCGGCTTCCCTCCATCCCTCCTCCCTCCTCCCTCCTCATACGGCTGCCCTCCTCCTCTCTCCTCCCTCCCTCCCTCCCTCCTCCATCCTGCCTCCCTCCATCCCTCCTCTCTCTGTTCTTGTAGAATGTAGGTTTTTTAATGTTTTTTGAATACAGTAGAATGTAGATTATTTGAATGGAATAGAAAATTAGAAAAATTTCAGTAAATGTAGGTCTTTTGAATAGAATAGAAAATTAGTAAATATAGAATAGAATAGAAAATTAGATTTTTTTAGTAAATGTAGGTCTTTTGAATAGAATAGAAAATTAGTAAATATAGAATAGAATAGAAAATTAGAAAATTTTCAGTAAAATATAAAAATGTTGTATACAAGAATGTTAATAGTGAATGGTGTTGCTCATACATTTTTTATGAATAGAAAATATTTTAGGTATCGAATAAAATATAAAAATGTTGTTGCCAATTATATTGATGATCTAAATTTTTCACTCGGTGGATTATGCAGGATTTCTCCTGTCGCGTCTCCCTCTCCCGCTCAGCCCCGTTCGGCCCACCGTGAGGACCTCCCTCTCTTCTCTGTTTAGTTTTAGGTTTAGTTTTTTTTAATATATATGTAGATGGTTGTATGTTTGCTAGATGGATGATTAGATGGATGGATGCATGGATGAATTATTGATTGTTGCACTTTTGTTTCATTTTGAAAAAAGCCGACAAAAATGGATGCATGGATGCATTTTGCAGGGAACACCTCCGAGTGGCCTATGTTTTGCCGGAATATTGATTCATTTCCGTTTCGGCAAATTTCAGGCGCTCGATATGTCCTATTTTAGCAAAGGTCATGCCGAAATTTTTCATGAATTTTGGCATGACTTGTGCTTGAAAGTAGGAAATATCGAGTGCCCGTGATTTGCCTGAACGGGAATTAATCGACATTCCGGCAGAACATAGGCCATTTTTATGTCATTGCTCCATATATGTAACGGGTTGACTTTCAGTCTGTCGATGCTCCTTGAGTGACTTTGAGTCTGTTCTTGAAGGAAGGAAGGATGCCGGCTGTTGTCGTGGGGGTCGTTTCCTCTCCTTCTTCTCGTGATATACCTTGGTAATGCACGAGAGAAGGAGGGGAAGCGACCATCAACGATGGTCGAAATATCTGTGAGGGAGTGTCCACCATATACTGGTGAAATATCAGAGAGGAAGAATCCTGACTTTTGTCGTGGGGGTCGCTTCTCCTTCGTTCCCGTGTGTTAGACATTTTGGTGTAATGCACTCGGGAACGAATGGAGGAGCGACCATCACCGATGGTCGCAATATCAGAGAGGGAGTGCCCACCATATACACCACGTGAGATGAGAGTGTAGCAAGGAAGACTCGATGGACCGAAAGTCAACCCGTGCTGAATAGTGATATGTGTGTTGAGTTTCCTGGTAATTGCCGTCAATCGATTTTTAATCTTTGAATTATGAACATATAGGAAATGTCTGACTACGATAGGATCCCAGAGTGCGACTATTGCGGCGATGACTGGGGTCTGTGCGATAGGTATCCTCACCTGGAAGACGGTCGGCGCTTCACTATTAAGCTTGATGAGACCTTCGATGTTTGTACGGTACGCAACGACGACAAGTCTTTTTTTCGTAATTAAGCATGACTTCTGCTTCTTTGGTTCAACGTGTAATTTTGTTTTTTTACCATTCTACTAGTGCATCCCCTGCCATGCAAGACGTTATGCCTTGGAGAAACTAGATTTCGAAGATCGTGAGAATAAGGTGACAAAGAGAGTTATCCTCAGGACCCAACATGGTTACGCTTTTGCCGTAAAGCTATACAATGCAGTGACCTACTCTCATTTTGGTTGCTCGAATTGGAATGCACTATGCAAGGCATATGGATTTCAGGAGGGTATGCATGTCACCTTCGATATTCGTCCTGAAGATGACATCGAAGATAATATCGACATTTGGGTCAATGTTGATACGCTTCCAGTTCTACCTCTATGTGAGTTTCTCAAACATATTTATTAAGTAATTTATATTGTTTATTTAAAAATAGTTGACAGCTTATCTCCATTGACAGCTTATTTCCATTCTTGAAGAAATGTACGGAACGTAGTAGATAAAACCTACTACAGTTATGGTGCTGAACTAACTTGCGAGGAGATACATCATTTTGTTTCATGGATTAATGATGTTGAGAATTTCAAGATGAGTCGTTTTATTCCTCCAAATTATGATCAATACGTGCCACTAGTCCACGTATTGAACTACGGTAACATCCATCAAGATATCATGGTAAGATTTTTGCTAAGTATGTTATTATGATGTTCTTCTTAAGCTAAACTACATTTTGCTAAGTATGTTATTATGATGTTCTTCAACAGAAACTCCTGACGGATTGTGTACCTCATGTTATGGATATAAAAGGTGTCATGAACATTATTAGCTTACGGCCAAGTTGGCCTACGTGCCAACGCAGTGCATACACGATTTCTCCAAGAGATGAAGTCCTCACAATCAAAGACTGGAGAAAAGTTCTGAATGATCGCAGGGAACTACTTGGGGGCAACATGAAGCGCAGCCCACAAATGGGAGATAGGTTGATCTGTATTCTCCATAATGGAGATTCAGGGGTTTACCTGTTTTATGCTATTTTACCTTCGAGAGAGTAGCGGGTCTTAGGTAGTACGTACTCATCATGTGCTAAGCACAATTAGCTAGTGTTGGTTATGACTATGATGATGATGATGAGTTGTTATCATGATGATCATGATGAGTTATGTGCTACACATTGTGCTAGAATGATGAGCTAGTTCTTATAAGACTATGATGAGGAGTTGTTATCATGATGATGACGATGAGTTATGTGCTACATTGTGCTAGAATGATGAGCTAGTTCTTATATGACTATGATGATGAGTTGTTATTATGATGATGATGATGATGATGTATGAGTTCTTATATGAATATGATGATGATGATGAGTTATTATGATCATGATGAGTTATTATATCATTGGGTGGAAGAAACGTGGATTAGATTCATGTGGATAGATCCAAAGTGACCAAAAGTTGGATTACTAGGACGATCCTACTAATCCATCTTTTGGTCACTTTGGATCCATCCACATGAATTTAATCCGTGTTTCTTCCACCTAACGATATAATAACTCATCATGATCATAATGATATAAGAATCTCTTAATTGCTACTATATCAAAATTTGTATAACGATGTATAAATACAGTATAAAATAAAAGAAATGAAATACAGATGAATAGTAGTAGCGCGGGGTAAAGCCCACGCTGCTACTACTTATCAGTAGCGCCGGTACAGAAGGGCGCTACTGGTAACTGATATAGTAGTAGCGAGGCTGCACCCACCGCTACTGCTAAATTTTAGCTGTAGCGCCCTAGCAGTAGCGCGTGCACCCGCGCTACTGCTAGGGAAAATACCCGCGCTACTACTAGGGTTTTCCCTAGTAGTGTGCAATGTGTTGTTCTTGGAGAACAACGAGCCGACTACGTATGCAGAAGCGATGGCGAGGCCTGATTCCGAGTTATGGCTTGAGGCCATGAGATCCGAATTAAAGTCCATGGATGACAATCAAGTTTGGAACTTGGTTTATTTGCCAGATGGCGTTCGAGCCATTGAGTGCAAATGGATCTTTAAGAAGAAAACTTATATGGACGGAAATGTCATAGTCCATAAGGCTCGACTTGTCGCTAAAGGTTATCGACAAGTTCAAGGAGTTGACTACGATGAGACTTACTCACCGGTAGCGATGCCTAAATCAATTCGGATCATTATTGCTATAGTTGCATATTTCGACTATGAGATATGGTAGATGGATGTCAAAACGACTTTCCTTAATGGAAATTTAACCGAGAATGTGTATATGACACAACCCGAGGGTTTTGTCGATCCAAAGTAGTCTAGCATGGTATGCAAGCTTCAGAGATCCATTTATGGATTGAGGCAAGCATCTCGGAATTGGAACATTCATTTTAATGAAGCGGTCAAAGAGTTTGGCTTCATCAAGAACGACTGTGATCATTGTGTATTCAAGAAGGTCAGTGGGAGCTCAGTAGCATTTCTGATCTTATATGTGGATGACATATTGTTGATTGGAAATGATGTTCAGATGCTTGAATCTGTCAAGGACTCATTGAAAAATAGTTTTTCGATGAAGGACTTGGGGGAAGCAGCTTATATTTTGGGAATCAAGATCTATAGAGATAGATCGAGAAAGCTTATTGGATTAAGCCAGAGTGTGTATATTGACAAGGTGTTGAAGCGGTTCAACATGCAAGATGCCAAGAAGGGTTTCTTGTCCATGTCACATGGCATTAGTCTTAGCAAGACTCTGAGTCCTTCGACTCCTGATGAGCGAAGACGCATGGATGGGATCCCGTATGCTTCGGCTATTGGGTCCATCATGTATGCCATGGTATGTACTCGTCCCGATGTTAGCTTTGCTCTCAGCGTGGTGGGCAGATACCAGGCTGATCCAGGTGAGAGTCACTGGACAACGGTTAAGAATATTCTTAAGTACTAGAGAAGGACTAAGGATATGTTCTTGGTTTATGGAGGTGAGGATGAGCTCGTTGTAAAGAGTTACACCGATGCTAGTTTCCAAACCGATAGGGATGATAGTCGATCGCAATCCGGGTTTGTGTTCATTCTGAACGGAGGAGCAGTGAGCTGGAGGAGTTCCAAGCAAGATACGGTAGCTGATTCTACAACAGAGGCCGAGTACATTGCGGCTTCTGAAGCTGCAAAATAAGGTGTTTGGGTGAAGAATTTTATTTCTGATCTTGGTGTGGTTCAGAGCGCGTCCAATCCATTGGACCTCTATTGTGATAATAGTGGTGCTATCGCGCAAGTCAAGGAACCACGGAACCATCATAAAACCCAACACATACTCAGGCGTTTTAACCTTATTCGCGACATTGTCGAGAGAGGTGATGTAAACATATGCAAGGTACACACGGATGCAAATGTTGCTGATCCATTGACGAAGCCTCTCCCACGGCCGAAGCATGAGGCGCACATGAGTTCCATGGGCATACGATGCCTAAATGATTGACTCTAGTGCAAGTGGGAGACTGTTGGAGATATGCCCTAGAGTCAATCATGTGATGATGATATTTCCCTATGTATTCATGAGTCTTTTGTATTGTCCTCGAACATCATTAATGATATGTATCAATAAGTATGTGACTTGTTTGTGGAACTATGTATTGTATGATGATCGTTCTAATGGTCCCTAGTTGATAAGGTTATGTGGACACATATCCTTGACTAGTATACGACTCGGTTGATGACTATGTTTCACAAGTCATGTGCATCGAGATGCTAAACCGATAGTATGGACTCGGGGATGGAGATCACCGAGTCGGACATACCCACTATGAGACGCAGCGAGATAATGTCATCTGTTAGTCTCAAGTACAATGTCTATGCCATGTCCTAGACCTGAGGTCCTCGCATCTTCTCGGGATGAGGATCGACTCACTTAGGGTCTATCAAACGCTACTCCATAACTGGGTAGTTATAAAGATAGCTTTCGGGTGAGTCGTGATACATGCCGCGAGACATGGATGACCAAGATGGGATTTGCCCCTCCTATACGGAGAGATATTCTCTGGGCCCTCTTGAGTGATCAGATTCGAAAAGCATGGCCATGCGACTTGGGTTAAGTGTTAACCCAGCTCGGGAATCTGTATCACGGTTTCGAGAAGAGAGGTCGAGCTACCACAAGGGTGACAAGTACTCGCCTTGAGCTCGACAACATATATCGTGAGGCAAAAGGAATGTTACATATGACACATTGTCGAGGTTCGTCCAATGACTTTACGCTCACTTGGGAGTTGGCACCTTCTGCTAGGAGCCGCTACCAACTATCGACTCTGGTCGTGTCCATGTGTACGTGAACCTATAGGGTCGCACACTTAAGGGGCTGCAGCCCATTCGGATTGGATCCGAGTGGAAAATGGATGTAGACTCCTAGTGGGCTCAATTGTTGAGCCCATCTCGGAGGTCTATATAAAGGGGAGTGGGCACGCCACTTAGGGTTGATCCTTTCCACCCGTGACAGCCGCCGCCACAACTCCCCACGCCCATGCCGCGCGACCGGACCTAGCAGTCCGCCGCCCGACGCTGCTCCCCGCACTTGTGGATACCTTGGAGGCATCACATCTGCGGTGCTCGGACGAACCGTTCGAGGGATTCGTGAGGTACCGTTCGCGGGAGATCACCGTTCGCGGGTCTTCCCTGTTCGCGGGAGATCGGCAACGCAAGGAGGAGACGCCTCGGGAGATCGACTACACGCATCACCAAATCTACTTCCGCTGCGGTGACTGCGCGTCTAGTGGTAAACCCGATCCCGTGATCTATTTCCAGCAGCATGATCTTGGGTGCGCGGTAGAAATTTTTTATTTGGCGCTAGCGTAGCGTACCGCGTGTTACAACACGTGTGTCCCCTAAGGAACGGCGGTGGCGCAGGTAGTCCATCTCGCCTTCCTCCTGTCAAGCGACCGGCGCCACCCTCATGCCCCGCCTCCACCCCGAGCTCCGGCGGCCGTCGTGCCTCCACCCCAAGCTTTGCTGTCCTATGCAGGTGTGTTGCTGATCACCTCCATCCCCTCTTCGTAGAGCTCAGACCTTCTCCCCTCTCCCTTGCCTAGCGTCCGGCGGACCTCCTCTTTGCTTGATCTTCGGCAAAGTTTCATACAACTCAATTCTTCACTTTGACCATCCAAACATAATTTGGGATTCAACCTTAATATCAAGTATGTGTTCCGAATATCTAGACATCCAAACCGACATATTGGCATTCAATCTCAATACCAATATACTGTGATATTGGTACTCAACCCAATGCAATACCAAGGCTCTCAATGCGAACATCCAAACGGAGCGTAATGTATGTCATCAAAGTCAGTTACCATTATTGACGTCAATTAGAGAACAGGTCTTGCACGGCCGTTAGCACTTAGCAGTCCGAAAAAGGGTTTCCCCCCGCTTTGTATTACGAAGCAACCAACTCCGAAACAATCAACGATAGGTGCTGGGGCGGAAACAGCACAGGCACGCCCAAAAGAAACGAGAGAGAAAGCATAAAAGAAACAAATGCCGACAACGGCGGCTCAACAAAACCGGAGAAGCCTCGTGACCGCTGCGCCCACCGAAGACCTCCCACCAGGCTCCTAGACTCCGAAACGCCGGTACCAATCAACACCTCCAAGAAGGAACGCGACGATGACGACGCTGCTGCAAAGGGTTTCCCCCGGTACTCGGCGAGGAGAACGGAAGGGTAGCCCCGACGCCCCCCAGGAAGGTCCGGCGGCACCCGCAGGCACCACCGCGTCGGTGTCGGCCAGGCCGACAGGGATTTCTCCCGATCCCAACCTTCACCTCTGGCGCTCCGGAGTCCGCCACCAAACCGTCCACCGCCCTGCGCCAACACGGACTTGAAGCATCCCACGCCGTCTCACCACGGCAACGCGAAGGAGGCCTGCACAACGAGGAAGAGGAGCCGGGAATAGGGGCAGCAACACCGTCGGCACAGTGGAGGTCCCAACCTCCACCGTCAACGATGGTAACCGACCGGACGCAATAGCAGGCGCAAACCAGGCCCGTGGGCCCACAGGCCCGGCCGGGCCCTCAGATGCCCGTAAAGCACCCGCTTTCGCGCTGCAGAAGGCACGCCGTCGGCGTCACCGCCCCCGGTCCAAGCCGCTCCTCCGCATCCCCGCACAGAAGGCATCGTGGCCGCGTCGGAGCCGGCCCGTTAGGACCCAGATGGGGCCCTAAGGGCCCAGATCTGGGCCGGGGGCGCGCCGCCGGCCACCCAACACCGCCAGCCCGCCCCGCCGCCAAGTGGAAGCACCACCACCACGCGCACCGCCGGCCACCTCCACCAGGTCGCCGGACCGCCACCGGTCGAGCCGCACGCCCGCGACGGAGAGGAACCCTCGCAGCCGCCGGGAGCCCGAAGCCGGTCCCCAGCCGCCGCCCACGCCGCCCGCGGCCCGCGTTGCCTGGCCAGATCCGCCGCCACCACCGCCGAATCGCGCCCACGCACGCCCCACCAGGCAGCCGCCGCACCACCACGAAGCACCAGCGGGGACGACACGCCGCCACCACCAGGAGCTCCCGGATCCGCGCCGCCGAGCCCCGCCACAGCCCGACGCCTCCTGCAGCCCGCCGTCCCGCGCCGGCCAGGAGCTCCTCGAGGAGGAGAGGATGCGACCCCGCCGCCGCCCACGCCGACCGGGCTTCGCCCGGCGGCACCCCTAGGCGGCGGCGAGGGAGGAGGAGGCCGGAGGAGAGGAAGCTGGGGGCGGGGCTAGGGTTCCCCCGGCCCGCTCAAAAGAGAAACATGTGGCTGCTGGGATTCGAGCCCAGGTCTCAAATTAGCACTTAGCACGTCCGCGTAGATGTTGAGTTTAGGACTAGGGTCTAACAATTTTGTAGAGAGTTTGTTAGCTCCCGGATAGACTTCCTGTAGCGAACCAATCTGTGGTTGGATGGTTAGAAGGACAGTGGTATCCCCAGCCCACCAGGGTTCAAGTCCTGGTGCTCGCATTATTCCTGGATTTATTTCAGGATTTCCGACGATGCGCTTTCAGTGGGAGGAGACGTTCCCGTCGACGACGAGGCGCCTACGGTGACTTCGTAAATCTCAAGATGATATGCCGGCTCAGTCTCTCGAAGGTGCTCATAGGGGTAGGGTGTGTGTGTGTGCGTTCATAGGGGTGAGTGTATGCGCGTATGTATTAGCGCTTGCGTCTGTACTGTGTTCAAAAAAAAAAGATAGACTCCCTGTACATGCTACTACATAATTATGGGACGTGTTGTTGCGCTCGTTCATTTTTACAAATAAATTACATCTACTTCTATAAATATAGACACGAAACATGAAAGTTAAATAGGTCCGTAGCAAAAGAATATGTTGCTTATTTTTAAGCTATGTTATTTCTCATTATCGGTGTCATCGGATACATTTTGATAGTAGTAAGAAAAATATTGAAAAAGACTTGGCAAGCATGCATATCAAGTTGGGACAAATACATCAATCAAAAAACCATATGGAATGCTTCCTCACGAGAATTTTTTTTTTTTGGCAAGGGCACTCACATTTTCTGGAAAAGAGATCAACGCGACCTTTTCATGATTCATGACAAGGAACGGCTAAATTTGGTGACAAACTATGCACAGAAATAACATGAATAACTGTAACGCTCTTATTACCTTTTGTGACCATGCTGCACCCTGGTCCTCGTCCTTCCTCCCATATTTCCTTCTCGCCCTCACCTCCACAATCATCTTGAAGAGCGGTGACGGCAGCACACCAATGGTTTGCCCTAGGGCGCGAGAAGGTGTGGGTGGTCAAGTCAGAAGTGGAACAAAAATAGCTTATGATGAAGCACTATCTATGTTGCTCTTGCAAGTGCGGATGAAGCACTACCATTTTATGAAACAATGCTCAAGAAAACCACAAAAAAATCAGATAGCTTTAAAAAATGCTCCAAGATTTACTACACGAAGCTGTCATTGCCCAAGGTTAAAAACATAAGTTGTACATGTATATCTTTAAACTGTTTTTCTCCTAATAAAAAACGATCTACACATTATTAGATGGGAGCAGCGAGCAGATATATTCGAGTCATGGCAATAAAGAATCATCATACATCCATGGAGAAATGGGGGAGAAGGTAATCTTCGTCCAAGCTACACTGGCTGATGGAAAACCACACAAAGAAACGACACAGAAAACTTGTCCCCCCTCCCGCGTCGCTCCTGCGAGTGACCGGGAGGCAAACCCTAGCGCCGCCACCGGGGCTCTCTCCTCCCCTCCTCCCTCCCTCGCCACCGCCAGATGGAGCGGCCGGGCGAAGCCCCGCCGGCACCGGAGCCATCGGGGAGTCCACATCTCCTCGTGCGGGGGTCTTGGCACGGGCCGAGGCAACCTCGCCTGGAAGCTGCGCTTTGCGTCGGGCGCGGCAGCACGACACCAGGCCGGTGTGGGTGGCGCCAGGGCCGGTTCGGTGGTGTGACGGGCGATGCTCGAGGAGGTGATGCCCTGGAGTTAGCGACGGCGGCTACAGCAGGACGATGCGAGCGTTCGGATCCGGCTCCAGGGACTGCGGGCCGTGGGCGGCGTGGGTCGCGGGCGGCTGCTCTTGCAGGGCCCCCTGCTGGTGGGCGTGGCGGCGCGACAGTGGTGGGCGCTCTGTCCCCTCTCTGCTCGTCGGCTAGGAGGGACAAGGGGGAGCAGCTGGTGGGTGCCTGCTGAGACCTAGTCATATCCGCCCGGATCTGGCCCTCATCGCCGGCAGGCGGCTCGGGGTGCTGGCAACAGCCGGTCGGGACGGCCTGGTAGCAATCCATGGCGGCGGTGCGGGTCGTTTCGCGGCGGCGGCTGGACATGCTCCGGCGCTTGTCCGTTGGCGCGCGGCTCTGGTGGATGTCTCCGGTGTCCTCTTGCGGTTGCAGGTTGTGGCCGGTCCAGCACCTCGCGTCATTGGGCGGGTGGCCGGGAGCTACGGTTGGGCATCATAGAGGGTAGCGTTTGGAGAGGTGGTGGGAGAGATGGGTGGCGCCGATGCGGTCGGGCCACCCGTCACCGGCAGGGGTGCCGGTCGTCGACGGGGGTACGGTCCAGCTTCACCTCTTCCCCGACCTGGTGGCTCCCTGATTGATCTAGTTGGTTTGGTAACTGGTGGCTCTATCGGCGGTCGGAACATGGCGGTCGGTTCATCTCTCGCAGCCATGGAGGCATTCGGGGCGTCATGTTTCCTGGGCAGCGGCCCGAGCGGTGGTAGTGGCGGAGCTCGCGTCTCAGGTGCATTGTGGGAGCGAGCACAGCTGGACCCTGTATCTGGAGCTAGCGTTAGTTCGAGGTTGCAAATGTGTGTCATTTTGTTATTCTCGCGAATACGGTTAACTGCACGTTGGACGGGCATACGTACATGGTCCTCCTGATTTGTGGGCCAACGTAACCGCTGCCCTCCATTGGTGGACCAAGGAATCGTGGCGACCGTCATGGGTTTTTTGGTGAGTCGTGGCTCAGAACGTTGGGATGGATTTAGTGTGTGGAAAAAAAAAACTTACTTTCCGCATGGGTGGGCGCAAAGATTAGTTGTCCTTTACTGCAATGTCGCAGGTCATTTTTAATTAGGGGTTTATTGTGGAGACCACATCGAAGGAAGCAGGTGACTCCATTCTTAAATTTAATTTTCCATTTGGAAAAAAAATCTGGAAATCAGAATTTTTTGTGTTACTGAAAGCACAAAAATTCCTTTTATTATATGTAGCATGCCAATTTCTACGTCTTAATGGCCCATGGCAAGCTTTTGAGAAATTTTATCACTTATTAATGGCCTTTTTGGAATTGTTTTTTACCATCTCACATGGCAGTTATATTAATTAAGACTATGACATTTTAATAATTAGTAACATGGCAATTTTTATTTTCTAGATCACACGAACTTTTTGTTTAGTTTTGGTCGTACTCATTGTGAATTTATAAATTAGAGAAATGACAGTTTTTAAAATAAAAAAGATAGTTAAATGGGCTTTTGGGCCAATCGGGGTTCGCCCTGGCCTGTCCCCAGGGAACTAGGCGACACGTTCGGTGGGAGCTGCTCGCCTGCTGCCCTCGTTCGGGTCCTCTGGCGATCAGTCGCCACATATTCCGGTCCAAGGCAAAAGCGATGGTTTTGGAGCAGGTTAAATCTGGTAGTTGACGGTCTGTGTTGATTTGCATCCCGTTTGTATTTTTGACCTCACCAGGTCCTCTTGGGGCGCGGCGTCTTTCTGGGCCGGCGGCGTCGGTGAGCGCGGACGGGCAGATGTGCGCGGGGCGTAGGTAGGCGTGGGGTGGAGGACGGGATAGCTCGTCGCAGCTGTCTGAGTGGTCGACCGGCAAGATGAACCCTTAAGCACCGGGGTGGAGTGGGGCACTAAGAGGTGCGTTTCTGAATCAGAACGGGCATGTGTATTTTCCCTTGCGTGTAGTATGCAGAAAATGTTGGAATGACGGTAATGAAGTCTTATGTGAAGATGATACTACTGAAAATTGTTGGCATCGGCAATAAGTCGTGAGCGCAGGAAATTATTACAGTTGAACTGGTGGTCATCTTTATGCTCATAAATAAATAAATGGGCACCCGCAAAAAAAAAAAAAAAAAAAAATGGTTTCTCATGTAATTCACGTGTGTTATCAAACATGGTTTCTCCTGGTGTTAATTAACTGTGTGGTTTTCAGTAGAGGAGGGGCAGGATCTCGTCAGCGGCGGCGGAGGAGGAGGAGGGGATGGTGGCTGGTAAGTGAATGCATGGGATGAAATAAATGGGACATCGCGTAGATGGCCACCGTTGGTTCAGTAAGGTTAGGAGGTTAGGAGGTCAGTCAAAAATTTCCATGTTGTTTTCTCTGATGTGCCTGCTCTTCCCAAATGTGTTGATGGTTATAGGTGAAATGTATTTGCACATAGATTTTGTAACTGTGCTGATTAAATTTTTTTTAGAGAAACTGTGCCGATTAGGTACGATGTATGGAAAGTAGCATTTCAGAATGTAAAAGCATTGAAGAAATGTTCACCATGTCTTTAGTTTTTTCTACAGTCTCAGCAAGCTACTTTCTCTTTTTTTTTTTTAACTCCATTCTCTCTAAAAATAGGAAGGAATGAACTTAAACAATAGATGAGGTTGTAAAATAGCGCTATCTGCTAGTACTTCAGTGCGAACATGCTAATGGACAGTTATTGTAGTTGGTCTACTTTTGTGCTACACTGTGCCTTCTCCCAGGACCTGGGAACATCAGCCTTGAATTTCTTATATCTGAATTAGCACAGATCGATTCCATGAGATTCTTTTCTTGAAACATTAATCTGTGTAATGCCGCAGTTCAGATCAGGATCTAAATTGTTTTTCCACGACAATACTTTCAGTAAGAATTAACACAACTATTCCACCAAATATAGTTCCCTTAATACTTACCATTGAGTGAGGCCTAATGAGTTGTTAGTTGTTTCCTGCATGCAAAATCTGTGTTGACATGTCAACAAGATCTATATTGAAATTCCAGTAAACCTGAACCCTTGGTGTACTCCTGATTTCTTAGTGTACAAGTGTAAATTTAATCAAGCACACTGACAGTTGCACCAGGCTTTCTTTGTTTTCCAGTTATTCTACCATCAGCTCCTTAGTTGAGGAATTAAAGTTGCAGCTCAATTGTTAATGAAAATTCACAATATTTTATTTTCTCACGCAGCAATAACTATGTTCGGTCAATGAAGGCTCATCATGTTTGATATCTTGGTCATGGACAATCAAGGCAGACGACTTATTGCTATAAACATTCTTTGCAGAAGAAGCAGATTTGCCCAAACTAATTGGTTATTTGGTTTGTGTGCCTAGCTAGGTGGAGCAGCACCGTAAGTTTTATGGTAAAGCTGTATCACAAGTTCATTACGTATGTACAGGTATGGTAATATAAATAATTATATTTTTGCTTAATTTCTATTGATGATGAGTTAGAACTAACCAAGTATGCACAAGCTCATATTATCTTCAGGGGACATTTCTTGATCTATATGATATTTTTTTGTAAAACCAAGGAAAAAGATTTGCTTTTTTGATTAATTAAGGAGATTGTTGTAGTTAATTGTGGAAAACCCGAGCGAAAACCGAAACATACAGGGCTAAGCCCACCCACGCCGATGGCTCATCAAGCTCAACAAGAATACATTAACCTCACACACACAAGCCAACAAGAGTCCGTTCCGCCAAACTAGCCAGCCTCACACCACTACAGAAGAGAAGCATCTGTGGCTCCTGTGGTAGGAGCAGACACGGGACTCTGTCGTTGATGAAGAACAAGCAATCCACAAGATCATGCGCCATCCACCACGCCCAAAATGCCAACAACCAACATCGAAGGCCACCTCATCGCCCACATGACACGAAGCCAACGCCATCAAAGCTGCTGAAATACTGGGGCCGCCGCCCGAACTTCCCTTCACTTTGTCGCGCCTTGCGCAGCCCACCAACACCACCTTCCCAGGTGACCACCTCGACGTACCACACTTGACCTCGAGTTGCAGCACCGCACGACCCCATAGTCCACAGCCCAAGCTGCACAAGACAATCAGTACGCAGACCATGACTGTCGCACCAACTCATCTGGGTCCGCCGCCCCGACGTCAAGCTAGGTCGACCCCTCTGGGACACGTCGATCGGACCGACAACCCTACCGCACAAGCAGCGTAGAATTTCCACCCAAGCCATGTGGAGAAGTTGCCCTTCCTCATAGAGTCGATACCCCGCCATGGTTTCGAGACCGCCGCGTCGGCTCACAAACATTGACAATCCGGGGCCGCCACATTGACATCCACCAACCTGACGACAGAGGGAACCATACAAATATCTGTATCCTCGCTCTCCAAGGCGACGACTCCAAGGAAGATCAACAGAGCTGCCACCGCCGCCCCTTTTTAGACCTGGAACTGGGGATTTCTCCCGGAGAGCATATCACTCGTGTAGATGGAATGAGGCTGCACAACTACACCTCCAAGGAGGGAAATAAAACCGGAGTGCCACTGTTGCCAGTTACAAACTGACTGGGCTGGACTTTCTCCTGGAGCTCCTCTGCAATCCAAAGAACGGGGGAACCGTCGAGGTCTGGGGCACCAGAGCGCCCAGAACGTCGGAGCGCGGAACATGTTGCGCGATGCCTAGTGACCTACCAGCCGTAGCACCTCTCGTTGCGCCGTGAGAATCACCACCACCTGGCCGCGAATCCGCACGGAAGACGCCGGATCGACGCACCACAGACCTCCCACCGGCGACATCAGGTCCGGGGCCGCCGCCTCGGCTTCTCAACCCCCACAACCTAGCCTGGCCCATGGCACTATGCGGGTCGCCGCCGGCAACGCCACAGTGCCGGAACAAGAGGATCCCAAGGCAGCAACACGTGCCCCCGACAGCCGCACCAGCGAGCGCATAGCTGGGCCCAGGCTTGCCGCCACCCATGTGCCTCCTTCCACGCACCTCGTTGACGCCTCTCATGCACCACTGCGCCTCCACGACGACGCCCCCGCATCGCACCTCTGCGTCGCCGCGCACTGTAACGGCGGGCCAGCCCTGCAGCATCCGTCGAGACCTCCGTCGACTTCAAGCTACAGACATCCGCCGCCGCCACGCGTAGCAGGTCCAGCATCGCCAGATCTGGCGCAGCCCCGACGGCATCGGCTGAAAGAAGACATTCCACGGCCAGCCCCGCCCGGGCTTTGCTCCGGCAGTGCCCTCCGGCGACAACAGGGCGGAGGGTGGGACGAAGGCAGCACTGGCTGGGGGTGCCCCTGTGCCGCACGGGGATGGCGTGGGAGCGAGGTGAAAATGAGTTGCATGATAATTTATCATGCTACTCATAAGTGTGGATAGATTACATGTATAAATAAGAAAAACATATTGATAGCATATTTCTCAATGCTGAAATTGTTCCTCGCAACACTGACATTTTGGCATGGAAATACTCTAGGTTGTGTGTTAATTAACTCATGGTGTTAATTAGCTATGCAGAACCATCTTCCTTTTTTACAAGAAAACTTCCGATCTATTCATCTTCAAAGTACGACGAACATCAGAAATATAAAAATTACATCCAGATCCGTAGACCACATAGCGAGGACTACAAGCAGACCACATAGCGACGACTACAAGCACTGAAGCGAGCCGAAGGTGCGCCGCCGTCATCTCGCCTCTCCCTCGCTGGAGCCGGACAAAACTTGTTGTAGTAGACAGTCGGAAAGTCGTCGTGCTAAGACCTCATAGGACCAGAGCACCAGAACAACAACCGCCACCGATAAAGAGTAGCGTAGATCGGAAGGATCCAACCTGAAGACACACGAACGTAGACGAAGAACGATGACCAGATCTGAGCAGATCCACCGAAAACAGATCCACCACAGACCACCTTCACATGCCCGACGACGATGCTGGCCGCACCATTGAGACGGGGCCTAGGCGGGGAGAACCTTATTCCATCTTCGGGGAGCCACTGCCGTCTCGTCTTACTAAGCACGACACAAACCATAACAAAACTCAAAGAAACATCTAAAAACGGAGCCCTCCAGCAAGCAAGGGTGGATCCACCGCGCCCCCATGCCCTAAGGCCACCGGAGACGAGGCAGACTGGTGGTGGCGCCGGCAGGAGGCAGAGGAACCCTTAGTTTTTTGGGGTTTTTTTTGGGGGGGGGGGGGGGGGGGGGGCGGAGGCGGCGACTGCGTGTTACACTTTGGCGGAGCGTGAAGCAGCACCAAAACCATCTTTGTTGGAACAACTGTGAAAAGGCGTCTCTAAAACATCTTAGTTTTGTTTACAGATGGAGTAAGTTGTATTTCTAGACATAGAAAGGAAAATAGTAGAACCAGTTGAAAGCAGAGTTGACGATATCTTTGACTTATATGTTTTGTTTTCTTAAGATGTTCTCTTAGTCTGTGATATCCATAACACATTCTTAGATGGTTCGAGCAATTTTATAATTCCAGTTTTTTTCTGCAAGTTACGGTTTCGTTGCACTACTTCGTGATACAAGTAGTGAGCTCAACATTGTCACTTTAGTTTACTAAAGGTTGGTGTTGCATCCTGGTGATATATATACACTGTCATGTTAATTAGCATATGGCCTTTGTTTTTTCATAGAGTGCTAGGGGTGAAGTAGAGGTTCTACACTGTTGTCAGAGAATGGTGGGAAGAAAACGATGTTTCATCTGCCACAAATTATAGTTGACTGATATCGTTTGCGAGTCTTTCGCTTGGGTTGCAAGTTATCTTTACCATGGTTAATTTCAGAAGTTAGTGAAAAGAACAACTCTAGAATATATCATGAATGATCAGTCATGAATCCTATTGTCTTTTCATATAGTAATACAAATTTCCCTTCTCTGTTAGCGAGTGGTTGAAGGGGAGTGCTGGCGTAGCGGTAAAGCTGTTGCCTTGTGACCATGAGGTCACGGGTTCGAGTCCTGGAAATAGCCTATTGCAGAAATGTAAAGAAAGGCTATAGACCCAAAGTGGTCGGACCCTTCCCCGGACTTTGCGCAAGCGAGAGCTACGTGCACCGGGCTGCCCTTTGTTAGCGAGCGGTCATGTAAGCTATGGATCAGAAAAATAATATTAGGTCAAATTTTTTGTTACAACTTTGAATTCTCATTTTTTTATAAACTAGATGATACCCCGCACGTTGTTGCGGGAATATTTTGCAACATATTTCAATGTGATTCAACATGAATATTTGAAGTAATAATATAAAAAGCTAAAACTAAAGATACATATAATTTATTATGTTTGATTACTATATAGTTGTAAAATATTTATTAAATATAAATAGCGTAATAGAATGAAAATTCTCATCTATGTTTGCATGTTGAGATGGTTTTTCTCTATGCATGTCTCATGATGAAGTGGCATGTTTGCATGTTGAGAGACATATGGTAGTGGGGGTGGGCCTTTTCATCTATGTTTTGCATGTTGAGATGGTCTTTCTCTATGCATGTTTCATGATAAAGTGACATGCTTGCATGTCGAGAGACATATGGTAGAGGGGTTGGGCCTTTACTCATGCGTGTTGTGAGATGATGTGGCCTGCTTGCATGTTGACAGAAATAGTTAGTGGGGGTTATTTAGATGCAGAAGATGTGATATCATAGAATGTTATCATTTTGTGTAATGTCGTACAAAATAGATTGTTTTTCCAGTTCAATGTTTGTTATCTTTAATTTATAGAAGTGGACTTCACAAAAACAATGTTTGTTATCCGGCCACGCCTTTGCCCAGCTAGTGTATACTAGACACAGAAAACCTGAATTCATGAAGGGCGTGGTCCTTGTGTTGATTTGAACCTAAGTCAGAAACCTTTGCTGAATAAAGGTCACGATAGAATCTCGTTTTACAGCAATTCCTTGGTCCATTTACATTTGTTAGGCGCCAGTTTTTTAGGTGAAATGCCAAAGAATCGAAAGCAGAATGTGTTTTGATGTCGTGATCAAAAGGCAATATTTTCCTTCCATTCCATGCGCTATTGACAATTATTTCCTGATTATTTCCCTTCCTTCTTTGCTTTCGAAACTGTGGCGGGCAACAAAACAAGAATATGGCGCCAGAACTTTTACTTCTTCCCGCCAGCAAAACCACCGCGTACACTATATATATGCTCATACGTCCGTGCCCAAGCAACCATCACCGCAACCAGCCCAAGCTCTCCATATGGCGCCACAGCTGCCTTTCTTCGTCTCCTCTCCCGATTTGGTCTTCCTCTCAGATGACGAGGGAGAAAAAGAGGTGATCAACATTGAAGATTCAGACGACGGCGGCGGCGACACGCATATCTACCTCAGCTCTGACGAGGAGGACGATGCGGTCTACGCCGATGACGGTGCCTCCTACGCCAACAGCAAAGCCGTGTCCGCGGCTGCCACGTCTTTGGCCGCGGCGAGCTCCGACGACTATGGTGGTGGCAACCCCAACGGTGCATCGGGCACCAACAACTTTGAAGGCGCCGGCAACTCTAATGGAGATGATGACGCCGGAGGCTACTCTGACAGCGACGACGACAACCACTCTGAAGATGGCGACGACAACACCAGCGATGTTTCTTCGGCCGTGGCAAGCAGGTCGCAGCGAGCCCCTTATAACTATTGGCACCACACCGACCTCTGTAGGCTCGTGGAAATAGACGGGCGCCTCTGCGAGGATTTTAAGGGCGCAAGCGTACCGTCGTCGGTGCTCTACAAGGCGTTCATGAAGGATCGACAGCCGATCTACCGTGGCAAGCTGACCTCGAAAAAAATCTCGGAAAAGAGGTACCAGTTGAGGAAGAAGTTCCGCGTCTTCTGCACGTTGGAGGCCAGATGCGAGTACCGCAGGCGGCACACGGAAGAAGATGCATTCTACGCCTGCTGCAAGAAGGCGTGGCCGGATATCGTCGAAGAGGCCCGCGCCGAGCTTGCTAATAAGTAGACCACGGACAAGTGCAATCCATCCTTTTTCCGATTCACCAATAAACAAGAGTAGCTTTCTTTCCCATTTCTTCCGTCGTCAGTAGTCCGATCTGTTTTTTCCTTTCCTTGTATGAGTTTATTTTCTTTTGCTTTGTATGAGATTGTTCGGATGTATACGCCATTGAGTCTGTGCCATGCATATGCCAGAACAGGAATTATCTGCAGTACTTATATTTTTGAGATATATTAGCAGTCCACGATTTTATTTTATTTTTATGTTTTGTGGGGGACAGATGGGATATTTATTTTTTCCCAGTGCAAGATCCTGTTGCCACTTCATGTTTGCATTCCTCCCGATCTTGTGTACCATGATATTTTCTTTTATGTGAAGCAATGTTGTCGTGTGGAAGTGACAAAATGCATATAGCTACACAAGTGGCACTGGTATATGAGCATTGTTTATAAGTCTTACTCCCTCTTTGAAACTAGCAGCTAAGATAATTTACTTTGTAGTCCGCATTATCTGTGGCATGCTTCTTCAGTACATCATATAATATAGAGAAGTGCAGATTAAGTGGTGCAACCATATACATCTGGCTAACCTGATGCAGCAGCCTGAGACATTCGTGGGCGGTGCCAGGTAGGGAGGTGCCCCTTTCGTAGTTTCGTAGTTGCTACGACAGGTGCTTATACAAGTGAGAACCTTTTGAATGAATGACAGTAAGAGGCGAAATTCATTATTAGAGATTAAAGTACTTATATTAAACTTGGGAGTAGCAATCGGTATAGCTGGTTACATCATGTCCAAAAGTGAATCAAACTCAATAAACAAGTAATCTTAACACTATGTAGCTACCAGATGCTCCTCTCCATCATGTCCTTGTATTGCATCCATTAGACTTGCCGCTTAGAACTTTGCGATGAATTTGTCCACCTTCACATCCTCCTCGACATCCTCGCCGCACCCACCGTGCAGACACTCACCTTCATCATCGCCTGATTGAGCAGCTACTCATTCGCGCCATCGTCGGCTCGCCATCATAGTAGTCGTCGACGCAGCCCACGTCACAGGCATCACAGAAGAAGTAGCGGTCGTTGCGCATGCAGTGTCTTGAGCAGGCGGAGGCTGTGCACCGCGCTCCCCTTGCGCGCCCACGAGCAAAGAGGATCACAGTGCACATCTGCAAGAGAGAAAGTTGTACTATTACCAGACTGGAAGACAATCATTTATAACTAACCTAGCAGGTAATTGAAGAACCATTTAACATTTGAGGAAAGGAGGAGTATTGAACTTGTGTTTTTTGAGTCATCAGCAACCATCCAAACTAAAAAAATGAACCTATAACGAACAGGTCATATGATCTAGCATTAATAGAATATCCCTATGATATGAGATTACCTTTGATCACTGAACCCTCACCAATGTTGAAACTGAATGGCTTCTGCCCAGGGTTCTTGGTAACAAAAAAATAAACATGATGCCGCTCGATCCGAAACGCGGCACCGCGAGCAGCCACCCGTCCCGATACGCATTGGTACCCATCTTCCCTAACCTCCTCTCGAGCGACCAACCTCGCACCCTCGCCGCCGCACAACGCAGTCCTCCTCCCGATATGCACCGGAACCGGAGCGGACCGATGCTGGAATAGGCACATCGCTGAGCTGCAACCGTTGTCCGCACACGTAGTGATCGTCTGCTGTGAGGTTGTTGCCTTGTCAAGCTCGCCGGTGGTGGACGCTACGAGTGCGACATTGATGGGGAAGGGATGATGCGAGCTATGCGGGGTGCGTTCGCCGAAGATGGTGCCAGTGCAAGGCAAAGGAAAGGAGCGGCAGAGATTCAGTTGCGCAAGGAAGACACGACAAGGGGGAACGAATCCGATCGAACGGCTCCACGCAAGTGCATCTAGCGGTGCGCGAGGCGACATGTGTGTAGCACCGGCCTTCATGAAAACTATAGAAAACCGGACCTATGAAAGAAAAAACCCGCGTGAACCAGACTATTATTGCAAAACCACACAGCCGGTGCTTAGTGGGGCCTGAGCGCCACGGATCTCTACTCCTAAAGTCTGTCTCAGTACCGTAAGTCGTCGCTCGTTTCGTTCGTTGGACAAATTCACTGTTTTGACCCTTTTCGTATAGTTCAGCCGGATCTGACCCCGGTCCGAACTTTTTTCCGGATTTGACCCTTTTACTACCGCCACACACCTTGGCGGTAGGGTATGACAACCTACCGCCAAGGACCCTGACGGTAGGGTTGCACGCCCTACCGTGAAAAATTTCTAAGTTACGGATCCCGGGAGCATGCGTGCCTACCGCCGGACCCCGGTAGCATGTGTAACCCTACCGCCAAGGAGTCTGGCGGTAAGAAAAGGGTCAGATCCGGAAATTTTTGCAAACCAGGTCAGATCCGACTGAACTATACGAAAAGGGTCAAAACAGTGAATTTGTCCTCGTTCGTTCGTCTCGCTCGCTCCCTCGTTTTCTTAGCGCGAGCGCCGATAGGTGGGCCACATGTCGATATCGCTCCGTTCTCTTGGGCTGGCTTTCCTTCCCCAACTCCCAGATCTCGATCTCCCTCCCCTCCCCAACATCCACAATTCCCTCTCTGCTTCCGCTTCCACCTCCGCCTCCAGCCGCAAACCCTCCTCCGCCTCCTCGCCCTCCCCTTCCACCCTTCCCTCCCGCTCCACCTCCCCGTCCTCCGCCTCACCCGGCCCCGCCTCCCTCCCCTCCCGCTGGCCTCCTCGGGCGGCGGCAGCAACATCGGCTCCGGCGGCGGTGGCGATGACGACCTCCCCTCTGGCGGCGGCGGGGGAGGAGACGAGGACGAGGACTAGAGCGAGGGCGCTGACGGCGACGACGCGTCGGTAAACAGGAGGGAGGCGCTGTTCGTGCTGGCGCAGCTGGGGCGGAAGCTCGAGAGCCTCCCGGCCGACATGGCCGCGGTCGTGGACGGCGGGCGCCTCCCCGGCGAGATTGTGCGCCGGTTCGCCGATCTCGAGAAGTCGCCGTCTTCCGCTGGCTGCTCCAGTTCGGCGGCTTCAGGGAGCGCCTCCTCGCCGACGACCTCTTTCCTCGTTAAGGTCGCCATGGAGTGCGGAGTCGGCATCTTCACCAAGGTCCGTGTGAAAATGAAACCCACGTTGTATATTTTCCACATAGTATCTCGTTTCTGACTTCTGTGGTTTGCGCTTCAGATCGTCAGATGTGGTTTGGTTTGCTCTGGTTTGACTGACTTTAGTGTAAGTTTTTGTGGTCTAGAAGTTCAGACGCCCGCTGATTTCCTGGCTTAGATCATCTTACGAGTCGGGCTTTGGCTTGATGGTGATGCGTGCCCAACTCTGGCTTGTTGTTGACGTCGCTCCAGGGTTGTCCGGGGCGACGTTTGGACGAGCGCTTCGGTGAGAAATGGAGAGGGAATATTTCTCTGCTGTGACAAGATGCCGATTGTTCCCTAAATCGGATATATTCCATAATCTAATTGGACAGTCTACTAAGTGTTTTTCATTCCCTATAATACAACAAAGGCAAATGTCGCTTTGCTAGGTGAGTGCCCGTGCGTTGCAACGGGAGCCAGAAATTTTCACGTTTACAATATAGTGGAGTGGATTGAACTAAGAACACCTGCTATTCCATTTAGCATACCCGTCCTCATACCATACATGACACCTCGCCATTTAGCTTACAGGAAAATCCATTAATGTTAAATTTTGTTAATTGCATTGGAAGATCGTGAAATAAAATAGTTTTTTGTTAAATCATCAGAAGAACCCAACTATTTCACTTGGGCATGACCATGTCAAAATTTAGTGTGAGAAGAAATTATCCAAAGAACCCCTTTAGGAGGACACAAAAAGACATAATATACTGGCAGCTTCCCCTACAGTTTTCCCAAATTTGAATTACTTAAATCGCACATCCCATTTTCTTCATGAGAGCCTTGGTGTCAAACTGTCAACCAGGTTCTGAAGAAACATGTTTTAAAACGGGACATCATTTGTATGGCAAGTGTTGTCTGCACATGTGAAATCAAAAGAGGAGAGGTACATGATGTTTACCCGATGTATGTGATGAGAAGAATAGAAGAATGAGAGGGATAGTGGTAAGTGTTGTCTACACATGTGAAATCAAAATAGGATAGGTACATGGTGTTTACCCAATGTATGCGATGAGAAGAATTGAAGAATGAGAGGGATAGTGATTAGGAGTGGAGATGAAAGACAGGTCAGAAGATCACGTGGTCGTCCATCCGTCGAGATAGGAACCTCTACCAAGATTTTGTTTTACTGTGAGATTGAAACAAATTATAGCCTCGAGATCAATACTGTAGCATGTTTGATTTCCCTTAATTAAGGACCCAACTACGCCGTAACTTAAAACAAAATCTCATTCACGTCAGAGAATAGTCACGTTCTGGAGCATCGGCATAAGCAGCCTGGCCCTAGCAGCATCGGATAAAGAATTGAGTGAGTACGCACCTCAAACACGAGACAGGATGTCGCTGCCACAGCTGCTGAAGTTCCCTTACGGCTTGTTTCGTTGTGCGCGAGGCACGGCAGCGGCAAGCGAGTGCCTCCGTTGGCCAAACATGAGGCACCGGCCTCCAGGCGTACCGCCGTCGTCCATCGTACGACGTAGTTGGGTCCTTAATCAGATTAAGGGAAATCAAACATATGGCGTCCACGCAAGGTGCCTGGATGCTAGAGACAACGACGTCCAAGGGTGGCGTCCGGCTTCGTCCAGGTGCAAGGAGGCGGCACCACAGGCGAGGCGACGGCGGCGGAATAGAGAGGCGTGAGGGCGTTGATCGAGGAAATCATGGATGGAACGATATGTAAAGAACGATCTGCCTGTGATCTGGTTTCCAAGTTTTTTCTGTTGCAGTGGAAAACCGGGTGGGGTAGTGGGGAGGGGTGAGGAAAACCGATGGGCGTGGCGTGGGTGAAAACCAACGTGGGACGTAGACTCGACGAAGTGAAGCGAAACGTGGGATGGAGGCTTGACGAAGGGGAGTGAAACGGGAACACTGCGTATTTTTTAGATAGGAGGAATAGGAGGACTAGGATTGAGTGGTCTTTGTGCTAATGCTTAAATGTTTTGAAGAAAATTGTTCTGATTTTTTTTGGCATTTTTAAGGTTCTAAAAACTCCAGTATCACTGGATATACTTGGGCGCATTTTCGATTGTTCTGGGAAACCTGAGGAATACCTGGATATTTCCCGCAAGACTTGGTTCGATTCAAATATGGAGAAGATTTCAGGCTACCTAGATTTTGATATTGTTATGTTAATCTGGTACAGGAAGTTCTATCAATCTCAGTGTAAGGACATACCCTTTAAAAATTATTCGGACCGGCATATCTACAATTGATGTCATGAATTCTATAGCTCATGGTCAGAAGATCGATCCCTCTGTTCTCCGCTGCAGGTCTCCGACACAATGAAATTGCTCCTGATTTGCTGTCAGGCTGGCCTGGTAAAACGTAAAGAGAAGACTGATAATATCTTGAAAACAGTCTGTCATACATTCGTTGACACCAAAACAGGTTATGCACCCCAATGCTGAAAAAGAGATGATGTACCAATATGTGGCACTTCTGGGCAAGTTTATTCAGTACGTGAGCCAAATATTAGGTATCTTGGCCTGGTAAGGTATATATTTTTAAGACAATTAAGTCTTATTGGAAGTTGGAACGAGAAGGTTAATTCTTAGAGAACTCGAATAAACTCAACGACTTTGTCGTTGAGGTTAAGCAGAATGGTCTTTGTCTCGTACAAGCACTTGTCAAAAGGATGCTAGACAAAGGCATGTTTTTGTTTGGGGTCCATAAATTTGCTTGGTGACATTGAGGCAAAGCAAGCTGGTGAATCGAATGCATTCCAGAATAAGTATGTGAATTTTCTTCTTTACCATCTGTATGATCCTTAGCATAAATTTTTTGTGTTTACTTCTTGCAGGGTAATAAGCACTTACCTGATTACTTACTAATAGTCTGAATGTCGCTTTATGCTGCATGTTGTTTGCATACTCAAATTGAGTGTTATACGCACACAGACTTGGTTAGTTTGGTCTCTTTACATATATCACTATTCACAACCTCTTTTTAGAACGCAGCCAGGTCGGACAGCCAGATCTGCATTGACCTATGTCTTTTTGATACGCCGATGGCTCTCTAGAAAATCATCATCGTTACGCCGGTCGCATAGCCAGGTACAAAATGACGTTTGCCACATCACTACGCCGGTGGCTCTCCGGGAAATCATCTTTGTGTCATTGCCTCTCACCAATCGTCCAGGTAAGTCGACCAATTCCCCACGCCATTTTTCATTGTAGAATGAATCTAACAAACCTTGAATTCCAACCCCCGTTCATTTAATAGAACATACTGCTTTGACCCACAAGAAACATGAATCTGTTTGCCTCACTAAATTGGTTAGCTCTGTATTCGGTTTGAGTATGGATCAATGGTTCATAACAATATAAGGGAGCTGAAGAAAAAAAAATGCATGGAGCAATGTTTCTGAACAATAATAAAACGTAACATGATCTCCTAAAAGCGAATCAATCTGGGAAAGCACAATAAAGCCCTCGGAAGATGTTCCAACTACACCCAAACTGAATATGTAACCTCTGCATGCACAACATGAGTGAACTATGTAGTGCTAACAAGAGAGGTTATTTTTACTTTTCTGTTCATATATGCGAACTATGTATGGGTTTCTGCAGTTTTCATTAAAAAAACATTCTACAGCACATGTCAAAGCATCTTATGGAAGGACAGAAGTGGTCAAATCACATGTTCAAGCTGTCAAACTATCTATCAGAAGTGAGCATTTCAGATGTTCAATTGATACTAATACATACTGCAGGGAAGGACAGAAGTGGTTAAAGCACAGAAACCTGGGACAGGGAGAGCGGCGTTTTGGTGCCTGCATCTTTTGTTCATAATAATTTATTTCAATATTGCACATTTGACAAGGAAGATGTATGAGTAAGTACTGATCATTCATTGGTTCCCAATCAAAATAATTAACTGATTTAGTGTGACTCACCAAAGAAACTCATAACTTCAATGGTGAACTTGCGGTATTACTCTCTATTTAAGCATTGTAATGGGAAAAATACCATATTTATATCCAACCAATTGATCAGTGAGTGGGATAAGTCTACAGCCAACAATAAATGTTGAGAGTAGCAAAACTGTATTAGGAAAGAACTGCAGAAATTAATCCCAAGCACTCCTCTAATAAATATCATAAGGTCTGTTGGGAGCTTAATTTGTAACCATGTACTGAACTAAAACCACATCACTTATTTTGGGACGGAGGGAGTAATATTTAACAATTTGAGGTTGGGAGCTTAATTTGTAACCATGTAATATGTAACAATTAGCATTTTGTTTCTTCTTAAGGTCTGTTGCAAGATATCTGTCCAAGTAGATCTACTAATAAGTATCATATATCATGCAGTCCCTGTTATTTGATATTGTTGCCACTGATCTTTATTTCAATCCATGAACACCCAACTTTCTGTTCAAAAAGAAGCAAACTTTGGTTTGTGCCAAAATAATGAGACAAAACAAGATACCAATTATAGGCACCATATTGATGTCCGTGACATGTTGATCCACAAAAATAATTACATATAAAACAATCCACTTCTTAGGATATTATCATTGATCTTCTCTAAAAGATTTTCTCTTTTTCTGAGTTATCTCTGGCACGCCATGGTGAAGTTAAAAAACTCACTACACAACATTTGAGGACAGTAGGACTGAAATATAACCTAGAAAGCTAATTGAGAAGAGGGCAGCTGTGCTGGCAGCAACAACAGACGAGTAGGGTGGGTGGGATTAGCAGGGGCGAACTTGAGTGTCTACGATGTCAATCCTCCGGTGGCCGCCGCACTCGGAGAAGGTGGCGGTGCTACGGTGAGTAGTAGGTCGTGTCGCCGTGGCGTTCGCCATCGGCGCGACGGTGTGCACTCCTTGGGCACTGGGAATCGGCCTGGGATGACCTCGTCGTGGAGATTGATGGCATGGCATTGCGACTATGCTTGGAGTAGCTTGGCTGGGGTAGAAGACCGGGCCTGACGACGAGGGTGACGTCCCTCCTCGCCATGCCACATAGTTGTGCCCTAGGTCGTCCAACCCACATACGAATGAGTCAGCCACGTGGCCGGCACTAACGGAGAGCTACTAGCCCTCCTGCACCTCCCGGTCAGATCCGGTTGCCCTGGATGTTAGGCCGGCGGACGCGCGGGCTCGGAGCCGAGGCGGCGGCACGAGAGGTTGTCGGGGAGAGAAGGAGGCGGGGAGAAGATGGGGCGGGCTACGCCATGGAGGGGAGGGAAGGCAACAGGGAGAGGAGGGAGCGAGCTTCGCCCTGGCGTGGAGGGGAGGTGTCGGGGAGAGATGGCGACGGCAACGCTATGGTGTGGAGATGAGATGTGGCGACGCCCGATGGCTGGCTGGCTGTGCGGGGAGAGCAGGAGGCGGTTGTGCGGTGAGTGAGTGAGTGAGTGAGAGTGGCTGCTTTTTCCCTTAAAGAATAGGAGAAAGGAGCAGTTGCTATGCGGTGACATAAATGACACATATAGCCTAGCAAGTCAATTTTAGAGAGAAGACCAACCAAGTGACCTATAGGTAGCCTACAATTTATTGCTTAGTAAAATCGGGATGCGACTCACATTGTACCATGCAAACGAAGCTAAAGACAACATTCCTCACATTGTACGGAAATATCTTAAACGCATCAAGTAAATCTTAGTTTGTAACAGATAATTAGTTGGATCATTGCTCTCTATGTACACACTGTTCAATTAGTTTTTTTTATGAACTTACACCGCAAGTGAAGTGGATTTCAATTACTTTTTGATTGTTATGGGCTATCATTTGTATACATGCGAAATTTACATGCATTATGTTTATATATGCAACCGGCAAAAAATATATCTAGTTAATATTAACATTTGACAAAACAAGGAGTACCAAAAATTGGCATCAAATCAATCAGCCGCAGCATTTGTCAAATAGGAAAGCCAATTAGCCTTCGAAAAAAAAAAATCAGCCTCTGCATATGCGCTCCGGGCCTTTAATAGACCAAAATTAGTGCTACATTCCCAGCATATAGTCGTCGGCTC
The DNA here is from genome assembly GCA_039707655.1 of Elymus sibiricus. NCBI lineage: Eukaryota > Viridiplantae > Streptophyta > Magnoliopsida > Poales > Poaceae > Elymus > Elymus sibiricus. Next base: position 1,719,500 of record CM077672.1, on the reverse strand, counting down.
GTCCCCCAGATTGCTTCCTCGTCGGCGGCAAGCCGGCAACGCTGTGAGCATACCTTTTTTCTTTGTTGCCATTTTCTTCCTTATTGAACTCGCCATGAATCATGAATTCATGATAGAAATCTGCGCTACTAGACTGTGCCGCGTGATCTACTGTTGCTGTTTTTATTTGCTGCATCTCTGCACAATCTGGTGCTTCTTCCCATGGGCCTATTGGTCTGGTCGTAATCATCTAGCTAGTACGTAAAATTAGAGTGGGGATTTTGGGGTGTAAAGCCTGGGTATAAATATAGGCTAGGGCCAATGGCCATGGGATGTTAATGATTTATTTTGCATAAACACGCGTTGGCACGAAGGAACACCTCCTCGCTCCTGTGCTGCTCGCTGAGCGGCACCGGGGCGACCAGATCCCCTAGCCCAGCGCCCCACCTACTCTGCCCTCCTCACCCCCGCCGCCGGCGGACGTCGCTGGGCGAAGCCCGTGCGGCGCCGGCGGGGACAGGGCTGCTTCGTGGCGCGAAATCTGGGCTTTCGCTCGCGGTTGTCTTCCCTGGTGCTGCGGCTCCTCCGGCGGCCACGCGGCGGCTCGTCGACATGTCCGCCATCCGCTCTCCAGTGGCCGGCTCCAGCCAGCCGTGGGGCTCCGTGGCGGCGTCCGGCGAGCCTTGCCCCTGCGAGATCCAGATCTGGCGCTTGCGGGCCTGTAGGGCCGATGGGCCTGGGCGGACCTCGTCCGTTCGTTGGACGCTGGCGGCTGGTGTTGTGGCATGATGCTAGATGGTGGCCAGGCAGATCCCTGAGCTGGCGAGGTTGGTGGTGGCTCAAGTGCGCGTCGACAGCGGTTGCTGCGCTGGTGGTCAGCAGATCAGCGGATTATGGCGCGTGGGGGTGGTGTCCGAGTTTCTCCGGGTGAAGACCTGCCCGGTTGTTGCCATGCTTCGAAAGATAGGAACATTCTCAAAGTATAGGGCCATGGGTGTGTTAATGATGTACGATAAGGGTTTGACTAACGATACTCCATTAATAATGGTTTGTGTGACATAAAAGCATAATAGTAAGCATGTAAACTACTTTTGAATATATGTTTATATATATTGACAATTTGTGATGTCATAAGTTAGTAATGGTATTCAGCCTGAGCTTCTACATACCTCAAATTTCTCTCAATTTTCTTAAATCTGAAATAATTTTCTACATGGCATTGCACTATTCAGTTCCATGACTTACTTGATGGTATATGCCAATAATCTTTTATATTATTACCTTTTGAATATTTGGTGCGGATGCGAGCTTGTTTTTTCACATCTCCTCTTTTCATGTTGATCCTAGTCATTTGGCTTGCGTGGTTTAAATTTTTCATGAGTGATTTTACTTGTCTCATTGTCAGTTTACACTTAATATTGTATATTGAATTACTGATACGGAGTTGCAGGGACTGAGCAATGGTTCACGTAAATCTGCTGGACTCTTATGTTGTACTAGTAGAGTGCCCGTGCGTTGCCACGGGCTTTTAAAATATTTTGCTGGAATTATATAAACATAATGCATGTTAAATTTTACATGTAGAGAAAAGATAGCACAAGCACAATTGAGTAATAATTCAAGTCCACTTCACTTACAATGTGTTGGTAACAAAAAGGCATTTTGACGATGTATACATATAGAGTGATTATCCAACTGAAAATCTGAAACAAATTAAGGTCTACTTGATGCGCTTAAGAAATTCTCGCACAATATCAGAAATGTTATTTTTAGCTTCGTTCACACGATATTAGAGCAAGTATAATAAAAACTTCTTCGTCAACTCATACCAATCCTGCACAAGCCATATATGTAGTTAGCACGAATATTTCACGTCGAAGGTCTTAAAATGTGTAACGGAGAATACTCACCGTACAAACCGAACGAACCAATTCTTTACCATTCCACCGGAGCATAAAATGAAAAACAAAATAGCCAGACACATCCCTGCAATTTGCTAAATTAAAATTATCTTGAATATGGTGATAACAAAAATAAATGCTTGTATTTTGAATGTTATGATAATGAAATATATAAATTTACCCGTTTATGCTCGTTGGAATACCAGGCGGAAATAAACATTGCCATCTAGATATATCAGAATTCCAGCCGGGTTACTTTATTTCAAGTGCGTTGTTGAATTCCCTCGCAACTCTATTCCTATTCCTTCGGATTCATTGGTCTCGGCCAGAAAACCTCCAATCCAACATGTCCCTGATGGAGCGGTTTCACTGAGGAAGATGGAGAGCCCATTCGCTCACTCCCAAGGGGCAACATCTCTTTGTTGCCCCTTTCAGAATCTAAGGTATTTTCTTTGATATCATCTTCCATTTTATTTTGTTAACCAATTTCTCTGCCAACATGAAATCCATATTTCTCGACGATATTGTATTGACCTAGTTTTGTGTTATTTAGATACTTGATGAAGAAATTGTGGCTGAGGATCGTCCAATGGAGATTCCTGACCGCCGATTCTACGGTATCAAGGATAGCACCAATCTCAGGTGCCACCATAGGGAGCTTCTAGAGAAGAAGGTAGCAGGAGGAGGTTTCACGAATGCCCTCACAACGTTCGTCTAGTTAAACGCCCGTGCGTTGCTACGGGCGACAAATAGATGTCTACATGACATGGATGAACTTTAAGAGTGGCACTGTTCTCTGCCCCCAATACCCTAGTTTCGCTACCATGGCAACCTGCCGTGCTTGACCTGTTGTCACCCCTATTTTCTCGAACATTGTCTTGAGCTTCAAATTCTTTTTATTAACAAAAAATTGGAAAAGTATCCCAACCACAAATAAAGATGGTGAAATAAAATCGGTTCGGAGGCTTACAATTTAGGATGTTATTCTATGTTCATGTCAATTTACACATAAAATCAGATGGTACAAAGCTAGCTTACATGAGTTGGAAAAGATGCACAAACAAGGAAGGGAATTAGAAACACTAACATTTCAAAAAACAAAAGAAAGATGGCGTTCAGCCTTTGCGTGAATACTTCAACAGTAGAAAAAGATCTTTTATGAGAACATATTTATAATTCTCTAGAACACACAAAAGAACACAAAATGCAAGCATAGAATAAGCAAATATATGGGTTGCAATGAATAAGCAAACAACTACATGAGTAACCTTAATTTTGTAGACACAAATATACTTCTAGGTCATCACATACATGGAACACCCTGGATTTATTATGCACACTGTCTGCGGCTCACGCCTGGCGTGACCAGCAGCGTCTGGACATCTCTACAACAACGGCGGCTACAAAGCCTAGCAAATCTGGAGCAAAATTGCGAGGCAGGACAGGCAAGGCCAGGAGAATCGCATAAGTAGGAGCTCATCTGAACGGCAGGGTGTCAATGTAGCCGGTGGAATTACCCCTCACGCTGTGCGCGACTCCAGGAACACCTTGAGTCCATCAATGATGGGGAGTTCTTATGGCAAGGATTGCACCATCACTGGAAAGTTGCATACCCAAAGGCAAGGTTAAGCATGGCAGTAAACATTTCCTTGAAGAATGATTCAGTGAATAACCGGTCAACCAAGAAATCTGCAATGCTACTTCGATTATCTATTAGTCTATCTGAACCAATAGTCGACCAAAAAAGATACAGTTCCATCTTTTAAGATGACATTCCATACTGAAATGATAATTTTGGTAATGTACTAAAATGAATTTTGATATGGTTTTTGGTGAGTATAGTTAGATGCTTTGGAAGTTCTTCGATATCTGAAAGTAGTTTTTCCTACTATCATAAAGCACAACATTATTTCATTAGGAGGCCAATACTAAGTCTTTCCTATACTATAAAGCACAACATTTCATCAGGATTCAGACTATTCCTCGGATTGTGTGAATCATAAAGCTAATTAGCATTGCGTCAGCAAACAAAGTGTGCCTATAAAGAAAAGCAAACAAAGCGGAAAATAAAGAGTCAATGCTCCAAATACATTGTAGGGTCTCATCTGTACAAAAAGGACACCCCCATGCAATCATCAGGGCTTTATAAAACGACCAAAACACATGGGTACATATTTTCTCTATAAAACAGAAGAACACAAATTGAAATGTTGCACAAAAATTTCAGAACAGGATCTTCCAACAGTATTGACAACAAATTACATCAACAAGAAAGTCGAATGCACTCATGTATACATGTACATAGAAGCAATAGCGGAGCTAGACAAGTTTCCTTTTTTGTATTACTATTTCGATGTCTCCATGCCCATGTGGCAATCCTTCCATCAATCATGATGTAAGACCCTACTCAAGGAAGCGACATGCTTTCAATTTAAGATAAACAATAAACGAGCCATGCAATGTCAAAATGCAACACTATGGTCTAATACCTCAATCAAGCAATTCACCATGCCCCGCGTCCATCCTCGATGGACCACTCCCTCGCATAGTTGTTTCACTTGGAAATACCACCTATTATAAATGCACCATTCTATTACCTTCTTACTACCAAGAAAAAAACATATCCATATTAACAACAGCCTAAATAATCACCAGTGGATGGGGTTCAACTTGATAACTGATGTGCACAATTAATTCGAACTTCTGGTTAACTATTTCAACAAAAAAACAGAGTGTACTGAATCATGTACATAAACATAGTTGAGTTTTATAGAAGAAAATAAATGATGAATAACCATCTACAAATAGGAATTTGCACCAATGCAAAGCTTCATGAGGAAGAATTTAGGAACCGAATCTGCACAAGATGAGTTCAAAAAATCTGAGTAAAATATGATTTTAAGAATTGAATAAACATCTATTCAAAACAGAAAGCATTAGCCTTCATCTTTTGAAAATTCAGCAAGATGTGTGTGATCAACAACTTCAGCTCAGAATACCTGATCAATGGAGTGGTATCTCCTAGGTGCAGAAGTTTCTAAAAGGTCAATGGAAACTTCTAAAAAATAAATGTTACAAAAGCACATTTTTTTCTGAAGTATCAAGTATGTATGATATAATGAATTCACTGCATTGATAAATTAGGAATGTTGACTGAACTTATAAGTAGATATTGACGCTACTGATGGAAACTGTTTGTTGACAATAACTCAAGAACCTAGTTACCATAGGGAACATATTGATTCCAAAAATCTACAAAAAGGATATGTTTCTTTCTGTATAGCAGTTGACATGCCCTGCGCTCAGTATAGCAGGCAGGGGCAAGGTGATTAGGTGCGTGCTGTTTGCACGACCTGGATGTGCGTTGGGTGTGCGACTATGCGTGCAGAGAGCAATGTGGTGTAGCCACTCCTCCATTCAGTTATAAACAGAAAATATAAAAGACAAACTCAGCACATGGGGAAAAACATCGAGTACCTTGTGTACATTATGTCTATGGTTGATTCTTCTCCAACAACCCAAGATCTGAGTCCCGCATGTGTCCACTATGAGACATTAAGGAAGGCGAGCAAGACTCTGGACCTGCCATGGTTGACTTGTGCATCCATAACTTGATCAGTAAGCACCACGGGAAAACCATGTGTCCTGAAATAAGCAAAGTGTTGCCAAATAAATCTACCTTGGGGGAAGAAGAGCGGCACCACGCATATGCTGCAAAATACCGAGAGCTCCTATTGGTTCCACATCACCTTCTCATTCCTCGACCTGGTCAAATATCTGGTGAAACGAATCCACCTCATTCACATGAATGACCTGACATGGTTAAAATGGTCACACAAAATTTGCTTTTCAAATGGTAATATTACCAGGACTAATCCATGAATACAATGTATGCAACTATGCACAGTAAAGACACTTAAAACAGTTACTGGACTAAACTCACTGATATAGAGCTATCAAAATATCAGAGGGGCACAAATTAACAAAATAGATAACCACACACAATCTCCCCTTTCTAACTGTGTATATATATCCATGAATAGTATGAAACTATGGATAGAAAACAATCTTAAATCATTAGAAGGCGGGAATTAATTTCTGTAAATATCCGTAAAAAGAAAAGGGTGGACACTGAAGAAACCAGAGCCAAGGCTCAAAGCTTGAACAACGATCAAAGCAGACTTGAGCCTTGTGGTTGCTGCATAGGCTCACCACACTCACAACACCAACTCTCTTCCGGCCTCTCAGCTTCTTGACAAAGAATGATACTGCTATTTGCACATTACGGGAGTTAATTATGCTTCAAGCATTCCTCAAATCAAATCGGCAATATGTAGGCTTACAATATCAGTAGGCAACCACACAGCTTTCTACAGCTGAAATATAGTGTTTTGATTTGTGTACCCATAATGCAGAATAACCTACTGTTCTATTTGGCGGATAAATAAATAAACATTATTGTTTTGTCAATGTATATTTCTTCAGAAATAACACACGTCGGGGGGTTCACATATGGAGCTTAGAAAGAAAATTATAAGAATTCATTGGTCGTAACTAACGATAATTGTATCCGTTGCCACCAATGTCGACTTAAAAAGAAAATTATGGAGCTTCAGTTCATATGCATCTAGTCATATAAAAAAAAGAACACATACTTCAGCTCGTGTTAGTTCAATCACAAAAAAATCACCACAAAAAATCAGAAGACAAGGTATCATTGTTATATTTGTTGACTTGATTGATTGTTGTAGGTTAACACACCCAACTGGAATTAACCTGCAATAGGATAGAAGAAATTAAGATTTGAGACGTGTGTTATAGAGTTCATAGAAGAGAGAAGAGGGAGGTACCATAGGGAATCATTGGTCGCACAGTATGACATTCATCTTTCCATTTGCTATACCAGGTCCAATTGCCTGTAACCCGTAAAAGTTACTGGCAAGTCAACTCAAAAACAATTCTCAGTAGAAGCATACGGCTTACCAATAAGGTGGACCCAAGGCCTTTATACAATCCTCTACCACTCTCTTCTCTACAAACTGTAGACAACTTATGAAAGATGCCCTTGTAATACCTAGTGGTTTTCTACAGAATTTTATAGACAGAAAAGTTTAGCTTACTAAAACATGTTCCTTTGGTCTGTAAAGCTTCATTGCATGAAAGTGTTAGCTAAAGATGCTATAAGTTCTAACTGGAAGTTATATTGATTGATTGGTTGGTTAAGTGTTATTCACAAAAGGAAGAAAAGCATCACTTGTTTTGCCAGGTGAGTTCGAACAACATCCAATGGGTAAGTTACAGATGCAGCTGTCACTCACCCTAGACCACCACCAAGTAAACGTAGAGATGCAGCTGTCAAACTCAGCACATGGGGAAAAACATCGAGTACCTTGTGTACATTATGTCTATGGTTGATTCTTCTCCAACAACCCAAGATCTGAGTCCCGCATGTGTCCACTATGAGAAATTAAGGAAGGCGAGCAAGACTCTGGACCTGCCATGGTTGACTTGTGCATCCATAACTTGATCAGTAAGCACCACGGGAAAACCATGTGTCCTGAAATAAGCAAAGTGTTGCCAAATAAATCTACCTTGGGGGAAGAAGAGCGGCACCACGTATATGCTGCAAAATACCGAGAGCTCCTATTGGTTCCACATCACCTTCTCATTCCTCGACCTGGTCAAATATCTGGTGAAACGAATCCACCTCATTCACATGAATGACCTGACATGGTTAAAATGGTCACACAAAATTTGCTTTTCAAATGGTAATATTACCAGGATTAATCCATGAATACAATGTATGCAACTATGCACAGTAAAGACACTTAAAACAGTTACTGGACTAAACTCACTGATATAGAGCTATCAAAATATCAGAGGGGCACAAATTAACAAAATAGATAACCACACACAATCTCCCCTTTCTAACTGTGTATATATCCATGAATAGTATGAAACTATGGATAGAAAACAATCTTAAATCATTAGAAGGCGGGAATTAATTTCTGTAAATATCCGTAAAAAGAAAAGGGTGGACACTGAAGAAACCAGAGCCAAGGCTCAAAGCTTGAACAACGATCAAAGCAGACTTGAGCCTTGTGGTTGCCGCATAGGCTCACCACACTCACAACACCAACTCTCTTCCGGCTTCTCAGCTTCTTGACAAAGAATGATACTACTATTTGCACATTACGGGAGTTAATTATGCTTCAAGCATTCCTCAAACCAAATCGGCAATATGTAGGCTTACAATATCAGTAGGCAACCACACAGCTTTCTACAGCTGAAATATAGTGTTTTGATTTGTGTACCCATAATGCAGAATAACCTACTGTTCTATTTGGCGGATAAATAAATAAACATTATTGTTTTGTCACTGTATATTTCTTCAGAAATAACACACGTCGGGGGGTTCACATATGGAGCTTAGAAAGAAAATTATAAGAATTCATTGGTCGTAACTAACGATAATTGTATCCGTTGCCAACAATGTCGACTTAAAAAGAAAATTATGGAGCTTCAGTTCATATGCATCTAGTCATATAAAAAAAAGAACACATACTTCAGCTCGTGTTAGTTCAATCACAAAAAAATCACCACAAAAAAATCAGAAGACAAGGTATCATTGTTATATTTGTTGACTTGATTGATTGCTGTAGGTTAACACACCCAACTGGAATTAACCTGCAATAGGATAGAAGAAATTAAGATTTGAGACGTGTGTTATAGAGTTCATAGAAGAGAGAAGAGGGAGGTACCATAGGGAATCATTGGTCGCACAGTATGACATTCATCTTTCCATTTGCTATACCAGGTCCAACTGCCTGTAACCCGTAAAAGTTACTAGCAAGTCAACTCAAAAACAATTCTCAGTAGAAGCATACGGCTTACCAATAAGGTGGACCCAAGGCCTTTATACAATCCTCTACCACTCTCTTCTCTACAAACTGTAGACAACTTATGAAAGATGCCCTTGTAATACCTAGTGGTTTTCTGCAGAATTTTATAGACAGAAAAGTTTAGCTTACTAAAACATGTTCCTTTGGTTTGTAAAGCTGCATTGCATGAAAGTGTTAGCTAAAGATGCTATAAGTTCTAACTGGAAGTTATATTGATTGATTGGTTGGTTAAGTGTTATTCACAAAAGGAAGAAAAGCATCACCTGCTTTGCCAGGTGAGTTCGAACAACATCCAATGGGTAAGTTACAGATGCAGCTGTCACTCACGCTAGACCACCACCAAGTAAACGTAGAGATGCAGCTGTCAAACTCAGCACATGGGGAAAAACATCGAGTACCTTGTGTACATTATGTCTATGGTTGATTCTTCTCCAACAACCCAAGATTTGAGTCCCGCATGTGTCCACTATGAGAAATTAAGGAAGGCGAGCAAGACTCTGGACCTGCCATGGTTGACTTGTGCATCCATAACTTGATCAGTAAGCACCACGGGAAAACCATGTGTCCTGAAATAAGCAAAGTGTTGCCAAATAAATCTACCTTGGGGGAAGAAGAGCGGCACCACGTATATGCTGCAAAATACCGAGAGCTCCTATTGGTTCCACATCACCTTCTCATTCCTCGACCTGGTCAAATATCTGGTGAAACGAATCCACCTCATTCACATGAATGACCTGACATGGTTAAAATGGTCACAAAAAAATTGCTTTTCAAATGGTAATATTACCAGGATTAATCCATGAATACAATGTATGCAACTATGTACAGTAAAGACACTTAAAACAGTTACTGGACTAAACTCACTGATATAGAGCTATCAAAATATCAGAGGGGCACAAATTAACAAAATAGATAACCACACACAATCTCCCCTTTCTAACTGTGTATATATCCATGAATAGTATGAAACTATGGATAGAAAACAATCTTAAATCATTAGAAGGCGGGCATTAATTTCTGTAAATATCCGTAAAAAGAAACGGGTGGACACTGAAGAAACCAGAGCCAAGGCTCAAAGCTTGAACAACGATCAAAGCAGACTTGAGCCTTGTGGTTGCCGCATAGGCTCACCACACTCACAACACCAACTCTCTTCCGGCCTCTCAGCTTCTTGACAAAGAATGATACTGCTATTTGCACATTACGGGAGTTAATTATACTTCAAGCATTCCTCAAACCAAATCGGCAATATGTAGGCTTACAATATCAGTAGGCAACCACACAGCTTTCTACAGCTGAAATATAGTGTTTTGATTTGTGTACCCATAATGCAGAATAACCTACTGTTCTATTTGGCGGATAAATAAATAAACATTATTGTTTTGTCACTGTATATTTCTTCAGAAATAACACACGTCGGGGGGTTCACATATGGAGCTTAGAAAGAAAATTATAAGAATTCATTGGTCGTAACTAACGATAATTGTATCCGTTGCCACCAATGTCGACTTAAAAAGAAAATTATGGAGCTTCAGTTCATATGCATCTAGTCATATAAAAAAAAGAACACATACTTCAGCTCGTGTTAGTTCAATCACAAAAAAATCACCACAAAAAATCAGAAGACAAGGTATCATTGTTATATTTGTTGACTTGATTGATTGTTGTAGGTTAACACACCCAACTGGAATTAACCTGCAATAGGATAGAAGAAATTAAGATTTGAGACGTGTGTTATAGAGTTCATAGAAGAGAGAAGAGGGAGGTACCATAGGGAATCATTGGTCGCACAGTATGACATTCATCTTTCCATTTGCTATACCAGGTCCAACTGCCTGTAACCCGTAAAAGTTACTGGCAAGTCAACTCAAAAACAATTCTCAGTAGAAGCATACGGCTTACCAATAAGGTGGACCCAAGGCCTTTATACAACCCTCTAGCACTCTCTTCTCTACAAACTGTAGACAACTTATGAAAGATGCCCTTGTAATACCTAGTGGTTTTCTGCAGAATTTTATAGACAGAAAAGTTTAGCTTACTAAAACATGTTCCTTTGGTTTGTAAAGCTGCATTGCATGAAAGTGTTAGCTAAAGATGCTATAAGTTCTAACTGGAAGTTATATTGATTGATTGGTTGGTTAAGTGTTATTCACAAAAGGAAGAAAAGCATCACCTGTTTTGCCAGGTGAGTTCGAACAACATCCAATGGGTAAGTTACAGATGCAGCTGTCACTCACGCTAGACCACCACCAAGTAAACGTACAGACACTAACATAATTTGGGTCATCCATTCCGAGAAGCTGCAATTATAATTCAAAATTTATAAAACTATAACAAAAATACATAGTCACGACAAATCTTGCAAGTTAACATACTGAAATTCAGTGCTGAACTTTTGTATCGCTCATATGAATAGAAGCTGATGGCGGAATAAGGAAATCGATGTACAATTTTCACAAGATTGCATTTCGAATATGCCCCCAAACACTTCTTCCCGAACAATCCGCGAAGCCACGTGCCATATACTACCCTTCCTTAGAGCTGCAGCATCTGAATGCATACCTGCCACCTGTCGGATCAGTATGCCACAAGCTCATATAACAAACTTTATCATCAACATATGGGTTATGTGACAAAAAAATTACCGTATTCAAGAACATTTTCAAGAGATTGCAATTTTGTAGCTATGAACAGCGTATGGTATATACAATAAATCCACAACCAAGGTTTAAGTTTGGACGGTGATTGTACAATACATGTGCAGAGTGTTGTAAATTAACAACAACAATAATAGGCCATGACTGTCAACCAGAGATATATAGTTTGGGGCAATCAGTTCAAAGCGAGGGAAGAATATATATATCGCATTCAGGGAACTAAGTTGATATTGTCAGCATCCAATTCCTTTGAAGAATCTATATACGTGCAGTGTGAAGCCAGAAGGAGCACATCAGCACCACGAAATAGAAGAAAAATATTCCTTCACGCTCACAATCCGTGCACACGAGAACGCGGGAGATAAAAGAGGGGGCGGAAAGCCTATTACCTGGAAGAGGATGGTGAGTGGGCGAGGATCGAGATGCAGGTCTTGCTGACCACGCCGCGAAGCCGCCGCCGGCGAGGTGCGCAACGGTGCCGATGTGGCGCTGCTGCTGCTCCTGGCGGCGGGACGCCGATACGGCGGCACGGACGTCGAGGGCCAGGCCGCCCACCAGCACCGCCGTCTGCATCGGCGGACGGGGAGGGAGGGAGGGACCGGGGGGATTGCGACGGGTGGTGGTGGAGGCCTCACGCGTGCGTGCTCGGAGTTCGCAGCGGCGACGGCGACGGTGACCCGGAGGCGGCACTGAAGGATGACGAGGGGGCGGGGAAGGACCAGACGGTGGCGGCGGCGGCCATCTAGGGCTACAGGGGAGCCTGTCGCTTGATACGTGGGTTCGCGGGTTCGCGCTTAGGGTTCCTAAGAGGGCGCCGCCGCCGTCTGAAACCCTAGTCAGGGGCGACGAGGAGGAGTCGAGCAGGGAGGAGGAATCACGCGGAGGCTTGATGCGAGTGCGAGGGCGGCGGCGAAGGGATGGATTTGCGATGGCTCCCGTCGAGGTCGCGCAGGGATCGGCGGCGGCTTGATGCGAGTGCGAGGGCGGCGGCGAAGGGATCTGCTGTGGCATGGTTCTCGCTCGAGGGCACTCTGGAGGCCTCGCTCGCTCGTTCGTGCGTGCGAGTCGTGGACGTTTGTTTTTCGCTGGTTTTTTTTCGTTGGTTTTTTTTCGTTCGATTTTCTTGCTTGCGAGGGGACTACCTGGAGGCATCGCTCCCTCGTAACGTGGTTTGGTTCGATTTTCTGGCGTGCGAGGGGACTACCTTGGGAGGTGGGAGGAGAGACGAAAATAAACCAGACGAAGGTGGGACGAAAAAAAACCGTGGAACGGAGACTACCAAGTCGTCACTAAGATACATTCAAAGAATCAATATTGCATTTCTGTTACTTTTTTTGTGTGTGAAGAAATTTGACAATCCAACCTCTGTGGTCAGGTGCCCGAGGGGCTTCTTCATCTTAATCTATTTATTTATGTGTTCATTTTTCCTAGTCTAAAAATTTGTTTGCTCATATCCAGATCGCTTTGGGTAAAAATATTTAGAGGTAATAACACCAGTGATGCCTGAACTTGCCATGGATGTTCACTTTAGTGCGTGAACATGAAAAATACGCCAAACTGGTTCTAAAACATGGCATGAACGTGCAAATACGGTACTAATCCCATTTCTAGACGTAAAGTGTGCTGACGTGGCATAGGGGTCCACTTGTAGAGACGAAAAAGAATTTTAGCTGAATACCATGTCTGTATGACCACTGGGTCCCGCCCTGTCAGCGCATAATGAAAATTGGAACAAAAACATTGGACACCAGGAATCAAACATGCAACCTTAAGCGTGTGTGCGGCCTGTGCTAGCCACTCTACTGGATATGTCTAACTGGAAAATTGTTGCTCCTTAGTCTTAATGTACTGTAAGGCAAACGCTTGCACTACGTAAATAGGTTGTAGTCAGTGTGGCCCATTTAACACATGGTATTATAAAAACCTCTATAAAATATCTGTAAATTATAAATCACAGTAATACAAATAAAGTTCAACTATTCATGTGGTATTAATAGTTATAAATGTAATATATTTTTTTAATAAACAACTTCTATAAATGTTCATGTAATTTAAAAAATATTAATGTATTATTTTAAAAACATTCATACAATTGAAATAATATATATGAATTATATATATCTTTGTATAATATAAAATAATACAAATTTCTTTAAAAATACAGTTCATAAATATTATTTTTATTATTTAAACATTTCAGTAATTATACGCACATTTTTGTAATTCATAAGTATATTGTTTAAGAAAATGTGTGTATACTTAAAAATTATTCATAATTTAAAATGTAAAATGTATATATGAATATTCACTCATGGATTGTATTTATATTATATAAAAATTAAGAATATAAACCAGATTATACACCAATGAATATTAGTAAATATTTAGTAAATGTTGTTATCCATAAATTTCTATAAATTTAATATAAACCATGCATGCATAATTTTTTTTGTATTCACTATTTTTAAAATAGTATTTTCTAAATCATAGGTGAATATTTCTAAAAATTACAGGAACATTTTTAGTAAGTTATTTTCATATATCTATATATTTATTTTGTGTGCGCACGAATATTTGTGTACCACGAGGTTATTGTTTATGTACCACAAATATTTATAACCAACGACATGGCATGGGGCCTGGTTTATAGATTTTTCAAAATAATACATGCACATGAATATTTGTTTACCATGAAGTAATTAATAATACCACAGGAATATTTGAATCTAAGTTTATTGTTATGATTATAATCTACTGATGTTAACGTGTGCAAAATGCAGAGTGGTAGGTTTTGTATTACCATGATTATAATTTATACAGACTTTTACAGTTTTTGTAAAAAAGTAATATGTGCTAAATGGGCCGTACTGACTGCAGCTCATTTAAGCAGCACAACCATTTTACCTTCCACTCAAAAAAAAAAAAAACCATTTTACCTTACAGTACATTAACATAAGGGGCCATATTTGGGACATAAAGCTTTCAGGTGGGGTGGCTGGCACATGACACTAACGTGCTTGATGTTGTAGGTTCGAATCCTATCGGGGCACAATTTTTCCTTTCAATTTTCCTTATGAACTGACAGGCGGGACCCACTAGTCACACAGACATGGTATTCAACTAAAAATCTTTTTTCGTCTCTACAATGGACTCCATGCCACGTCAGCCAAATACGGTGCCATGTTAGCACAGTTTACGTCTACAAATGGGATTAGCACCGTATTTGCACGTTCATGCCAAGTTTTAATCAGTTCGGCGTATTTTTTAAGTTCATGCACTAAAGTGAACATCCATGACAAGTTCAAGCACCACTGGTGTTATTATCTGCTTTCAACCTTTTTTTTAAACCAACCCTTTTTTCTTGCGATACAGAAATAATAAATATTTTTCTGGAAGTATTCTGAAGGCTCCGCCTATGACAGTGGTTAACTATTGAAGTTCATTTGATTGTATATACTCTCTCTTTTCCGGTTTATAGGGCTCAATTCAAAAATCTCACCAATCAAAGTAGATGCTGAATTGTGGAATTATTTCTGTAGTTTGCGAAGGTACTAAATTAATGCACTCGTTTTCTGAAAACAATTGTGCTTATTAATGCATTAATTGCAATGCATGCATCTGTGACCAATAAATGACCAAGAACTTTTACATGCATTGGTAAGTTCGATCTTAATCCTTGCATGCAGTGATTTAATGCACCTTGAAATTTGAACATATGATAAGAAGCAATACAATTGAGACTTATAAAACAGAAAAACTAATATTTTGAAATAAGCTCTATAAACCGGAAAGGAGGGAGTACCTTACTAGTGGCAGTTAGTGGCAGCTAGCAGGAACCAAACAATTGGCAATAATCAATGAAGAAGAGGGGGCTGATTATATATATAATGGGATAGGGCCTAGGTCCAAGGGGATGTTAATAATTTATTAGACCAGTCAAAGACTAGTGTTTCGAAAGATAGGAACATTATGAAGGTACAGGGCCATGGGTGTGTTATAATGATATACTGAAGTTAAACTTTGTAAAATCTGACCAACTTTTTAGAAAAAATATCAACATTCACAATAAGAAATCAATATCATTAGATGCATCAAGAATTTAATATTCATATTGTATAATTTTAGTATTATGGATGTTGATATTTTTCATATAAATATGGTCAATCTTTGCAAAGTTTAACTTTAGACAATTCTTATATCCGGAGTAAAAAGGACCGGAGGGATTACGATAAGGCTTTGACTAACGATACTCCATTAATAGTGGTTTGTGTGACCTTAAAATAATAATAAGCATATAAACTACTTTTGAATATTTAAACAGTTTGTGATGTCCTAAGTTAGGTATTAATAGTGTTAGCTGTCTAGAACCTACTATTACTTCTTCGAATAAATCATTTGTATTCAGCCAGAGCTTCTGCACAGCTCAAATTTCGAACAATTCTCTACATAGCTTTGCACTAATTTTTTTTGGAAACCAAACCATTTTTCTTGCGGTACAGAAATATATATTTTCTGCAAGCGTTGCTTATATGCAGAAGGTTTGGAGCTATGACAGTGGTTAACTATTATTGAAGTTCATCTGACTTCATATATATTTTTCTTACTAGTGGCAGGCGAGTTAGCTGCAGGAACCAAACAAATTGACAATAATCAATGAAGAATAGGGGGTTGGTCTATAGAAGGGCGAGTAACAAGCTATCGATCACGCTCTTGATCGACGCCAAGGCAGCCAAGGTTTGTTTCGCCGAGGCTGGCAACGACGTGATCGAGTTCCCGTCGGGCCTCCTCTCCCTGCCGTTGGGCAGCATCAGCAACCTGCCCACCCAAGGCCAAGAGCGCATGGCCGGCAGTGTTGGTAACTTGCTTGCGAGCGTGGAGAATCAGGATGCCGACTATGTAAGGTGTCTATCAATTACTCCATGAATTCAAGCTCGAGCTACAGTAGTAATGGAGTTTAGAGGAGGGGATCGGAGGAAGGAGACCAATTCCTAGCCTAGCCTGGCGAACAAGCTTACCTTCGTGTTACTCTGATGAAGGGCACTAATCGATTTGGGATCAAGGGCAAGTTAGCTCCTCGCTACATTGGCCCGTTCCGTATTCTCGTCCGTCGAGGAGAAGTGGCATATCAATTGGAATTGCCATCGAACCATTCTCAAGTGCATGATGTCTTTCATGTGTCGCAACTCCGTCGCTGCTTCAAGGATCCTATCCGAGCCTTGAATTGCAAGAGGATCTTTCTTACCAAGAGTATCCGATCCGCATTCTTGATCAAGCTGAACGTCGAACCCGTCAGAAGACAATCAAGTTCCTTAAAGTTCAGTGGTCGAATCATTCTGAAGATGAAGCCACTTGGGAACGCGAAGATCGACTTCGTGAAGAGTATCCCGCTCTCTTCCAGCCTACCTCTTAATTCTCGGGACGAGAATTTCTTTTAGAGGAGGAGAATTGTAACATCCCCATGTAATAGCTACAGTGATCACATTTTGATAATGCCAAGTCATCAAGTTGAACAGTGCTTGATCATCATTTGCATCATATCTCATTTCAAATTCCAATTCAGATTTAAATTCAAATATAAAATGAAAATAAAAGTTGTTAAAATTTGAAAACCAAAATGTTCATAATGTTGCAAATAATCCAGAAACATTTATAAAAATGTAATCCACATAAATTGAATTAGTTAAATGACCCTAACATCCCCAAACAGAACCAGAACAGAAATATTTAATACCTTTTGATTTAATTAAAATTCTAATGAAAACATATGGACACCAAACCATTTTCTGGTAGTACTAAATATTGCATACTATTTATTGGACTAAGTCACCTATTTTCAAACAAACTAAAATTATGGCTAAACTATTTACTAAACAGAAAGAAAAAGGAAAAACAGAAAGAAAAACAAGAAAATAGAAAAAGGCCCGCACTGCTGGGCTCTAGTCAGACCAGCCGGCCCAACCCACCCGCACGGTCGCCTCCCTACTTCTCATGTTCCTCCTCGGTTGCTCGCGCGCAGCCGATCCCGTCGCCGTTTGCCGTTGCCGCCGAGCCGCCTCGCTCCCCGCGCTGCTACAGAGCGCCTGGAGGCGATAAGATCGCCACCGCACACCCCCTGGACGTGCCCAAGTGCTCTTTCTCCTCCCTCCTTCGTCGCTCTCCTCTGCTTCCCACGCAACCGGGCTGCCATGGCCGTCCTTCGCTGAACCACGCGGCCACCGCTCACCCCTCGCTTCACCGAGCTGTCCAAGAGCTCCGGGGACCTCGACTTCTTCCTCCTGGTGCCCTGCTTCGTCTCGAGGAGCAGCACATCCACGGCATCGACCCGATCCCCTTCGCCGGTCAACTCCACTGCCGCCGCGTCGATCCACCGTCTCCGACCACCACCGGCCTCCCCGAGCTCCTCTCCGCAACGCTGTGAGCACCGCCACCATCTCCTCTCTCCCTCTGCGCTCCCGTGGTCCGTAGTTGCTCGCCGCCTCGCCGCACTCTGTCCGCCGCGGGACCTCGCCTTCCGGCCACTTCCGGTCGTCCTCGCGGCCCCGCTTTAGGTCCGTTGGAAGCGGCGCTTCGCACTGGCTTGAACGCGACCGAAAACGCGCGCGAAGACACGCCGTAGCCGCGTGCCCGTAACCGCCCGAAACCCATCGCTGCCACGGCTCGACGCCGGCGACCTTTCCGACCACCTCCGCCCATTCCGACGCCGTAGCCAGATGCGGGGTTGTGTGCCCGTTCGAACGAGCCCGAGAACGCCCGATTTGATGCACCGTAGAGAGAACCCGGGCTTGCCGGAGTTGCCGCCGCCTCGGGCTCGCAGGAGAGCTCCGGTGGCCGACGTCCGACGTGGCCGATCGGGCCCCACCGCTGAGCCGCTAACTGCTGGGCCCCGCGGGCCCTGTTGACCCGGTCAGCCGCAGACTGGGCGCCCGTGGCCCACTGACAGGCGGGCCCCACCGCTTAAAGCATTTTAAAATAAAATAAAATGTTAATTAAAACGTCAATTTAATTATTAATTAGATTAATTAGTTAATCTGTCACTGACTAATGGGGCCCACATGCTAATTAATCATTTTTAGTTAAATTAACTCACTGGATTAACCACTGAGGCTGACAGGTGGGACCCACTGGTCAGATTGACCAGTCCACCGACACAGTTGACCGCTGACGTCACTCCCACGTCATGTTGACGTCAGCCTGCATTGTTTCGGATAATTCTAAATTAAATAATTTCAGAAATTCCAGAAAATCATTAAACTTTGAAAAATCATATAAAATAAACAGTAACTCGGATGAAAATAATTTATATATGAAAAATGATCAGAAAAATGTGTAGAATCTGAATAACCTATCCACATGTCTGCCACACCCCTCTAACATACTGAACATGGAACATTTTGCCCGTATCCGATAAATGAATAGTGCCTAACTTTAATAAAATAATTCCAAATAAATTCCTAAATAATCTAATACAGTTAGATAGGCCATATATCACCTCTGCATATCATTTAGACATGTCATGCATCCCTGTTGCATTATTGCCGTGTATTTATTGTTTCTTCTCCCTCTTTCTCTCCCGTTAGCCCCCGAGACTGCCGACGACACCGCCGTGTACGACGACGTCGCCGACGACCAGACCCCTTCAGTTGAACTTCCAGGCAAGCAAAACCCCCTTGATCATCAGATATCACCCACTCCCTTCTCTCTTATGCTTGCATTAGAATTGCCCCTGCTACTGTTCCGATAGCTCCTATTCTGATGCATAGCCTGATTTTGTCGTCTGCTATTGATACTCTACCTGCTATTCCGTAATGCCTAGTTAGCTATGCTACTATTTCATCTGTGGCCCTTCACGCTTGTCCGTATGCCATGCTTATTACCGGGCCGTGATCACTCTGGGTGAGGATCACAGAACTGTTTACATTACTGCAACACTTAAACTGTTAAAGTCGGGCTGGCCCCAAGGGTGCCCGCGAGAGAATACTACTAAAGACGGGTCGGCTCCAAGAGCACCCGCGCGTCATGTATTACCAAGTCGTTGCGACAGTAACCCTGCTCGTCTCTGCGAGTTACTAAACATGCTTAATGGATTTGGGTATTTGATCTGAGTGGGTCGTTGGCCCTATACGCACTACCACCACGTGGAATAATGGGTATGGGCCCCTCTGCGTCGTAGTATCAGCCGAAAGCTCTTCAGACGTCATAGCTCAGAGATGCGGGCTGATTTTTGGGGTGAGCTGGTTACGTCTGTGGTGCTTCCACAGTCGCGCTTGGGCCCCAACCAGTCACGCAACGTGCAGGAGTGCGAAGGGCGATGGCCCAAGACCCCTTTGTGCTTAGGATTTAGACCGGCGTGCTGACCTCTCTGCTGAGCCTAGGTAGGACTGCGTCGTGTTGATCACCCGAGGCCGGGCATTACCCAACCAGTGTGTCCGGCCAAATGTGATCGAGCATGTTGGGTAACAGTAGTGCACCCCTGCAGGGAAGTTATCTATTCGAATAGCCGTGTCCACGGTAACAGGACGCTCAGAGTTGTATCCTGATCTGCTACAACTACAAATGGTTACTGTCACATTACTAAACTGTTACTACTGCTCTCGGGATCACTTTCTCGCAGGTTAGTCGAGGAAGGATCTCAGGGCTTTGCTAAACTATGTTTGATTATATATTATCTTGCTCTACTCTCTTCTGATGCTGCAAGAAATGCTTCAAGATGCTAGTCTTCGATAGGCTAGGCTTCTCTCCCTCTATTCTGGCATTCTGCAGTACAGTCCAAAGATATAGCCCCACTCCTTTGATACAATGCATTTAGTATAGTTCTGATGTCAGTCTTGCGAGTACTTTGGATGAGTACTCACGGTTGCTTTGCTATTCCTTTTCCCCATACCCGATACTTGCGACCAGATGACGGAGCCCAGGAGCCAGACGCCACCACAGGAGACTACTACCAGGAGAGTCCCGGAGGCACGTACTACTAGGTGGAGCCAGCCGACCAGGAGTAGTTCGGAGGCTCCTAGGCAGGAGGCCTGCGCCTCTTCGATCAGTGTCGTTGTTTGTGCTAGCCTTCTTAAGGCAAACTTGACTAACTATGCCTGTACTCAGATATTATGGTTTGTATGACTTATGTATTCGGGTCCTCGTGACCCCTGGTTTGTAATATGAAGATTTATGTTTATATTTGAGTTTAGAGTTGTGTTGTGATATCCTCCCGTGAGTCTCTGATCTCGAGCATGCACGTTTGCGTGTATGATTAGTGCACGGTCGAGCAAGGGCGTCACAAGTTGGTATCAGAGCCGACTGCCTGTAGGAAGCCCCCTTCCGATTCCTTGGTCGAAGTTGAGTCTAGACGTTGAAAAAACTATTTTACTAACAGTGCTGTGTGGCTTACGGGCCCACGTTGCACATGGATGGGATTAGGATCTTTTATTCCTCTTCCTTACTCTGGGATTCTACTCTCTCTTCTATTCGGGTTAAAATTTTACTAAATTTGACTCTAGGTTCTCGTGATCACATCCACCCGGACATTTGATTATCTGCAATTGTTCCTTCCAATGCATGATGCAATGACTCAATCACTGTCATTTGGCACTTTTGTTAACAGCAATGCCATCCTTGCCCCTCGCTGATTTGTGTTATCTTCGACAATATCCTTGACTTCCTATCAACACAGACTTGGACATGTTTTGGTTATACCTTGGGTTCCTTACCGTTCTTGAAATTGCTCCTTGTGTATTTCTTATGATCTATATGATCTACGCAGTAATAATTCCCTGCTTATGTAAACACCTCGGTGTACAACTCAGTCAGAAAAATCCCATTACTATTGCTGTTAACCCAGAAAGAGTTCAGGCTATTCTTGACTGCACTCCTTCGAAGAATGTCAAGCAAGTCAGAAGTTTTCTCGGACTCGCAAGCTATTGCCGCCGATTCGTCGAAAACTTCTCCAAGATTGCTAAGCCACTGACTGATCTGCTTCACAAAGGCGTTAAATTTGAGTGGACAGAAAAGTGTCAGGAAAGTTTCCAAACGCTTAAAGATAAGTTGACATCTGCCCCAGTGCTAGCTCCTCCAGATTCTCGCAAGGACTTTGTGATATATTGTGATGCATCCCGTCAAGGATTAGGCTGTATCCTAATGCAAGAGCGTAAAGTAATTGCTTATGGCTCTCGTCAGCTGCGTCCTCACGAAGATAAGTATCCAACTCATGATCTTGAGTTAGCAGCAGTTATCTATGCCCTGAAGCTGTGGCGACATTACCTTCTTGGTAATCGTTGTGAGATATACACGGATCACCAAAGCCTGAAGTATCTGTATACTCAACCAGACTTGAACCTCCGTCAACAAAGATGGCTCGAGACAATAGCCGATTATGACATGAATATTTCTTATACCCCTGGCAAGGCTAATGTAATGGCCGATGCTTTGAGTCGTAAGTCGTATTGCAATAACCTCATGGTTCAGCAAGCACAGCCTCATCTCTATGAAGAGCTTCGTAAGTTGAACCTTCACATTGTTCCTCAGGGTTATCTGAATACCCTGGTTATTGCACCAGATCTCGATGACCTCATCAAGCATATACAAAAAGCTAACTCTGAGGTCGAGAAAATTAAGCGGGGTATCAAAAGAGGAAAGCCCTTATTCTTCACTATTGATGCTGATGGCGCCTTGTTCTTCAAAAACCGCTTAGTGGTTCCTAGACTGGGACACCTGAATCTGACACCGCGTGCCATGAAGGAAGCTCATGATACACCTCTTTCAATTCACCCTGGTAGCACCAAGATGTACCAAGACCTTCGTCTGCGGTACTGGTGGCCTGATATGAAGCGAGACATTGCTCGGTATGTTGCTGAATGTGACGTTTGTCATCGCATCAAGGCAGAACACTAAAGGCCTGCTGGAACTCTGCAACCCCTTGAAATTCCTGAATGGAAATGGGACAAAGTCGAAATGGATTTCATTACTGGTTTTCCCAGAATGCAGAAAGGTCATGATGCTATCTTTGTCGTCATCGACCGATTCTCAAAGGTTGCTCACTTTCTGCCAGTCAAGGAAACAATCACTGCTAGTCAGTTAGCAGACTTGTATGTTTCCAGAATCGTGTCACTCCACGGTGTTCCATTGGAGATCAGCTCAGACTGTGGTAGCCTTTTTACCTCAAGGTTCTGGAACAGTTTCTAGGAAGCTATGGGAACTCACCTGTCCTTCAGCACCGCTTTTCATCCCCAGTCCCAGGGACAAGTTGAACGAGTCAATCAAGTGCTTGAAGATATGCTTCGAGCTTGTGTCATCTCATTCGGTAAGAAATGGGAAGAATCTCTCCCGTATGCTGAATTCTCATACAACAATAGCTATCAAGCTAGTCTGAAGATGGCACCATTTGAAGTTCTCTATGGACGTAAGTGTCGAACCCCTCTGAATTGGTCAGAAACTGGGGAACGATCACTCGTTGGCCCGGACATTATTCAGCAAGCTGAAGAACAAGTCCGCATTGTTCGTGAACACTTGAAAACTGCTCAGTCTCGTCAGAAGAGCAATTATGACCGCAAATATCAGGTAATGGTCTATCAACCTGGCGAACAAGCTTACCTTCGTGTTACTCCGATGAAGGGCACTAACCGATTTGGGATCAAGGGCAAGTTAGCTCCTCGCTACATTATCCCGTTCCGTATTCTCGCCCGTCGAGGAGAAGTGGCATATCAATTGGAATTGCCGTCGAACCTTTCTCAAGTGCATGATGTCTTTCATGTGTCGCAACTCCGTCGCTGCTTCAAGGATCCTATCCGAGCAGTGGATCATGAAATGCTTGAATTGCAAGAGGATCTTTCTTATCAAGAGTATCCAATCCGCATTCTTGATCAAGCAGAACATCGAACCCGTCAGAAGGCAATCAAGTTCCTTAAAGTTCAGTGGTCGATTCATTCTGAAGATGAAGCCACTTGGGAACGTGAAGATCGACTTCGTGAAGAGTATCCCGCTCTCTTCCAGCCTACCTCTTAATTCTCGGGACGAGAATTTCTTTTAGAGGAGGAGAATTGTAACATCCCCATGTAATAGCTACAGTGATCACATTTTGATAATGCCAAGTCATCAAGTTGAACAGTGCTTGATCATCATTTGCATCATATCTCATTTCAAATTCCAATTCAGATTTAAATTCAAATATAAAGTGAAAATAAAAGTTGTTAAAATTTGAAAACCAAAATGTTCATAATGTTGCAAATAATCCAGAAACATTTATAAAAATGTAATCCACATAAATTGAATTAGTTAAATGACCCTAACATCCCCAAACAGAACCAGAACAGAAATATTTAATACCTTTTTATTTAATTAAAATTCTAATGAAAACATATGGACACCAAACCATTTTCTGGTAGTACTAAATATTGCATACTATTTATTGGACTAAGTCACCTATTTTCAAACAAACTAAAATTATGGCTAAACTATTTACTAAACAGAAAGAAAAAGGAAAAACAGAAAGAAAAACAAGAAAATAGAAAAAGGCCCGCACTGCTGGGCTCTAGTCAGACCAGCCGGCCCAACCCACCCGCACGGTCACCTCCCTCCATATCCTG
Source organism: Elymus sibiricus (assembly GCA_039707655.1). Lineage (NCBI taxonomy): Eukaryota > Viridiplantae > Streptophyta > Magnoliopsida > Poales > Poaceae > Elymus > Elymus sibiricus. The sequence goes on along the minus strand of CM077672.1, from coordinate 1,695,489 downwards.
TTCCTCCTCGGTCGCTCGCGCGCAGCCGTCCCCGTCGCCGTTCGCCGTTGCCGCCGAGCCGCCTCGCTCCCCGCGCTGCTACAGAGCGCCTGGAGGCGATAAGATCACCACCGCACACCACCTGGACGTGCCCAAGTGCTCTTTTTCCTCCCTCCTTCATCGCTCTCCTCTGCTTCCCACGCAACCGCGCTGCCATGGCCGTCCTTCGCTGAACCACGCGGCCACCGCTCACCCCTCGCTTCACCGAGCTGTCCAAGAGCTCCGGGGACCTAGACTTCTTCCTCCTGGTGCCCTGCTTCGTCTGGAGGAGCAGCACAGCCACGGCATCGACCCGATCCCCTTCGCCGGTCAACTCCACTGCTGCCGCGTCGATCCGCCGTCTCCGACCACCACCGGCCTCCCTGAGTTCCTCTCCGCAACGCTGTGAGCACCGCCACCATCTCCTCTCTCCCTCTGCGCTCCCATGGTCCGTAGCTAGCTCGCCGCCTCGCCGCACTCTGTCCGCCGCGGGACCTCGCCGTCCGGCCACTTCCGGTCGTCCTCGCGGCCCCGCTTTAGGTCCGTTGGAAGCGGCGCTTCGCACCGGCTCGAACGCGACCGAAAACGCGCGCGAAGACACGCCGTAGCCGGGTGCCCGTAACCGCCCGAAAGCCATCGCCGCCACGGCTCGACGCCGGCGACCTTTCCGTCCATCTCCGCCCATTCCGACGCCGTAGCCAGATGCGGGGTTGTGTGCCCGTTCGAACGAGCCCGAGAACGCCCGATTTGATGCACCGTAGAGAGAACCCGGGCTCGCCGGAGTTGCCACCGCCTCGGGCTCGTCGGAGAGCTCCGGTGGCCGGCGTCCGACGTGGCCGACCGGGCCCCACCGCTGAGCCGCTGACTGCTGGGCCCCGCGGGCCCAGTTGACCCGGTCAGCCGCTGACTGGGCGCCCATGGCCCACTGACAGGCGGGCCCCACCGCTTAAAGCATTTTAAAATAAAATAAAACGTTAATTAAAACGTTAATTTAATTATTAATTAGATTGATTAGTTAATCTGTCACTAACTAATGGGGCCCACATGCTAATTAATCATTTTTAGTTAAATTAACTCACTGGATTAACCACTGAGGCTGACAGGTGGGACCCACTGGTCAGATTGACCAGTCCACCGACACAGTTGACCGCTGACGTCACTCCCACGTCATGTTGATGTCAGCCTGCACTGTTTCGGATAATTCTAAATTAAATAATTTCAGAAATTCCAGAAAATCATTAAAACTTTGAAAAATCATATAAAATAAACCGTAACTCGGATGAAAATAATTTATATATGAAAAATGATGAAAAAAATGTGTAGAATCTGAATAACCTATCCACATGTCTGCCACACCCCTCTAACATACTGAACATGGAACATTTTGCCCGTATCCGATAAATGAATAGTGCCTAACCTTAATAAAATAATTCCAAATAAATTCCTAAATAATCTAATACAGTTAGATAGGCCATATATCACCTTTGCATATCATTTAGACATGTCATGCATCCCTGTTGCATTATTGCCGTGTATTTATTGTTTCTTCTCCCTCCTTCTCTCCCAATAGCCCCCGAGACTGCCGACGACACCGCCGTGTACGACGACGTCGCCGACGACCAGACCCCTTCAGCTGAGCTTCCAGGCAAGCAAAACCCCCTTGATCATCAGATATCACCCACTCCCTTCTCTCTTATGCTTGCATTAGAATTGCCCCTGCTACTGTTCCGATAGCTCCTATTCTGATGCATAGCCTGATTTTGTCGTCTGCTATTGATACTCTACCTGCTATTCCGTAATGCCTATTTAGCTATGCTACTGTTTCATCTGTGGCCCTTCACCCTTGTCCGTATGCCATGCTTATTACCGGGCCGTGATCACTCTGGATGAGGATCACAGAACTGTTTACATTACTGCAACACTTAAACTGTTAAAGTCGGGCTGGCCCCAAGGGTGCCCGCGAGAGAATACTACTAAAGACGGGTCGGCTCCAAGAGCACCCGCGCATCATGTATTACCAAGTCGGAGCGACAGGAACCCTGCTCGTCTCTGCGAGTTACTAAACATGCTTAACAGATTTGGGTATTTGATCTGAGTGGGTCGTTGGCCCTATACGCACTACCACCACGTGGGATAATGGGTATGGGCTCCTCTGCGTCGTAGTATCAGCCGAAAGCTCTTCAGACGTCACAGCTCAGAGATGCGGGCTGATTGTTGGGGTGAGCTGGTTACGTCTGTGGTGCTTCCACAGTCGCGCTTGGGCCCCGGCCAGTCATGCAACGTGCAGGAGTGCGAAGGGCGATGGCCCAAGACCCCTTCGTGTTTAGGATTTAGACCTGCGTGCTGACCTCTCTGCTGAGCCTAGATAGGACTGCGTCATGTTGATCACCTGAGGCCGGGCATTACCCAACCAGTGTGTCCGGCCAGATGTGATCGAGCATGTTGGGTAACAGTAGTGCACCCCTGCAGGGAAGTTATCTATTCGAATAGCCGTGTCCACGGTAACAGGACGCTCAGAGTTGTATCTTGATCTGCTACAACTACAAATGGTTACTGTCACATTACTAAACTGTTACTACTGCTCTCGGGATCACTTTCTCGCAGGTTAGTCGAGGAAGGATCTCAGGGCTTTGCTAAACTATGTTTGATTATATATTATCTTGCTCTACTCTCTTCTGATGCTGCAAGAAATGCTTCAAGATGCTAGTCTTCGATAGGCTAGGCTTCTCTCCCTCTATTCTGGCATTCTGCAGTACAGTCCAAAGATATAGCCCCACTCCTTTGATACAATGCATTTAGTATAGTTCTGATGTCAGTCTTGCGAGTACTTTGGATGAGTACTCACGGTTGCTTTGCTATTCCTTTTCCCCATACCCGATACTTGCGACCAGATGACGGAGCCCAGGAGCCAGTCGCCACCACAGGAGACTACTACCAGGAGAGTCCTGGAGGCACGTACTACTGGGTTGAGCCACCGACCAGGAGTAGTTCGGAGGCTCCCAGGCAGGAGGCCTGCGCCTCTTCGATCAGTGTCGTTGTTTGTGCTAGCCTTCTTAAGGCAAACTTGACTAACTATGTCTGTACTCAGATATTATGGTTTGTATGACTTATGTATTCGGGTCCTTGTGACCCCTGGTTTGTAATATGAAGATTTATGTTTATATTTGAGTTTAGAGTTGTGTTGTGATATCCTCCCGTGAGTCTCTGATCTCGAGCGTGCACGTTTGCGTGTATGATTAGTGCACGGTCGAGCAGGGGCGTCACATACGCTGAGTCCAAATCGGTCGGCTGAATCCCCACTGCTATTCTTACGGCTGGTTTCAGACCCTCCATGAATCTAGTAACATAATGTATGGTATTGGGGAATTCCTCATACGCTGACAGCTGCTCATACAAGTCACAGAATCGCTCAACATAGTCTTCGACAGTACCTGACTGGCTGATGTTGAATTTTTTTCTCAGGATGGCTTGGTGCTGGTTGCGGCCAAAACGGTACTGGAGCAGGCGACATAATTCTTCCCATTGAATCATTGGAACTCGTCGATGTACAGATTCGAGCCAACGAGCAGTAGCCCCTTCAAACAGTGAGGATGCGTACGAGATCCACAGCGAGGATGGTGTGTTCCAGAGCTTGAAATAGTCCTCACATCGGGATTGCCAGAGTTTTGGGTTGGATCCATCAAAATGAGGAAGCTCGATCTGGGGGCCCAAACCAAACACATCAGTACTTTGACGCAAATTCTCAATGGAACTGAACGGAGAGCGACTTGTGACCTGATCGAGTTGCATACCTCGTGCTGGTGGTGGTACATAGAGCCGATGCCCACCAGAAGCTCGGTTTTCGCCGTCAGATCGAGGCCATTCTGAAGGAGATGAGCCGCTCCCAGGCGCTGTTGGCGGAGATGCCTGAGCGCCCTTTCTCGCATCCACCTGAGGAGCTGCGCGCTCTGGGCCACTGCGAAGCTCGTCAAGGTCAACTCCGATGGAGTGCTTGACCTCGTCAATTCGCCCCGAAAGCTGGTCCAATTTCTCGTCGAGCTTGGAGATGGCTTGTGCGGCGGAGTCGGCCCTGTCCTTCAAGCTTCGATCCAACACCGCGTTGAAATCCGCGCGGAGCATCTTGTAGATGGCCCTGGTCTCCGGCGTGATCTGCGCCATGGCCGCCTCGCGCTGCTTGTCGGCGAGCCGCGTATGGCGTCGGTGGTGGGGGAAAATTCCGGGACCGAACGGCTCTGATGCCAGATTGTAAGGTGTCTATCAATTACTCCATGAATTCAAGCTCGAGCTACAGTAGTACTGGAGTTCAGAGGAGGGGATCGGAGGAAGGATACCAATTCCTAGCCTAGCCTGGCCATCGGCCGTTCTGTCCACACACGCATCCTAGCGATAGGGTGAGTACTTAAACACGTACAAGGGCCAAGGCCCATTCTGGGCCTGCAAGCCGAGGTGGCAAACGAGGCTTGCGGATGGGCCTTTGGTTCGAGACACCCACTTCTTCCCACGCTTGCTCTGTCTTGCTGCTGACAGACTACAAGGGCAAGGAGCAGCACTTGAGACCGACCGTCACCCCGGCCACGCTCTGCCGCCTGGAGGAGCTGCTGGGCGCCGAGCTGAGCAACTGCAGCACCCACTTCTACACCTGTGTGAACAGGAACACTGGCAGAAGCTGTGGATTTCTGTCGGCCAGCAGTGCCAGCGCCTGCCCCGGCTGCAAAGGTAGAATGTTCGATCCTATGCTTGTCACCAGCGACAGCAAGAATGAGGCCGCGGCAGCTGGCAGGATGGCGTGTGCGTACACCATCAAGGACGACCTCTCAGTGAGTCCGGTGCCCAGCCTGCTATCGGGCATCACCTTGCTTGCGCATTGCGGCGTCAGGGACCTCATCGTGCTGGAGAAGAAGACCGTCAAGATCGGCAAGTAAGTACTAGACACCATGATGCGTTCCATGTCAGTCTCCTCAAAAAGTTTCATGGTGAATCGCCGACTACTCATGCTCTACTCCTCGCCATTAAGGATGGTCGTGTGGTGCTTGTACCAACCAAGGTTCTTCGATCCAGCATTCGCCGCGGAGTGAAGCATGTCCTTGTGCAATGGGTTGGGGCTTCTAAGATGATGCAACATGGGAGCCGTTGGACGAGTTCATTGTTTGTTTTCCCTTGTTTCAGCTCGGTTTCATCTCGAGGACGAGCTTTTTGTGGAGAAAGGGAGAGATGTTATGTGGGGAACCACATATGGTAGGAGGGCCCCAGCTCACATTTCCATTCTTTGTTGGTTAGTCTGTGATGATGTATTCGAATTCCCAGATATCCAAAAGGTAAAGATCCCAGCTCACAACCGAACAACTGTCTACAATTATCCTGTTCATCCTTGGCTCATCCAAAGCAGAACAACTCACTTTTATTAAAATTAATATTCAGCCCAGACAGTTGTTCAAAAAGGCATATGCTACTTGTGAACTGCGTTGGGATTTCCCCGAAGAGGAGAGGATGATGCAGTATAGTAGAGATAAGTATTTCCCTCAGTTAAGAACCAAGGTTATCAATCCAGTAAGAGAACCACACAGAACCTCATTAGCAGCACCGACACACACAAAAGCAAACACTTGCACCCAACGCAAATAAGAGAGTTGTCAATCCCCTTAGCAGTTACTTGCAAGGATTACTTCTGATAGTGATAGATAAAAAGATAAATTGCAAAAGAAAATAAAAGAAAATAAATTGCAGCAAGGTATTTTTGGATTTTAATATATGGTAAAAGTAGACCCGGTGGCCATAGTTTTCACTAGAGGCTTCTCTCTCGAGTGCAGAATATACGGTGGGTAAACAAATTACTGTTGGGCAATTGATAGAAAAGCGCATAGTTATGATGATATTCAAGGCAATGATCATGTATATAGGCATCACATCCGAGACAAGTAGACCGACTCCTGCCTGCATCTACTACTATTACTCCACCCATCGACCGCTATCAAGCATGCATTTAGAGTATTAAGTACAAAACAGAGTAACACCTTAAGCAAGATGACATGATGTAGACAAAGTAACTCAAGCAATATGATTAAACCCCATCTTTTAATTATTAATGGCAACAATACAAATACGTCTCATGTCCCTTTCTGTCACTGGGATTGAGCACCGCAAGATTGAACCCATCACAAAGCAGCTCTCCCATTGCAAGATAAATCAATCTAGTTGGCCAAACCAAACGGATAGATCGAAGAGTGTAACATCCCAAAATTCTAAATTTTGGAATGTTATATTAATTAAATAACTTTGATTGTTTGTTTGATTGATTGATTGAAAGTGAGTGAAATTTGAACTTTTTGAAAGTTAAATGAGATGGAATAAAAGGACTTTCCCAAAACTTTCATTCTTGCACTTTGGTCCCCAGGGAATTCCAATTCATTTCATCACAAAACCCTAGAGTGAAGATGATATGAATTCTTCCATTTAAAGAAATGAAAAGGGATTTGAAAATGAAAAGGGAAGATAATATGACTTCTTCAAATTTGAAATAGAGTGGGAAGTAGGAGGCCACTTTCAAAGTGGCATCATGGCCACTTTTGGAAATACTCCATAAAGGTTTCAAAATCTTTTCCAATTTGTATTTCAAATTAAATCAAGAGAGAAGGTAATATGACTCCTTCAATTATTGAAAATAAATATGGGAGATGAATATTGGAACCAATTCAAAGTGGTTTGAAAAATATTTGTATTAAATTTACTAGCTAATTCTCATTTTATTTGAATATTGCTTAAATATGTTTTTATGCAAATAATTTTCCCCTATATAATAAATATATGGAAATAAGGGTAAAATGATTCCCTCCAATGGTAAAATAAGGGAAAATTATTTTGAGACATTTTGAATATTTCAAAATTTAATTTGAATTATTTAAATGGCCACAGAATAACTTTACATTTATTTAATTTTCTGTATATTTTATTGGCCTTTGAAAAATAGCTCATGTCTTAGGACATTTTTCTTCTGATTATTTTGATGTATAATATGCCTATAGGAAATTTTTATTTCTTTATTTATCTCTTTTCCTTTCTCTGTTTTATTAAAAAGGAAGCAAATCCTTTTATTAAATGGCCGAAGCCCACCGCGCCAGCCCATCTCAGCCTCGTTGCGATCCGAAAAGATACGAATCGGTTGCCCAATCTACTTTCCCTTCCCCCTCTCTCTCTAAAGCCCGAGGCCCACTGCCCGATCGAATCGTCCCCTCGCTCTCCTTCCTCCCTCGCCGGCGCCGCCGCGGCAACCCTCCCCGCCCCAATTTCCTTCCATTCTGGTGCGCCCCCTGCTCCAAGCCGAACTCCCCTATAAAAGCCCCCCCCCCTCGATATGTTCCGCCCCTAAGCCCGAATCCCTACGCCCTCCTTCCCTCGCAATCGCTCGCCGGAGCACACCAAGCTCCACCGCCACCATTGCCGACGCCCTGCTCCATCCGGTCACCGCGACGCCGCCCGAACCCACCATCGTCTTCGCCGACCTCGCCTGCATCGACCCGGCGTTTTCCCCGAGCTCCAGGACCACCGGATAGCCGCCCCGCATCACCACCGTCGCCTCTGCCCCGCCGTCAACCTCGCCGGAGTTCACCTCCACCGCGGTGAGCCCCTGCCCCTCTTTTCATCCGTTAGATTTCAATCCGACGGCTAGGATTAGAACGTTTAGTTTTTATTTAAACGCCGAAGAGTTTTCCTTTAGTCTTCGGCCGTCCGCTCGCACGTGCCAGCGCGCACACACCTTCGGCCAACCCCAGAGCACCACGTGTACCCCTGTCCGGCGCTTAGCCGTTTTCCTTTTTCTGTTTTGTTTTTCTTTTTTGTTTTATTTTCAGTTTCTGTTTCTGTTTTAGAAATTGAATATCTCCTAGAATATTTGTCCTATTTGAGTGATTCAAATTGCCATGTGTTCACAAAAATATGTAGTTTCTGTTTGTGCCTTCAGTTTACAAATTTGAATAGTTTAAATTTGTAGTTGCTCAAATTTGCTTCAAACACCAAATTGGGCATAAATCCTATTTAAAGCTTTATTTTTAATTAATTCTTTGTCCTACTGGTTTATAATGAAATTGATTATCCAGTGGTTTAAAGAAATTAATTTATAAATTTTATTTAGTTTTGTTTTAAACATATTAAAAAATGGTAGCATATATGCCTAGTTTTGATTTATTTGTTTTGCTATTAAAGTTTTTAACAAAAAAAATTTTTATGAAAAATTTAGTTGGATAAATTTTATTTTTTGTTAACTTTAATGTAGATAAGAAACAATTTGTATTATTAGTTGAAATTGTTTTTGATTTACTTCTAAGTTAATATTGTTTTTAACATAACTAGAGTTTTATAAAAGCTTTTTAGTTGAATCTTTTTGCTAAGGAAAAATATTATAAAATACTTTCTGTTTATTTATTAGTTTTGTATTTACTTTATGTTTATTTATTATTTTTGTATTTTCCTTGCTGTTAAGTTTTAATTAGGACAAAAGTTATTTTTGTGTTGTTGTGTAGTTAAGTCATAGAGTTTTCTTTAGTAGCTTTCTTTATAGTTTTTCTTTTGAAGTTTTCTTTGGATTTCATTTGGTTTCTCTTTGATTTCTTTGTTGCTTTTATTTGTTGATTGCTATTTTGATTGTTAGAATTGCTTGCTAGAGTAAATGCTTATGTGAATGCAATGTTTGACTATCGATTTTTCATCGGAGAGTGACGAATAGTTCTATCAAGTTAATTTCTGAGAGCGATATACTCTTCATCAACTGTACCAGGCAAGTTCACTTTGACCATATTTTTGATACCTATGTTTTATTGCATTTAGTGTCACCTTTACAACATTTCCTCCAATAGTTATATTGATTCTTCTAGTTGGGTAGAAGCATGAGGTAGGAACCCACACCCCTCTTACTAAACCCCGGTAACGCTATTTATTTTAATGCTACGCTATAGTAGACGGGGATTGGTTTGAGTGTTCGTGAGTGGTGTGAGAAGGAGGACTCTACGTCAATGACGACAACTTCAAGACTGGCAACTTCAAGGCCTTCATCCTCAAGACTGCAATTCCTCAAGACTTCAAGACTCGAGACAAGAATTCAATACACACTACTGGGTGGAAGTTGGTTGTGAGGCACCCTGGAGTACCCAGTGGATGACGTAGTGAGCTGGAGTAGGCCAGAAATCATGAGGAAAGCTCCACCCAGACTCAAAGAGACGGAAGAATACTTCATGCCCGGAAGCTTACCTGTGCAGCCACAAGTCATTATGAGCTCTGGCTTGCTTGATCTTAGTTGTGACTCTGGCTGGAACAGTGCTAGCAAATGTAGACGAACGGTAGGATTGGATGGGCACTGGTCAGTGGTCAGGGAAACTCTCTGAAAGACCATGTTTCGGTCATCCTGTTCTCAAACACCATGCAGTGCGAGAACGAAAAAAATGAGGGATCGAATCTTGTGGGTAAAGTGCACAAAACTCTGCAGAGTTTAAACCTAATCGATTAGCCATGTCCCTTGTTACGGACAATTTGAGCCTCTAGACTTGGATCTATCTCTGAACTCTCAACACCGGACTGATAATTAATTTTGGGTAACTTAAAATACTTATGGGCTATGAGACATCGGTTGGCAGAACCATGTCATAGTAGATAACTCTGTAGTGAAGGCTCCTGATATTCCTTTGTTGTAGAGAAAATAAAACCAGCTTTTATGCAAAAACTCAGATATAGAGCCACAAAGCCATATTGCATATAGAATAGACTTTCCATCTGATTTCTATTGTGATCTTGCCGGTACATTCAATGTACTGACCTACATGGCTGCAACGTATCATGTTGCAGGATTTCTACGACAAGTAAGAGGTACGATATAGGGTTACGCTCTACACTCAACTTGCCGTTGGCGTTGATGGGACTCCACACCCTTATTGATTTGTTTCCACTGTGATAAATAAGGTATACGCTGGATCTACGGTATTTATTTTACATGTGATGTTATGGTATTTCATCGAAGTACTATGTGTGCCAGCATACTGATCCAGGGATGGCACTGATAGCACAGAGACTTGACCGTATTGGGTACGGTCGCTACAGAGAGAAATACAAAGCTATAACAATCATGCATAAAAGAGTTCAGAGAAAACTCAAATAATATTCATGAATAATCTGATCATAAACCCACAATTCATCGGATCCCAACAAACACACCGCAATAGAAAATTACATCGGATAGAACTACAAGAACATAGAGGAGAACATGGTATTGAAGATCAAAGAGAGAGAAGAAGCCATCTAGCTACTAGCTATGGACCCATAGGTCTGTGGTAAACTACTCACACATCATCGGAAGGACAGCAAGGTTGATGAAGAAGCCCTTCGTGATCAATTCCCCCTCCGGCAGAGTACCGGAAAAGGCCTCCAGATGGGATCGCGGAAGAACAAAGGCTTGCGGCGGCGGAAAGGTTTTCTCTTCTGGCTCCCTGTTGGTTTTCGAATATTTGAGAATTTATAGATGTGGAATTAGGTCAAAAGGAGCCACGAGGGGCCCACAAGGCATCAGGGCGCGCCCCCCTGGGCCGCGCCCTATTGCCTTGTGGCCTCCTCGTGAGGCTTCTTGCATCCTCCCAAAGCTTCCAGGGTCTCTTTTGTCCAAAAAAAATCGTCAAAAAGTTTCGTGGCATTTGGACTTAGTTTGGTACTGATTTCCTGAAAAACCAAAAACAAGCAGATAACAGCAACTGGCACTGGGCACTAGGTTAATAGGTTAGTTGAAAAAATGATATATAATTGCATGTAAAACATCCAAGATTGATACTATAATAGCATGGAACAATCAAAAATTATAGATACGTTGGAGACGTATCAAGCAACCCCAAGCTTAATTCCTGCTCGTCCTCGAGTAGGTAAATGATAAAAAACAATTTTTTTTATGTGGAATGCTACCTAACATATTTCATCATGTAATTCTCTCTTACGGTATGAATATTAAGATTCGAATGATTCAAAGCAATAATCTGTAATTTGATATAAAGACATCAAAACTCAGGCATACTAACAAACAATCATATCTTTCAAAATAAAAATGCTAAAGAAAGTTATCCCTACAATATCATATAATCCTGTCATGCTCCATCTTCTTAACACAAAGTATTTATCATGCACTACCCCGATGACAAGCCGAGCAATTGGTTCATACTTTTTAACGCGTTTCAGCTTTTTCAACCCCCACGCAATACATGAGCGCAAGCCATGGATATAGCACTATGGGTGGAATAGAATGTGGTGTTAGAGATTAATAAGGGGAAGTCAAAAAGAAGAAGATAGTCTCACGTCGACGAGGCTAATCAACGGGCTATGGAGATGCCCATCTATTGATGTCAATGCGAGGAGTAGGGATTGCCATGCAACGGATGCACTAAGAGCTATAAGTGTATGAAAGCGCAACATGAAAACTAAGTGGGTCTGCATCCAACTTGCTTGCTCATGCAGACCTCGGGCATTTGAGGAAGCCCATCATCGGAATATACAAGCCAAGTTCTATAATGAAAAATTCCCACTAGTATATGCAAGTGACAAAATAGGAGACTCTCTATATGAAAAACATGGTGCTACTTTTAAGCACAAGTATGGAAAAGGATTGTAACACTGCCCCTTCTCTCTTTTTATCACATTTTTTTCTTTCTCCTTTTTTTCTCTTTTTTTCTTTCTCTCCTTTTTTTCGTGGGCTCTTTTTGGCCTTTTTTTCTTTTTTTCCTCACTGGGACAATGCTCTAATAATGATGATCATCATACTTCTATTTACTTACAACTCAAAATTACAACTCGAAATTATAACAAATATGACTATATATGAATGCCTCTGGCAGTGTACCAGGATGTGCAATGATACTAGCATAACATGTATGAAAAATGATGAATGGTGGCTGAGCCACAAATACTATGTTAGCTATATAATCATGCAAAAGCAATATGACAATGATGATGTGTGTCATAAAAAACGGAACGGTGGAAGTTGCATGGCAATATATCTCGGAATGGCTATGGAAATGCCATAATAGGTTGGTATGGTGGCTGTTTTGAGGATGATATAAGGTGGCTTATGTGTGATAGAGCGTATCATATCACGGGGTTTGGATGCACCGGCGAAGTTTGCACCGACTCTCGAGGTGAGAAAGGGCAATGCACGGTACCGAAGAGGCTAGCAAATTGCGGAAAGGTGAGAGTGCGTATAATCCATGGACTCACATTAGTCATAAAGAACTCACATACTTATTGCGAAAGTTTATTAGCCCTCGAAGCAAAGTACTACTACGCATGCCCCTAGGGGGATAGATTGGTAGGAAAAGACCATCGCTCGTCCCCGACCGCCACTCATAAGGTAGACAATCAATAATAAATCATGCTCCAACTTCTTAGCATAACGACAGACCATACGTGCATGCTTCGGGAATCACAAACCTTAACACCAATATTCTTACTAAACCACAATTAGCTACTAGCACCTCCCACATATTACCATCTTAATATCGCAAAACTATTGCAAGGAATCAAACTTATCATATTCAGTGATCTACATGAAAGTTTTTATTATATCCCTCTTGAATACCTATCATATTAGGACCAAACTCGTAACCCGTGCATATTACCATTGCTATTTATTAGACTCTCAAAAAGATATAAGTGAAGCATGAGAGTGCAACTATTTCTTTAAAATATAACCACCGCCGTGCTCTAAAAGATATAAGTGAAGCACTAGAGCAACTGCCTAGCTCAAAAGATATAAGTGAAGCACATAGAGTATTCTAACAAATCACGAATAATGTGTGTCCCTCTCAAAAAGGTGTGTTAAGTAAAGATGATTGTGGCAAACTAAAAAGCAAACAAAAGCAAGCAAACTATAGCACAAGACGCTCCAAGTAAAACACATATCATGTGATGAATAAAAATATAGCTCCAAGTGATATACCGATAGATGAAAGAGGGGATGCCATCTGGGGCATCCCCAAGCTTAGACACTTGAGTCTTCCTTGAATATTAACTTGGGGTGCCTTGTGCATCCCCAAGCTTAGGCTCTTGCTGCTCCTTATTCCTTTATCCATCGTAGTCTCACCCAAAACTTGAAAACTTCAGCACACAAAACTCAACAGAAACCTCGTGAGATCCGTTAGTATAACAAATAAATCTTAAACTTTAGGTACTGTTGTAAATTGATTCATATTTAATATTGGCATAATGCTACTGTACTCCAACTTCTCCATGACTCATACCCCCCGATACGATCCATAGATTCATCAAAATAAGCAAACTATGCAACAAAAATAGAATCTGTCTAAAACAAAACAGTCTGTAAAGTTCTGAATTAACGTCATACTTCTGTAACTTCCAAAATTCTCAAAAATTAGGACAACGTGGGAAATTAATATATCAATAATGTGTACAAAATTCAGAAGGTTCTGACGCTCTAGAACAAAATCAAAATTCTATCACTGGACGCAAAAGTTTTTGTCTTCAAACAACATCAATTATACTATCATCCAAATCATCCCAAAGGCATTACTTGGCACAAACACTAATTAAAAGATAAAAAAATCATAACAGAGGCTACAATTGTGTAAACACACAAAAACAGAAAGTAAAACAAAAATTTAAGATCCATATTGGGTTGCCTCCCAACAAGCGCTATTGTTTTATGCCCCTAGCTAGGCATAATGCATTGTTTAAAGTGTTGTTATCCTTCAAATTAATTCCATAGGTGGCCCTCATAACAGATTCATATGGTGGCTTAATTCTCTTTCTAGGGAAGTGTTCCATCCCTTTCTTTAATGGGAATTGAAATCTTATATTACCTTCTTTCATATCAATAATAGCACCTATGGTTCGTAGGAAAGGCCTACCAAGTATTATAGGACAAGACGGATTGCATTCAATATCAAGCATAATGAAATCCACGGGCACACAATTTCTATTAGCAAGAATAAGCACATCATTTATTCTACCCAATGGTTTTTAATGGTGAAATCCGCTAGATGTAAATTAAGGGAACAAACATCCATATCGGTGAGACCTAGCACGTCACATAAGGATTTTGGTATAGTGGAGACGCTAGCACCTAGATCACACAAAGCATTACATTCATAATCTTTGATTTTAACTTTGATATTAGGTTCCCATTCATCATGTAATTTTCTAGGAATTGAAACTTCCAACTCAAGTTTTTCTTCATGAGCTTTTATCATAGCTTCTACAATATGTTTAGTAAAAGCTTTATTTTGTTCATAGGCATTAGGTGAATTAATCATGGATTGCAACAAGGAAATGCATTCAACTAAAGAGCAATTGTCATAATTAAAGTCCTTGTAATCCAAAGTAGTGGGTACATCACTATTTAAAGTTCTGACCTCTCCAAACCCACTTTTGTCATTTTTATCATTAAGATCATCACCCTCCAAATAATTGGGACGCCTTCTAGTTAAAGTTGACTCATCTCCAGTGCCTTTTTAATCAAGTTTTATATTTCTAAATAAAGATTCAATAGGTGAGACACCAATCATTTTAATATCTTCATCATTATTACGATAGAAACCGGGCGGAATAGCTTTTTCTAGGAGTTCTCGCTTAGCTCTCAACCTAGCGGTTCTTTCTTTACTTTCATTGATGGAGATATAGATAGATTTAATAGGCTCATTTATATCAAGCTTGGGTGGCAAAATTTTAATTTTGAGAGTTTCAACTCATGAACAATTCTATCCATGTTCCTAGCCATGTCATCAACTTTATTCAATTTTTCTTCTACCATAGCATTGAAAATCTTTTGAGAATTAATAATTTTTTTAATATTACTTTCAACATCATAAGGTATCCTATTATTATTATTATTATTATTATATGAATTACCATAGGAATTACCATAATTATTAGAGGAATTTCCGGGAAACGGCCTAGGATTGAAATTACCCCTATAAGCATTGTTGTTGAAATTATTTCTAGTAATGAATTTCACATCAATAGTTTCGTGGTTTTGACATGGCAGATGCCCATGTGAAAGGACTGAGAGGCGAGGCCATCGCACAAGGGTGGAAGCTTAGCGGGGTTGATCGGGAACGAGAGGACGCGAGATTACCCAGGTTCGGCCCCTCACGATGGAGGTAATAGCCTACGTCCTGCTTGATTGTATTGCTTGGATCTCGATTACAATGGTGTGAATTCGCTAACCTAGCTCTCGAGGGATTGCAACTTAGTCTTTCTACCGTAGGCGCCCCCCTTTATATACAGGTGAAGCCCTAGGTTTACACGAGAGTCCGGGTTATAGAATTAACCCATATCCTACTCTTATTCTACTTATTCCTCAAGGTAATCTTCCATGTCTTATCTTTCTTCTTAAGCCGGCCCATAGCACTGAGCCGCCTTTCTCACCGGGCCTCCTGTTAAGCCGGCCCGCTTGGTATCTCCAAGGCCCAGCAATGAGATGCCCCGCAGAGCCCTTCAGCTCTATGGTCGGGTCATCCTTCTGCCGGGTCTACACGTCGGGAAATATCCCCAACATTAGCCCTCAATTTGACTTGAATTCATTCATGTTAAACTCCATCCTGAAAAACAAACAAAATATTAATGGGAAAAAGAGTACCCCCGAAACTGTTTCTCAAGCCGCCCTTTGGAGCATCTCTTTCGCTTCCAGACATAATTTTCCGGCTTAAGCAACTCGCCATGTCATTCTTTACCCTCAGACTTAGCATTTTTCTTCGTGACCTTGTTGATGACGTCACATCCAATTTCCGCAAAATCCGGGATGACATCACAACGAATCTTTTAGTGGTTTCGTATTGTCTTGTCAGGTGCGAAAATCGAGGAGCCTTTTTAGCCACTGTTTACTGCGCTACCTCGGGTTCCGTGCATGCCATTTCGGGTCCGCCGCGCTTATAAATAGGCCGACGCCCTCCCCCCTTCTCTTTCTACCACTTCTCTGCTCATCTTCCTCCTCTATTCCTCCAACGCCGCCGTGCCCCTTCGAGCTCACCGACGCCATCAGGGACCCCGTCGTTCGAGCCCTTCCGCCGCCACCGGAGTTCATCTTCTCCTGTGCAGCCAAGCCCTCAACGCTCAAAGGCCGCCGAGTTCCTCGTTTAAATCGGTAAGTGCGCGCTCCGCCATTACTGCTAGCTCCTCCATTATTCTTCATGGTTCATCGTAATGGCTACCCGTAGATCTAAGAACACCTGCAAGTTTTTACCTTGCGGTTCGTAGAATCGGTCTGCTGTATTCCCATGCATTTGTAGATCTTATCTACTCTGTCTCAAACAAATCTCCGGTGCTGTTTCTCTCTTGCCATGAAGAACAGCCCTAGGTTTACCCTCCTATTTTAGGATATTTTTCAGATCTGCTGAATCTCTTAATCCGCACGAAACTTGTTTACCGACTCACAGGCCAGATCACCTCCAACACTTGTAATTTTTGCATTCTATAAATACCGGCTTAGCTTATGCATGAAATCTTGAACCGGGATGTGCTTGCATTCTTTCCTATGACCCGGCAAACATTCTAGCAGCCGGCTCGTATTTTTTCTTATATTAACCCGGAAGATCCTTGAACTGCCGGCTTATGATACTTTTATACTTCTCTTGCAGCTAAAGACATGGCTCCCAAAGTTAAGTATGTCAACTGGGAAAAATCCACCATGACAGAGGTCAGATTGCAAGCTCTAGCGGATGCCGGGTTACTGCCAGCTAAGGAAGCAATTGGATGGCAGGCCCCTGAGGAGGAAATCCATCCTCAACCAGATCAAAATGAAATCATTGTATTTGCCGAACATCTAGAGAGTGGCTTCCATCCCCCCGTCTCGAAGTTCTTCAGAGATGTGCTTCATTTCTTCAACATCAGGCCTCAAGATCTGCCCCCAACTCCATTTTCAATCTGTGCCAATTCCAAGTTTTCTGTGAGATTTATCTTTAGCTTGAGCCGTCCATCAGCTTGTTCCGAGAGTTTTTCTATTTGAACCACCATACAAAGCACAAAGATAGACCAAACCTAGAACTTGGCGGAGTCACCATTCAATGGAGAAAAAACACTGCCTTCCCTGAAGCCAAGCCGGCAAGCCATCTGAAAGGATGGTATAAAACTTGGTTTTATTGCAAGGATACGTCTCCAGAAGGGCAACACCCACTCCCGGGTTACAGAGCAAGCCGGCTCGATGCTGATATAGTTTTCATGGGCTTCGCCTCCAAAGAAGAAAGGAAGGCGCTAGAGCCCTTATACTCAAAGATAAATGCTTTGACCGCCCACGGCCTCACCGGTGTTGACCTATCCCGGACCTGGCACTACTGCAGGAATGCCTAGCAGTAGGGGGCGCAAAAAGCCCAGTAGTGGCGGGCAAGGATCTCAAGGGCGCCCGCCACAGACCTCCTGCCACTGCTAACACGGCATCAGTGGCGGGCGCCCGCCCGCCAGTGGTACATAGCTAGCAGTGGCAAGCATGCCCTAGGGCCCGCCACTAGTTATGACCACTAACGGCGTTGACGGCGCACACTCTCGGTGGCGAGATCTTCTCGATGCCCGCCACTGCCAATAATTTAAGGAATTGAGACAAACACACAGACTATACTACAAATATGTGACATCACAGTACAGGTCATGTAATACAAGGTGTTCATACATACATACACATCATATAAGAATTATAATATATTCATACATCATGATTGATTTACAATTTTGCATAGCCTGGGGCGAGGAGTGCACACAAAGATAATTAATGTTCAAATCGAATAAGAAAGAAAACCATGACACATGATAAGTTAAACAATAGTAGATAATTGTTATCATCCAAGGTAAATAACTCGTCATCATTCTAGCACATGACAAGTACTAGCTATGACCTACTCCTCTCTCTTAGGTAAAATTGTATAAAACAGGTAAATCCCTCCATCTCCACAATGGAGAATAGAGATCCACCTGCCTCCAATACGTGGCCTGCGCACATCCATGTTTTCTCCAATTGGTTGTATGTGCGTGTTCATTATTTTGTCCCATCCTTTGATGTTGATGCGTACATCTGTTGAAGAAATCGAGTATGCACTAGAAAGACACCGGCGGACTTGGCAATAAGCTAACAATATGCATGTTACCTTCCATAAACATCAGGTCAGGCAGAACATCCCGTGGGAGCTTCTGTTAAAGAAAATAATAGTAATATAGTTAGCAATGTAGTTTTTCTTAAGAAGAATGTATGCGAAAGATAGACTAGTGAGACAATAGTACAAAATCTTACCATGCTATGCGCACGGATGTTACCATGGTTCAACACGTGGACTAGTGGCACATATCCAGTATAATTGTTGCCAATTTGATAATTGATCTTAAAAGTCTCAACATCATTAATAAATGAGACAAGAGATTTTTTTCTCCTCACAAGTTAGCTCTGAGCCGTAAGTGTAGTACGTCTTGACTACTGCCTTCCTTGTATTTCTTGGAGCAAAGAAAGAAGCTGTCAATTAAAAATAAACAACTTTAGTACGGATGAATACCAACCATTTTTAAGTAAACAATATAAATTACTTAACAAATTAGTTTGATAAACTCACATAGAGGTTGAACTGGAATCATGTCCACATCCACCCAAATTTTGATATTATCTTCAGGATCATCTTCACCACCAATATCGATGGTTATTTTCATATCCTCTTCAAATCCGTAGGCCTTGCATAGTGCTCTCCAATTTGAACAACCAAAATGGGATTCATTTACTCCATTGTAGAGCTTAACCTCAAAAGTGAAACCATGTTTCGTCTTGAGGTAAGCTTTCTTCGTCTCCGAACGCTCCCTATCTTCGAAACCGAGTTTGTCTAAGACATAAGTTCTTGCGTAGCAGGGGATGCACTAGTCGAATTGCAAAAAATGAAAATAACACGTTAAAACAAAAACCACAAGTCATATGCTTAATTAAATACTTGCTGTCGTTACATACCGTCTCGTATTCGAAGCAGTCCTTCAGCGTGAGGGTGAAGCGCCTACCATTTTCCAGGTGAGGTCTATCGCACATACCCCCGTCATCGGAGCAGTAATCACACTCAGGGATCCCATCGTCGTCAAACATTTCCTGTGGAAGGCACGTCGGAGTAGTAGTTACGATTGCAAGTATGTCAAAGTTTGCAAACAACCGAAAGCTTGAAGCATTCGCAAGGTTTGCAAAATGCATACTTTGTGTCGCTAATTTGTATTGCAATATATGTAAATTAACCTAGTGCTTGTCAAGATACATTTACATATATTTTTGTCAAGTATCCAGTTTAAATATCGTACTTTATACCACAAGTCATGCCGAAATTTCTTCATAACCTTTGCTAAAAAGAGGACATATCGAGCGCCTGAAATTTGCCAGGACAGAAATGAATCAACATTCTGGCAAAACATAGGCCACTCGGAGGTGTTCCCTGCAAAATGATACTTCATTTCATCCACTAGTGGAGCTAGGCAATATCTTTTGGGGGCGGGGGAGGGCAAACATAAATATGGATGTTTGGGGGGCCAAAAGACTCTACTTTTCCTAATCTTTCTCCCCCAAAAAAATTTCCTTCACATATTATACCAAATCTTTTTTTGTGTGGCAAACATATTATACCAAAGCTGGGGGGCCATGGCACCTGCAGCTTACAACATAGCTCCACCACTGATTTCATCCATCGCTATTATCTATCTATGTAAAAACAAAATAAACTACACAAAACCTAACAAAAATTGGATCTATCCATTTTTGTGGCATTTTCATCCATCTAATAAAAAACTAAACCTAGCTTCGGAAATGAATCAACACTTCGCCAAAACTTTAGCACTTATAGCATGTATACCTATAATTAACTGAAGGCATCTACTGCAGCATATTATTGAACTCGGTATGAACAGAAATAATGTAAAGAATAATAGAATATATATATGCGAGACTATATAATTGACCTCTAATATGAACAATTTGGGTTTCCTCATTGATGGTTACGTATGTGGCTGCTGCAACTATAATTGTTTTGATGTGTGCCTTCAAAACTATAGAACTAGAAACTACAACTATAATTGAACTCTAGTATGAATAAATTGAACTCATTAACGATTATGAACACACAATAATAGAAATATATACCATAACCCTAACCCTAGTCAAACGTCCGTGTGCGTGTGCGTGGCTGCTGCCGCGGCTATCCATGTGCGTGGTGACCACAGCCATGGGTGGCGAGGAGGAAAGCCGGCCGGAGAGAGAGGCGGGGACGGCGGGGATGGCAATGTATTACCGAGTGGACAGCGATGGAGCGGATTGTCGGCGAGGGCAATGGAGGCAGCGGACGGCGACGGAGGCAGCGGACGGAGGGTGACGAAGGCAGCGGGCGGCCGGCGACGGCGGCTGCGGACGCCGAGGCCGATGGCGAGGGCGATGGAGGCAGCGGACGGCGACACGCGGAGGCAGCAGACGGCGACGGCGGCAGCGGACGCCGAGGCCGACGGCGACGGCGGCAGCGTAGATGAGCCGACAATGACGAGATGGGTAAGAGTGAGAGTGAGAGAGTGAAGTGGGGAAGGGGAGGGGGCGTGCACGTGTGGATAGTCGATTGAGTTCGTCGTGTGCGACGGGCGCGCCAACCCGCCCGCCATTGCTACTTTGGGGTGGCGGGCGGCAAAGCCGATTTGATTTGTGGACGACCACACAGCTAACTTAGTTGTGGCGGTTGCTGGCAGTTATCCGCCACAGATATCTGTATAAATTTTTTTTTCGGTGCAGATTGCAGGCACTAAACTGTGAAGAGCAGTATAGTGCGCCCGCCAGTGTTGCCTTCTAGAGCAGTGGCGAGCAATTCTATACACCCGCCACTGACCACATTCATCACGTGGCCATGCTCAGCGGTGCTTATTTGTGGCGGGCAATTTACGGCACCCGCCACTACTAGTCCAGTAGCTCTGGCGGTCGCGTTGTGTCACCCGCCACTGCTTGCTTTCAAAAATAGCTGTGGCGGGTGCCCCGCCGTGCCCGCCACAAATTGGGGTTCACCTATAAGCCCTTTTCCAGTAGTGTGGGTAGAGTGGCGTATCCAACCACTGAGCCTAAGGACCCGACTTATGCACACTTACTCTGGCGAGCCATATGATTTACTCCGATTCAGCCGGGTCAACCTCCAGGAGAAGGAGGTCATAAAATTTGCCAAGAAGCTACTTGGTGAAACGAGAGAGGATATTAAGCTTGTGAAACTTGCTCCCTTCTTCATGAATAAACCGGCACCCGAGGTAACCGTCTTTTATTACTCTTCATCTTATCCATGTTGTTTTACCTTCGCCTTTAATTTTATCAACCCATTATGGCACAGGAAAATGCTGACTGGTGGTGGGTCGAACTTCAAGACCCCACTCCTCCTCCAGAAGATAGCGAGGAGAACCCAGAAGACGATGAAGACCAAGAGGTAGAACTTGACTCCCTTGGCCGTCTGTTTAATCAGTTTGCTGACGCCACCTCTTCACAGGAACAGGCTGAAACCAGTCACGTCGGCGAGCCAGAGGTAACACTGATCTCTTCAGATTCTGACTCACCAATACCCGTTTGAAAGAAATTCTGGGTTGCAGTCCGAAAAGTTCCATTTTCACATCGAGATGCTCACTTAGACCCACAATTTTTTTTGAAGAAGGCACAGCACACAGGGACTTCCAAACGGAAGACCCGAAGCAGTGAAGGAGAGCTGAGCCGCGGGTTAGGCAATGAGCCGCCAGTACGAAGAGCACGGACAGAGGCGCAACTCAGCCCAACTCCCTCTCTTCCTCACGCCGGTCATTTCAAAGAGCCCCTGCATTTGAACGACTCGGCATATCTAACATCTCCCTCTTCTGACGAATCAAGCACCACTCAGGTGCCAGCCTTTAACATTAATCCTGGGTAAACAACCTGCTTACTCATGTTTTACATGATGGATTCTTGGTCTTTATCCTTTAACTGAATGACTCTTTGCTCCTTGTGTAGCGCGAAGGCCATTAAGAAGAAGACCGCTGCCGGGTCGTCTGACCCTGTCATTCAAATAGGCCCTTCTCAAGAGGACGCAGCGGCTGACCCAGATATTCCAGATGAGCCGACTTTCCAGAGCGACCCGCTGCCCCAAGATACTACCGCGAGCCCGGCTCATGCATTTTCTCCTGTCCTTCAGGAGAAGGAAGATTTAACTGAAGAGCAGCCCGTTGAGAAGGCCCAAGACGAAGTAATGGTGACCGGTGAAGAGCAGAATGCTCCACCAGAAACTTCTTCAGTCTTAGCAAAGATCCCTGCCGGGGCTGAGTCGCCCGTTAAAGATAAAGGGAAGGCGGCCCTCAATATTCAATCCTTTGAAGATCAAGACATCAACATGCTACATCAGTCTATGATAACCTGGCTATCTGAGAGCCGGGATACAGAAATCGCCATGGTGACTTCCCTTAAACGGAAGTATGAGGTAACCTGCTGTCTCCTGACTTAATATACCCATATTGTATGTAGCCCCCAAGGGCCGGGTCATTATACCATGATCATCTGGGACTTGCATGTTGCAATCAACCTGTAGCCCCCAAGGGCCGGCTCATCATGATATGATGTGTCGGGTATCTGTATGTATTGATATAGAGCAAACTATGCATTAGCCCCCAAGTGCCATGTGGAATGCCCACATCCTCAAGGGACTTTATTGCATTTGAGAAAACACTGATAAGTGTAGCCCCCAAGGGCCGGGTCGACCAGAATGGCGGCTCGGGACTTTCTTACATAACTTGTAACTATGAGATTGCCTTGCAGGATATGCTGAATCAAGTGGAAACACAAGCATCCTTCTTCCGAAAGGAAGCAAAGAGAGAGAAAAAGCTTCGTGAAAGGGCTGAAGAATCATCTTCAGAAGCCAACAAGTCTTTACACCTTGTGAGAAGCACACTGAAGGAATCTGAGGCAGAAAGAGCTGCCTTGGTCAAGCGTGCAGCAGAAGCAGAAGCCAAACTTAAGCCGGTGGCCCAAGAACTGGCCACATTGAAAAATCTGATCACCAGCATGTGCAAAGCCATTTTTTTATGTAGCAAACTCATAAGCCGCCAAACATGTCATGTTGTAAAATACCACACCACCTGGACTAACTTGATCTGTCTTCTTGCAGGCGGGAAAACTCACAACCAAGCTGAACGGCCATTGGTGAAGCTGAAAGCCGTCTACACTCTTGCCGAGCAATTATATATAGGCGGCGCACGCTGCATCATGGCCGTCAAGAACACCAAGGCCCCGCCCCACTTGATTGCAGAGATGTTAAAGGAACTATCAATAGTTCCCAAATGGTTTGAGGAGTGGAAGAAGGCGGCTTGCCATGCTGGGGCTCTGACAGTTTTTGCGCGCACCAAAGCATATGTGCCGGAATTGGATCCGGCTCAAGTCGTCGGCGGATATCCAGAGTTCAATGTGGATGATTCCCCTTTCACCAAGAAGGACTTCCAGCGATGCATAAAGGAAACCCAGGTTGCCGCCACTGTGATTGCACAAGAGATGAATCTATCCAAATATCAAGCTGGATATTCTGAAGACAATGAGCGGATTGAGCAGCCTAACCCTCAGCCAGTGGCTCTTACTCGTGCGCGTAAGCCATCCTTTGCTCCTGACGTTGACCCTTCCTCTGTGATAACTGCCGATGCAATATTTGAAGCCTTGCGCTCAATCCAGTGGTCGACCGGTGAATCAACAAGTCAGGAAGAGGCGGAGGATAACGGCGATCGTGAAGAGCCGGGACATGGCGCTCCTTCAACCTCCGGCGCCAATCCTAACCCGGCGACATAGAACACTGGCTCTTTACGTATTGTAGCTGAACTTGGAAATTTGTGCTGTAGCCGTAGCCTGGTGGGCGGCTTGTAATAGTTTTACATCCAGAAACTTCTGCTGGTACAAGTGCCATCGTGCACTTGCTGCTTTTTATTGCTTGTATAAACTTGCAGATTGAAATGACAACTGATACGTCTCCAACGTATCTATAATTTTTGATTGTTCCATGCTATTATAGTATCAATCTTGGATGTTTTATATACATTTACAAGCAACTTTATATCATTTTTTGGGACTAACCTATTAACTTAGTGCCCAGTGCCAGTTGCTGTTTTTTGCCTGTTTTTGGTTTTCCAGAATATCAGTACCAAACGAAGTCCAAGTGCCAGTTGCTGTTTTTTGCCTGTTTTTGGTTTTCCAGAAGCTTCGGGAGGAGACGAGAAGATGAAGCAGTGGCCCACGAGGCACCACGGCGCGCCCCGGGGGGCGTGCCCTGGTGGCTCGTGGGGCTCACACAGCTCCGTTTGACCTAATTCCACCTCTATAAATTCTCTAAAATCGGGAAACCAATAGAGGAGTCCACGAAATACTTTTTCCGCCGCCGCAAGTTCCTGTTCTCGAGAGATCCCATCTGGAGGCCTTTTTCGGCACTCCGCCGGAGGGGGATTCGATGACGGAGGGGCTTTCCATCAACCTTGCTTCCCTTCCGATGATGCGTGAGTAGTTTACCACAGACCTTCGGGTCCATAGTTAGTAGCTAGATGGCTTCTTCTCTCTTTTTGATCTTCAATACAATGTTCTCCTCGATGTTCTTGGAGTTCTATCCGATGTAATCACTTTTTGCGGTGTGTTTGTTGGGATCCGATGAATTGTGAGTTTATGATCAGATTATCCATGAATATTATTTGAGTCTTCTCTGAACTCTTTTATGCATGATTATTATACCTTCGTATTTCTCTCCGATCTATTGATTTGGTTTGGCCAACTAGATTGATTTATCTTGCAATGGGAGAGGTGCTTTGTAATGGGTTCGATCTTGCGCTGCTCAATCCCAGTGACAGAAAGGGACATGACACATATGTATCGTTGCTATTAAGGGTAAAAAGATGGGGTTTATTCATACATGAGTTTACTTTGTCTACATCATGTCATCTGACTTAAGGCGTTACTCCGTTCTTTATGAACTTAATACTCTAGAGGCATGCTGGATAGCAGTCGATGTCTGGAGTAATAGTAGTAGATGCAGAATAGTTTCGGTCTACTTGTCTCGGATGTGATGCCTATATACATGATCATTGCCTTGGATATCGTCATGATTATTTGCTTTTCTATCAATTGCCCAACAGTAATTTGTTTACCCACCGTATGCTATTTTCAAGAGAGAAACCTCTAGTGAAAACTATGGCCCCCGGGTCTACGTCTATCATATATTAAAAATCCTAAAAATACCTTGCTGCACTTTTACTTTATCTATTTTATTTGATATTTTAGTTCGATCTATCTATCTATCACCATACAATTTAATCTTGCAATTACCGCCAAGGGATTGACAACCCCTTGTTTGCGTGCAGGTACTGTTAACGAGGTGTTGCATGATTCTCCTACTGGATTGATAACCTTGGTTTCGTAACTAAGGGAGATACTTATCTCTACTATACTGCATCATCCCATCCTCTTCGGGGAAAAACCAACGCAGATCACAAGTAGCAGGAAGAATTTCTGGCGCCGTTGCCGGGGAGACATCATCAATATCTATCAAGTACCTATGCATAAACCTTCATCTCCTTGCATTTATTTTATTTGCCTTTGCCTCTTGTTTTCATCTCCCCCACTTCTAATTTTTTTTACAAAAATACAAAAATATTTTCCGTCTGTCTTTTTCTTGTTTGCTTGATTGTTATCTTGATTGCGTAGTCACGATGTCTCAAGAAAATACAAAATTGTGGGATTTTTCCAATACTAATAATAATGATTTTATTAGTACTCCGATTGCTCCTCCCGCCGCTAGTGTGGAGACTTGTGATATTAATGCCGCTTTGCTAAATCTTGTTATGAAAGAACAATTTTCTGGTTGTCCTAATGAAGATGCAGCATCCCATCTTAACACTTTCATAGAATTGTGTGATATGCAAAAGAAAAAAGTTGTGGATAATGATATTGTGAAATTCAAATTATTCCCATTCTCATTGCGGGATCGTGCAAAATTTTGGTTTTCATCTTTACCACAAAATAGTATCGATTCTTGGGATAGGTGTAAAGATGCTTTTATTACCAAGTATTTTCCTCCCGCGAAAATTATTTCCCTTAGAAATCAAATTATGAATTTCAAGCAACTTGATCATGAACATGTTGCCCAATCTTGGGAAAGGATGAAATTAATGATAAGAAATTGCCCTACTCATTGTTTAAATTTGTGGATGATCATACAAATTTTTTATGCGGGATTAAATTTTGTTTCTAGAAATCTTTTAGATTCCGCCGCGGGTGGTACTTTTATGGAAATTACTTTGGGAGAAGCTACTAAATTTCTTGATAATATTATGGCAAATTATTCACAATGGCATACTGAAAGAGTTCCTACTAGTAAAAAAGTGAATTCTGTTGAAGAAATTAGTACTTTGAGTGATAAAGTTGATGCACTTATGAAATTGGTTGCTAGTAAAAATGCGCATATTGATCCTAACGAGGTGACATTGTCCACTTTGATTGAGAAAAATAATGATGCTATTGATGTGAATTTTTTTCTCTAGAAATAATACTTGGTAGACCGTTCTTATGAACCATAGGTGCCGTTATTGACATGAAAGAAGGGAATATAAAATTTCAGTTTCCACTAAAGAAGGGTATGGAACATTTCTCTAGGAAGAAAATTAAAGCACCATATGAATCCATTATGAGGGCCACTTATGGAATCAACTTGAAGGATGATAATACTTGAAACTATGCATTATGCCTAGCT
This sequence comes from Elymus sibiricus, assembly GCA_039707655.1. NCBI lineage: Eukaryota > Viridiplantae > Streptophyta > Magnoliopsida > Poales > Poaceae > Elymus > Elymus sibiricus. The sequence goes on along the minus strand of CM077672.1, from coordinate 1,668,748 downwards.
AGGGGCATAGAACAATAGCGCTTGTTGGGAGGCAACCCAATGAATAAAATAAATAGTTTGCTTTTTATTTCTGTTCTTGTGTGTTCACACAATTATGCTACTTTTATGATTGTGTTTTTATGTTTTAATTAGTGTTTGTGCCAAGTAAAGCCTTTGGGATGATTTGGAAGATAGTATAATTGATGTTGTTTGGAAAACAGAAAGTTTTGCGTCCAGTGCTGGAATTTTAGTTCTGTACTGGAGCGTCAAAAAAATCTGAAATTTTTACAAAGTATTCGTATATAAATTTCCCACGTTTTCATATTTTTTCAGAATTTTTGGAGTTATATAGGTATGGCTTTTAAATAGATCTCTACAGACTGTTCTGTTTTTGACAGATTCTGTTTTTGATGCATTGCTTGCTTGTTTTGATGAAACTATGGATTGTATCGAGGGGTATAAGCCATGGAGAAGTTAGAATATAGTGGGTATAATGCAAAAATAAAATATGAATGGTTTTGCAACAGTACTTAAAGTAGTGATTTGTTTTGTTATACTAACGGATCTCACGAAGGTTTTGTTGAGTTTTGTGCGATTGAAGTTTTCAAGTTTTGGGTGAGATAAAGATGGATGAAGGAATAAGGAGTGGCAAGAGCCTAAGCTTGGGGATGCCCAAGGCACCCCAATGTAATATTCAAGGAAGACTCAAGCGTCTAAGCTTGGGGATGCCCCGGAAGGCATCCCCTCTTTCTTCTACCAACCATCGGTAATTTTACTTGGAGATATATTTTTATTCGTCACATGATATGTGTTTTGCTTGGAGCGTCTGTAACACCCCTCTGTAATGAGCAACAGTGATCCATAATGATTATGCTAAGACAAGTTGATTTGCACTGCTTGATCAATGTGGATTCATATCTCATTTCAAATTCCACCACTGAATTCAATTCAAATCATAAGTGAAATTTGAAGATGCACTAAAATTGCTGAAAAATAGTTCATGTTGTAGCAAATATTCCAAAAAAAATTCTTGTTCAGGAAAACAACATCACCTATTTGTTAAAATGGGCTAGAGCATTTAAAATAGTGCAAAAACAGCAATTTAAATGCCCTTTCAATTATGAAAAATTCAAATGAAGTCAAACCTTGCCCAAACTTTTTGTGGCAGTGTAGAATAATGCAATGTAATTTTGTGGACAAGTTTCACATTTTACATAAAGCATTTGGCAGCTCATTTATTGCAAAACATTTCTGTAAAAAGAAACAGAAAATAAAAATGGAAAAAGGCCCTACTCTACTGTGAGCTGGGCCTAAGTGCACAGTCCACCGGCCCAGCCCACCTCGCTCTCTCTCTCCTACCTCCCGCGTCTCTCCTCCCCGTGTCGACCTGGCCGTGGCCGCGCGCGCGCTCACCGGCCAAGGGGCGACACGGCGTCACTACAAACGCCGCGGGTGGATATGATCTCCACTGCGGCCTCCCCCTCGTCGTCCCTATCCATTCGCTCCTCCTCTCTCGCCCTCTCCCGCTCGATCTCCGACGCGCCCGAGCGCGTCCGTCGCCGTCGCCATCATTTCCACGCGGCCACCGTGCTCCCCGCTCCTCTCCACTGTGTCCAGGAGCTCCGCCGTCGTTGACTACCTCCTCCCCTGCCACTCGTTCGAGCCGGGGAGCCCCACCACACGGATCCGCGCCGTTCTCTTCTTCCTCGGGTCGCCGGCGAGCTCCTTCGAATCCGGCACCGACTGCTGCTCGTAAGCCTCTCACCGGCCTCCGTGCACCGCTCGGTGAGCTCCTCTTCTTCTCCCCTCTCTTCCCCGCTCTTATCCGCGCCCATAGCCACCGCACTCGCCATGGCCGTACTCGCCGCCGCAACCGAGCTCGTCGCCGTGGCCATGCTCGCCGCCGAGCTCAACTGAGCACGGCAACGTAGGAGCCCAACGCCACCGCTAGCGCCCTCCCCCCCCCCCCGTGCCCCGCATCACCGAAACCGCCATCGCCCGATTCTGGTCGCCGCCTCCACCACTTGCCGTCGACGTCTCCGGCCGCGCCACCGCCACCAATCGACGCGGCGCGCTCCGCACGTTCCAACACGCCAAGCCGCGCTCGATTTGGTCCACCGTAGCTGAATCCCGCCGCTAGCCCGTGCCCTCCGCCGTTTGTTAGCATCACTGGCGACGAGTCGCCGGCCACCGCCGACGTGGCGGCCACGTGGGCACCGCTGGGTCACTGACCAGTGGGCCCAGGGGCCCCAGTTGACTGGTCAACGTGCTGACTGGGCAGCACAGTGACACTGACATGCGGGCCTCACGTGCTTAATTAACCGGTTTTAAAATAAACTAAATTGTTAATTTAATTAGACACAGACAGATGGGGCCCACTAGCTAATTAACCTAATTAGTTAAATTTAACCTCTGTTTAGTCTCTGTGTCAATGACATGTGGGACCCAGCTGTCATGTTTGACCTGGAACAGCTGGGGTTGACTGTTGACGTCATGCAGACGTAGTGCTGACACAGTATATTATTTTCTGGTATTTTTGAATTAGATTAATTCCAGGATTTTCAGAAAATGGTTTAAATCTTTGAAAAATCGTAGAAAATAAACCGTAGGTCGGATCGAAAAGTTTTATACATGAAAGTTGATCAGAAAAACGAGACGAACCCGAATATTCCCTCCGTTTAACTATCACATGCCCACAACCATGCAAACATGGAACCTTCCCCTTCGGTTCAACTGTCCGAAAAACTGCCTAAGGCCGGGAAAATATCCCCAGATATTTTCCCCCTCCGCCTGCAACGTGTAGCATTGCATTAGGTCACCCCCAGCACTGCATATTGCCATGCCATGCATCTGTGTTGCATTGTTTGCTTTTATTTATTGTTTCTTCCCCCTCTTCTCTCCGATAGACCCCGAGACCGACGCAGCTCCGGAGTAAAACTACATCCCCGACGATCCCTCTTTCCCCGCAGAGCTTCCAGGCAAGCAAACCCCCTTGAACATGCCTATATCGCCTATTCCTTCTCCCTCATGCTTGCATTAGAATTGCTATAGTTATTGTTTCGAAATACCTATTCTGATGCATAGCCTATTTTTGTAACTGTTATTGATACCTCACCTGCTATCCTATATGCTTAGTATAGGTTGGTTAGTAAACCATCTGTGGCCCCTCATCCTTGTCCTAGTTGCCCCGCTTTAGTACCAGTGCCCCGATCGAGGTGATTGATGGGCTGAGACCAGCATATCACCGCACACCCCCTAAGTTGTACGACTCTACAGAGCTACCATCGAGTAACGAGGGTGATACCTCCTAACTCACTTCTGATGATATCTCTGTAGCCTAGCTAGTCGGTTGTGGGTTAACGAGGGTGATTCCTCTTTCACCACCTCCGATGAAGCTTCGGTCGTGCAACCCCTCAAGTGTGAATCCATCGAGGGTGATTCCTCTGGGTTCACCTTGACGGATACATCGAGTGGGAATCCAACGAGGGTGATTCCTCAGATTCCTACTTGATGTGTTGGACACACGGTTACCATATAATTATTTTAGAAACTTGTGGAAGTCGGGTCGACCCCAAGGGGTACCTGCGAGAGATGTGGAGTCGGGTTGACTGTGAGGGTACCCGCGAGATAATTACGTGGCACGGCCGGGCATTCCTAGCCCTTGCCGTAAGTCCACGAGACGGGGCAACGGGGTCACATGATCGTGAGTCTTTGCTCGTTTCCACGAGCTCCCAACACACTAATGGGTTAGGATATGTAATCTGAGTAGGCCTTTGGCCTTTTCGCACTAACCACCACGCAGGAATAGTATGGGCACTCGGCGTCGTATGTATCAGCCAAAGCTCTCCAGATGTCAGCAATTGAGCGGCGCGCGCCGGGTTGGACTGGGAAATCCTGCGCTTGTATTAAGGGGGCTAGGTCTGCTCACCGGCCGCATACGCAACGCGTAGGAGTGCAAAGGGCGATGGGCCCAAGACCCCTGAGCGCTTAGGTTGTAGACCGGCGTGCTGACCTCTCTGTTGAGCCTAGGTAGGCTACGTCGTGTTGATCAGCCGAGGCCGGGCATGACCCGAGCAAGTGTGTCCGGCCAGGGTTAATCAAGCGTGTTGGGTAAGTTGGTGCACCGCTGCAGGGAAGTATATCTATTCGAATAGCCGTGTCCACGGTAACAGGACGCTCGGAAAATATCCTGATCTTCTACAACTAGAACTGGAACTTGTGATGTTTAAATATGTTAACTCCGGGATCGCTTTCTCGCAGGGAGTCGAGGAAGGATCTCTGGGCATTGTCACTACTTGTTGCTATTACTATATTTATGTACTAATCTACACTCTTCTAATGCTGCAAGACGCTGAAGATGCTAGTCTTCGATAGGCTAGGCTTTCCCCTCTATTCTGGCATTTCTGCAGTCTAGTCCATAGATACAGCCTCCCCTTTGATACCGATGCATAATTAGTATAGATCTGATGTAAGTCTTGCGAGTACTTTGGATGAGTAATCACGATTGCTTTGCATCCCCTTTTTCCCCATACCCGATTGCTACGACCAGATGACGGAGCCCCGGAGCCAGCTGCCCCAGCCGACGACTACTACTACCCCACCGGTGGTCCCTACTACTATGTGGAGACCGACGACCAGGAGTAGATAGGAGGCTCCCAGGCAGGAGGCCTGTGCCTTTTCGATCCAATGTCGTTGTTTTGCTCAGCCTTCTTAAGGCATACTTGTTTAACTTTGTGTCTGTACTCAGATACTGTTGTTGCTTCCACTAACGCTTGTACGCGAGCTATGTATTCGAGCCCTTGACGCCCCTGGCTTGTAATATAAAGCTTGTATGACTTTTATTTGTGTTTAGAGCTGTGTTGTGATATCTTCAAGTGAGTCCTTAGGCTTGATCGTGTGCATTTGCGTGTATGATTAGTGCACGATTAAGTCGGGGGCGTCACAGCATCGTGTATTATATGAGTCTTCGCTTTGTTTGCTTTTTAGTTTGTCACAGTCATCTTTGCTGGACACACCTATTTGAGAGAGCCACACGTTTATCATGATTTGTTAGAATACTCTATGTGCTTCACTTACATTTTTTGAGCTAGGCAGTTGCTCTAGTGCTTCACTTAAATCTTTTTGAGCACGGCGGTGGCTATATTTTGAAGAAATATTTGCACTCTCATGCTTTACTTATATTATTTTGAGAGTTGATAAGATTAAAATTTTGAAGAAATATTCGCACTCTCATGCTTCACTTATATCTTTTTGAGAGTTGATAATAGTAATGGTAATTTGCACAAGATATGAATTTGGTCCCAAAGTGATGAATATTCAAGAGGGATATAATAAAAACTTTCATATAGATCATTGGATATGATAAGTGTGATTCCTTGCAATAGTTTTGCGATATGGAGATGATGATATATGAGTCATGTTAGTGAGTAATTGTGATTTAGTAAGAATATTGGTGTTAAGGTTTGTGATTCCCTATGCATGCACGTAAAGTCAATAGTTATGCAACGAAATTATATCCTACTTATGGTGCATTATTCGGTGTTAGTTAAGTTCAATGCATGTTTATGACTGTTTTCGCTTTTTGGTTGGTCGCTTCTCAATCTATTTGCCAGCCTTCATTTGTACTAAGCGGGAATACTGCTTGTGCATCCAAACTCCTTAAACCCAAGTTGTGCCAAATGAGTCCACCATACCTACCTATATGCGGTATTTCTGTGCCGTTCTAAGTAAATTTGCGTGTGCCAACTCTAATTTTCAAAATAATTTTCCGTTTTGTGTGCCCGTACCGCTCATGAGGTGGAAGGGGGTGGCCGGTATTTTCCATGCTAGGTGGTTTATTCTCACGATGAGTGTTTATTCACTTGTCATTGCATAAGAGAGTGGCAGGTATTAGGGATGTCCAGTCCCGAAATGAAATGAATTTTTTTATATGATGATAATATTAAATTCCTTGGAAAGTGTTGGTATGGAGGGCACCCATGGATACGGCTAGCCATGGAATGTGAAAGAATGGTGGAAAGGAAATAAACTTTACTTTCTGTTTGGGAACCGCCTATAATGTGTCTAGCATGGAAGATATTGGAAATTCTCGTTCGTTTTCGTTGACAGGAAAAGCATGCCTCCCAAAATAATTTTATCTCTCTAATTTTAGCCTTGAGCTCTGGCACATTTGCAAATCTCTGCTTCCCTCTGCGAAGGGCCTATCTATTTACTTTTATGCAATTTTTATTTTTATTTTGAGTCTCCATCTTCTCTTATAAAGCACCAACTAGAGAGCACTATTGTCATACTTGTGCATTGGATGTAGCTAATATTGAGTGTGTTTCATGAATGGATCAATGATTCAGCATAATGGGCTAGGGATAACTTTCTTTAACATTGATATTTTGAAAGGCCTGGTTGCTTGTTAGTATGCTTGAGTATTTATGTCTTCATGTCAAACTATAGACTATTGCTTTGAATCATTCAAGTCCAAATGTCCATGAGACAAAAGAAAAGAGTATATGATGAATATGATAGGTAGCATTCCACATGAAAATTTCTGTTTTTATCATTTACCTACTCAAGGACGAGCAGGAATTAAGCTTGGGGATGCTGATACGTCTCCAACGTATCTATAATTTTTGATTGTTCCATGCTATTATAGTATCAATCTTGGCTGTTTTATATACATTTACAAGCAACTTTATATCATTTTTTGGGACTAACCTATTAACTTAGTGCCCAGTGCTAGTTGCAGTTTTTTGCCTGTTTTTGGTTTTCCAGAATATCAGTACCAAACGAAGTCCAAATGCCATGAAACTTTTTGGAGATTTTTTTCTGGACATAAGAGACACTAGAAGCTTTGGGAGGAGACGAGAAGATGAAGCAGTGGCCCACGAGGCACCACGGTGCGCCCCAGGGGGCGTGCCCTGGTGGCTCGTGGGGCTCACAAAGCTCCGTTTGACCTAATTCCACCTCTATAAATTCTCTAAAATCGGGAAACCAACAGAGGAGTCCACGAAATACTTTTTCCGCCGCCGCAAGTTCCTGTTCTCGAGAGATCCCATCTGGAGGCCTTTTTCGGCACTCCGCCGGAGGGGGATTCGATCACAGAGGGGCTCTCCATCAACCTTGTTGCCCTTCCGATGATGCGTGAGTAGTTTACCACAGACCTTCGGGTCCATAGTTAGTAGCTAGATGGCTTCTTCTCTCTTTTCGATCTTCAATACAATGTTCTCCTCGATGTTCTTGGAGTTCTATCCGATGTAATCACTTTTTGCGGTGTGTTTGTTGGGATCCGATGAATTGTGAGTTTATGATCAGATTATCCATGAATATTATTTGAGTCTTCTCTGAACTCTTTTATGCATGATTACTATAGCTTCATATTTCTCTCCGATCTATTGATTTGGTTTGGCCAACTAGATTGATTTATCTTGCAATGGGAGAGGTGCTTTGTAATGGGTTCGATCTTGCGCTGCTCAATCCCAGTGACAGAAAGGGACATGACACGTATGTATCGTTGCTATTAAGGGTAAAAAGATGCGGTTTATTCATACGTGAGTTTACTTTGTCTACATCATGTCATCTTGCTTAAGGCGTTACTCCGTTCTTTATGAACTTAATACTCTAGATGCATGCTGGATAGCGGTCGATGTGTGGAGTAATAGTAGTAGATACAGAATCGTATTGGTCTACTTGTCTCGGACGTGATGCCTATATACATGATCATTGCCTTGGATATCGTCATGATTATTTGCTTTTCTATCAATTGCCCAACAGTAATTTGTTTACCCACCGTATGCTATTTTCAAGAGAGAAGCCTCTAGTGAAAACTATGGCCCCCGGGTCTACTTCTATCATATATTAAAAATCCTAAAAATACCTTGCTGCAATTTTACTTTATCTATTTTATTTTATATTTTAGTTCGATATATCTATCTATCACCATACAATTTAATCTTGAAATTAACCGCCATGGGATTGACAACCCCTTGTTTGCGTTGGGTGCAAGGATTTGTTGTTTTGTGTGCAGGTACTGTTAACGAGGTGTTGCGTGATTCTCCTACTGGATTGATAACCTTGCTTTCAGAACTGAGGGAAATACTTATCTCTACTGTACTGCATCATCCCCTCCTCTTCGGGGAAAAACCAACACATATCACAAGTAGCAACAAGTCTTTGGCCGCTCAGAATACGAGCAAAGAGCCAGCTGCGTTAATTACGAGCTCACACCAGTGGTGTGTGTGGAAGAAAAAATAACCCGGCAAACCTCGCTACAAGATAAAGAAAAAATGACTGTAATGCAGAATGTATGAAAACAAAGACTATGCATGCATGCAAGAAGTAATAATAATGCAAAACATGAATTTCAAATTGCCGGCTTACGCAGCACAACGTAAAGACCGACCTTTTTTAGGCACGAGTCTGATTTGCTTTCATGAAGCAGGCGCTTTGGCCCTTTTGGTTTATCCTCACTTTCTGAAAGCCGGCGCTCACGTGACCAACAAATGTTTTAACTCTGATGAATTCAGGGTCACCTTAGTGATTGACTCATCAGGCATACGTCGGGTCACCTTTTTGGAGTAGCATCTTGCTGACAGGCAGGTTTAACCAAGTTTTGGCTTTTTGCCGGGTTAAAGGGTTTTGTAAGCTAAACTCAATGAGTTGGAAGCCCCCAAGTAACCAATGATCAACCGATAAAGACTCAACAAACAATTTTGAGGCGAAACAACAAACTCTCTTATACAGAGCTGCCAGTCTTTATTTCATTGATCAAAATATGTATATACATGACGGAAGATATGTACAAAAGATATGACCCAGTCTATGACTTAGGTGTAGTATGGCCAGAGATGGGCAATATTCCAGGGCTGGCCTCCCACCTCTTCAGAGGTACGTGATTTATCTGCCTCACGTATATCGACTAGGTAGTATGACCCATTGTTGAGATTCTTGCTGACCACAAAGGGCCCTTCCCAATGCGGTGAAAGCTTATGCATGCCTGTCTGGTCTTGTATCAAACAGAGCACTAAGTCACCTTCCTGAAAGGTACGGCTTCGAACTCTACGGCTGTGATAGCGACGCGGGTCTTGTTGATAAATTGTTGATCTGGATGCGGCAAGTTCGCGTTCTTCCTCCAGAGCATCAAGAGCGTCTTGGCGAGCTTGCTCATTATCTAATTCCACATAAGCCGCCACTCAAGGGGAGTCATGACGAATATCGCTTGGAAGTATAGTTCTGCACCATAGACCAGGAAAAACGGCGTATAGCCTGTTAACCTGTTGGGAGTAGTCCATATTCTCCAAAGCACTGCACGTAACTCCTCTTCCCAGCAACCCGGCGTGCGTTGTAAAGGCACCATGACCCAGGGTTTGATTCCGCGCAGCAATTCTTGATTAGCTCTTTCTGCCTGCCCATTGAACTGAGGATGCGCAACCGATGCTAAATCAAGCCGGATGTGCTCCTATTGATAGAACTGTTTCATGACTCCTTTGGAAAGATTGGTTCCATTGTCCGTGATGATACTATGTGGATAGCCGAAGCGATATATCATTTTTTTTCAAAAACTTGATGGCTGTAGCAGCATCACAATGACTGACTGGTTCTGCTTCCACCCACTTGGTGAATTTGTCCACAGCTACCAACAAGTGAGTATGTTTATTTTTAGAGCGTTTAAAGGGTCCAACCATGTCAAGCCCCCAGACTACAAAAGGCCAAGTTATTGGAATCATCCTCAACTCTTGAGCCGGCACATGAGCCTGGCGAGCATACTTCTGGCAACCATCACACTTGCGCACAGTATCTTCTGCATCGGCGTGAGCTGTGAGCCAGTAAAACCCGTGCTGGAAAGCTTTCGCGACAAGTGATCTTGAGCCGGCATGGTGACCACAATCGCCAAAATGAATCTCATTGAGAATTGCATGGCCTTCCTTAGGTGAAACACAACACTGAAAAACACCAGTGACACTTCGTCGATGCAACTCGCCATTGACGATAGTCATAGACTTGGATCGCCTGATGATCTGTCGAGCGATGACTTCTTCTGCTGGAAGCTCCCCCCGGCTTAGATAAGCCAGGTAAGGGATTGTCCAATTAGGTATAGCATGAACAACAGCCACTAGAGCCGCCTTTGGGTCAGGAATAGCCAAGTCCTCCTCCGCTGGCAACTTGATAGATGGGTTATGCAAGACATCCAGAAAAACATTGGGCGGCACCGGCTTCCGCTGAGAACCCAAGCGAGACAGTGCATCTGCTGCCTCGTTCTGCCGGCGATCGATGTGATCAACTTGATAACCCTTAAAGTGTCTAGCAATATTAGTGACCACGTGCCGATAAGCTGCCATAAGGGGATCCTTGGAGTCCCATGTGCCAGAAACCTGCTGGGCCACCAAATCTGAGTCGCCCAAACACCTGACCCGGCTCAAGTTCATCTCCTTGGCCATTCGGAGCCCATGAAGCAATGCCTCATATTCTGCTGCATTGTTAGTACAGGGGAACATAAGTCTTAAAACATAACAGAACTTATCTCCATGCGGGGAAGTGATCACAACTCCAGCCCCCGAGCCTTCAAGCTGCCTTGAGCCGTCGAAATGTATAGACCAATACGTCGTGTCTGGCTTCTCTTCGGGAGCCTATAACTCTGTCCAATCATGAATGAAATCCACCAAAGCTTGAGATTTGATTGCTGTGCGGGGCACATATTTGAGATGATGTGGACCGAGCTTGATGGCCCACTTAGCAACCCGGCCCGTGGCTTCCCGGTTCTGGATTATGTCCCCAAGAGGTGCTGAACTGACCACAGCGATTGGATGCTTGTGGAAGTAATGCTTCAGCTTGCGACTAGCCATGAACACTCCATAGACCAATTTCTGCCAATGCGGATAACGCTGCTTGGACTCCGTTAATACTTCGCTGATATAATACACAGGGCACTGAACTGGGTATTCCTTGCCTTCCTCCTTGCGCTCTACAACTACTACAACGCTTACAGCCTTGTTGTTAGCGGCAATATATAACAGCATAGATTCCTTTTCATGAGGAGCAGCAAGGACAGGCGGCTCAGACAACTATTTTTTGAGGGCTTCAAAAGCCTTATCTGCAGCATCACTCCAAACAAAGTCATCTGATATCCTGAGTAGCTGATACAGCGGAATTGCCTTCTCCCCGAGCCGGCTTATGAATCGGCTCAATGCCGCAACCCGCCCAGCCAGCTTCTACACAACATTAATATTTGCCAGCTTAGCCAGGGTCGTGATTGCCTTAATATTTTCCGGGTTGGCTTCAATGCCACGCTCAGAGATGAGAAATCCCAGTAATTTTCCTGCCGGGACACCAAAAACACACTTCTCCGGGTTGAGCTTTATCTGGTAGACACGGAGATTATCAAATGTCTCCTTGAGATCCTCCAACAGGGTTTCTTTCTTCCAAGATTTAACCATGATGTCATCAACATATGCATGAACATTCCGCCCAATTTGCTTGTGGAAACAATTTTGGACACAGCGCTGATAGGTCGCCTGTGCACACTTCAGACCACGGCATGGTGGTATAACAGAAGGCTCCAAAGGGCGTGATGAAAGCCGTCTTTTCCTGGTCCTCCTGCTTCATTTTGATCTGATGATAACCAGAATATGCATCCAGGAAACATAAACTCTCACAACCCGCCGTGGCATCAATGATCTGGTCAATACGGGGCAAGGCAAAAGGGTCACTGGGACACGCCTTGTTTAGGTCTGTGTAATCAACACACATCCGCCAAGTCCCATTCTTCTTCAGAACAAGCACCGGGTTGGCTAACCACTCTGGATGAAAAAGTTCAACAATGAACCCGGCAGCTAGGAGCCGGGCCACTTCCTCACCAATAGCTTTCCGCCTCTCTTCATTGAAACGACGAAGATACTGGCGAACTGGCTTAAACTTAGGATCCACATTGAGGGAATGCTCAGTGAGTTCTCTCGGCACACCTGGCATATCATAAGGTTTCCATGCAAAGATGTCCCGATTCTCACGGATGAACTCGATGAGTGCGCTTTCCTATTTGGGATCCATATTCGCCCCGATGGTGAACTGCTCAGAGGAATTACCCGGGGTGAAATCAACTTGCTTAGTATCTCTAGCCGACTTAAATTTGAGCAAAGGGCCAGACTCCGTCGTTGGCTTCTTCAGAGATGTCCTGTCAGCCGGGTCAATGTTGTCCTTGTAATACCGCAATTCTTCTGCAGCACAAGCGGACTCAACATAAGTTGCATCTCCTTCCTTGCACTGAAGCGCAATTTCTCGACTCCCTTCTGCTGTAATGGTTCCTCTCGGCCCTGGCATTTTCAATTTCAGGTAAATGTAGCATGGCCGTGCCATGAACCGTGCATAAGCCGGCCGGCCAAATAAGGCATGGTATGGGCTTTTAAGCTTAACCACCTCAAAGAACAGAAATTCAGAACGGTAGTTATCCTCTAAGCCAAAGGCCACCTCCAGGGATATTCTACCCATGGGATAAGCTGACTTGCTAGGAACGATGCCATGAAAAACTGTAGAGGACAGAGTCAACTGCTTATCGAACAGATTCATCCGCCTGAAAGTGTCATAATACAGAATATTGATGCTGCTGCCTCCGTCCATGAGCACTTTGGTCAACGTATAACCGCCAACTTGTGGTGCCACCACCAGAGCTAAATGGCCGGGGTGATCAAGGAGGACTGGATGATCCGCCCGGCTCCAAGTAACTGGCTGCTCGGACCAATTGAGATAATACGGGGCTGCCAGCTCAACCAAATGGGCGGCTCGCCGTTGCACTTTCCGATCCTGCTTGCAGGTACTAGTGGTGAAAACATGATACTGCCCACTATTCAACTGCTTCAGATTACTCTGAAACCTTGACTGACCGGCTTGATGCTGATTTCCTTGTTTGTTCCTCTGATTGCTGCCTCCAGCATTGTCAGCCCCCTGAAACCGGCCGCTCTGGCCGCTGTTCCCTTGGAACCCAGGGCCTGCGAAGGGCCCTTGTGAGCCGGCTCCCGAGAAGCTGGATCCCTGATTGCCGAGTTGTCCACCGTTGCCTCCACCGTTATGATGATTCTGGAAGATCCGTTTGGAAAACTCTTGCATGATATAGCAATTTTCCTAGGAGTGGTTGGACGGCTTACCATTGAAACTGTGTTTTGGACATGGACCCTTGAGAGCTTCCTCGAAGCTAAGAGGGCGATTACCAGAGGACGACCTTCTGGAACTGTTGTTCTGGTGCTAACTCTTGTTACCAGTGTTTGTATTTGCCACCAAGTCAGAGCCACCTTCATAACTTTTACGTTTACCGCCGTTGCTGTTCTACCCATTGCCATTGTTCTGCTGGTGACCCTTGCCACCGTTTTTCTTGCCCTTACCAGACTTTTCCTCGTCAGATAGCGGATCCTTGGTATTATCTAATTCCGCATACCAGGTTAAGACATCCATGAGATCACCCATGTCTTGGGCCTTTCTCTTGAGTCGCCCTAACTTCTGGACCAGGGGCTAAAACTTACATGTTCGTTCCAGAACAAGCACTGCTTGTGCAGCCGAGATGCTATCTGAACTATGTATAACTTCCACAACCCGGCGAGCCCAAATGATGCGCCGACTCATTCTCACACTGAACACAACATTCAAGATCAACAATTGTGGTTGTCCTTTTGCAGGTTCCCTGGAAATTCTTTATGAAGCGCTCCTTCAGTTCTTGCCATGTGTTAATAGAATTCACCGGCAGGTTTTTCAACCAAGTACGTGTGGGACCTTCCAACATGAGAGGCAGATAACGTGCACACACTGACTCACTTGCACCCAACAGGTCCATTGCCAGCTCGTAACTCTCGATCCACTCGGTTGGCTCCAAATTCGATGTATAATTAGGAACCTTGCGAGGACCTTTGAAATCTGGGGGCATGCATGCCTCTCGCAGCGCCGGGACTAGACAAGGAGTCCCGATCATACGACTTGATAAGCCCCCAAGCCGGCTAGCTATCTGGGTTGCGGTGGGCAGGTCGTGTGCTACCGGTGGCTTATACACTGCATGCGTGTTTTCCTCCTCCAACGCTCGTAGAGCCCGAGCGGTGTCCACAATATCCTGCGCATTCGGGATCCTGGGCTGGTGCTACTTGTAGCTTGCGTTGGTATTTCCCCGAAGAGGAAAGGATGATGCAGCACAGTAGAGATAAGTATTTCCCTCAGTTATGAAACCAAGGTTATCGAACCAGTAGGAGAATCACACAACACCTCGTTAGCAGCACCTGCACACAAACAACAAACCCTTGCGCCCAACGCAAACGAGAGGTTGTCAATCTCTCGACGGTAAATTGCAAGATTAAATTGTATGTGATAAATAGATAGATTGAAACAAAAATACAAAATAAAATAAATACAAGAAAATGGCAGCAATATTTTTAGGGTTTTAGTAATATGATTTAGATAGACCCGGGGGCCATAGGTTTCACTAGAGGCTTCTCTCGAGAAAATAGCATACGGTGGGTAGACAAATTACTGTTGGGCAATTGATAGAAAAGCAAATAATCATGACGATATCCAAGGCAATGATCATGTATATAGGCATCACGTCCAAGATTAGTAGACCGACTCCTGCCTGCATCTACTACTATTACTCCACACATCGACCGCTATCCAGCATGCATCTAGTGTATTAAGTCCACAAGAACGGAGTAATGCCTTAAGAATGATGACATGATGTAGACAAGATAAACTCACGTATGAATATACCCCATCTTTTTACCCTTAGTAGCAATGATACATACGTGTCATGTCCCTTTCTGTCACTGGGATTGAGCACCGCAAGATCGAACCCACTACAAAGCACCTCTTCCCATGGCAAGATAAATCAATCTAGTTGGCCAAACCAAATTAATAGATCGGAGAAGAAATACGAGGCTATAATAATCATGCATAAAAGAGTGCAGCAAAGACTCAAATAATTTCGATAATCTGATCATAAACTCACAATTCATCGGATCCCAACAAACACACCGCAAAAAGTGATTACATCGGATAGAACTCCAAGAACATCGAGGAGAACATTGTATTAAAGATCAAAAAGAGAGAAGAAGCCATCTAGCTACTGCCTATGGACCCGAAGGTCTGTGGTAAACTACTCACGCATCATCGGAAGGGCAGCAAGGTTGATGTAGAACCCCTCCGTGATCGATTCCCCCTCCGACGGAGTACCGGAGAAGGCCTCCAGATGGGATCTCTCTGGAACAGAAACTGGCGGTGACGGAAACAGTATTTCGTGGACTCCCTTGAGAGTTTCTGATTTTTTTCTGAATTTATAGTGCTAGAATTAGGTCAAACGGAGCTGCGTGGGCCCCACGAAGTACCAGGGCGCGCCACCCCCTTGGGGCGCGCCCTGGTGCCTCGTGGCCCACTCCTTCATCTTCTGGCCCTCTCCTGAAGCTTTCGGTGTTTATCTTGTCCAATAAAAAATCTCCAAAAAGTTTCATGGCATTTGGACTTCATTTGGTATTGATTTTCTGTAAAACAAAAACAGGGCAGAAAACAGCAACTGGCACTGGGCACTAAGTTAATAGGTTAGTCTCCAAAAATGATAAATAATGGCTGTAAATGATTATAAAAACATCCAAGATTGATATTATAACAGCATGGAACAATCAAAAATTATAGATACGTTGGAGACGTATCAGCATCCCCAAGCTTAATTCCTGCTCGTCCTCGAGTAGGTAAATGATAAAAACAGAATTTTTGATGTGGAATGCTGCCTAACATATTAATCACATATTCTTTTCTTTTGTTGCATGGACATTGGACTTGAATGATTCAAAGCAATAGTCTATAATTTGACATGAAGATATAAATACTCAAGCATGCTAACAAGCAACCATGTCTTTCAAAATATCAACGCTAAAGAAAGTTATCCCTAATCCATTATGCTCAATCATTGATCCATTCATGAAACTCACTCAAATATTAGCTACATCCAATGCACAAGTATGACAATAGTGCTCTCTAGTTGGTGCTTTTGTAAGAGAAAATGGAGATTCAAATAAAATAAAAATTGCATAAAAGTAAATAGATAGGCCCTTCGCAGAGGGAAGCAGAGATTTGTCAAATGTGCCAGAGCTCAAAGCTGAAATTAAAGAGATAAAAATATTTTTGAGAGGCATGCTTTTCCTGTCAACGAAAACGACCAAGAATTCCCAATATTTTCCATGCTAGACACATCATAGGTGGTTCCCAAACAGAAAGTAAAGTTCATTTCCTTTCCACCATTCTTTCACAATCCATAGCTAGCCGTATCCACGGGTGCCCTCCATACCAACACTTTCCAAGGAATTTTGTTGTTATTAATTTGAATTTCATTGTGGGACTGGGCATCCCTATTACCAACCATTCTTTCATGCAATGACAAGTGAATAAACACTCATCGTGAGAATAACACACCTAGCATGGAAAATAATGGCCACCCCCTGCCGCTTCATGAGCGGTACGGGCACACAAAACAAAAAAATTATTTTCAAAATTACAGTTGGCACACACAAATTTACTTGGAACGGCATTGAAATACCGCATATAGGTAGATATAGTGAACTCATTTGGCACAACTTGGGTTTAAGGAGTTTGGATACACAAGCAGTATTTCCGCTTAGTACAAATGAAGGCTGACAAAAGATTGAGAAGCAACCAACCAAAAAATGAAAATGGTCATAAACATTCATTGAACACAACTAACACCGAATAATGCACCATAAGTAGGATATAATTTCATTGCATAACTATTGACTCAGCGTGCATGCATAGGGAATCATAAACCTTAACACTAATATTCTTACTAAATCACAATTACTCACCAACATGGCTCACATATTATCATTTCCATATCGCAAAACTATTGCAAGGAATCACACTTATCATATCCAATGATCTATATGAAAGTTTTTATTATATCTCTCTTGAATATTCATCACTTTGGGACCAATTTCATATCTTGTGCAAATTACCATTACTATTATCATCTCTCAAAAAGATTTAAGTGAAGCATGAGAGTGCAAGTATTTCTTCAAAATTTCAATCAATTCTCAAAATAATATAAGTGAAGCATGAGAATTCATTTCTTCAAAATTTTAGTCTTGTCAATTCTCAAAATAATATAAGTGAAGCATGAGAATTCATTTCTTCAAAATTTTAATCAACTCTCAAAATAATATAAGTGATGCATGAGAGTTTATTTCTTCAAAATATAGCCACCACCGTGCTCAAAAAGATTTAAGTGAAGCACTAGAGCAACTGCCTAGCTCAAAAAATTTAAGTGAAGCACATAGAGTATTCTAACAAATGATGATAAACGTGTGGCTCTCTCAAGATAGGTGTGTTCAGCAAAGATGATTGTGACAAACTAAAAAGCAAACAAAGCAAAGACTCATATAATACTAGACGCTCCAAGCTAAACACATATCATATGACGAATAAAAATATAGCTCCAAGTAAAATTACCGATGGTTGGTAGAAGAAAGAGGGGATGCCTTCCGGGGCATCCCCAAGCTTAGACGCTTGAGTCTTCCTAGAATATTACCTTGGGGTGCCTTGGGCATCCCCAAGCTTAGGCTCTTGCCACTCCTTATTCCTTCATCCATCGTGATCTCACCCAAAACTTGAAAACTTCAATCACACAAAACTCAACAAAACCTTCGTGAGATCCGTTAGTATAACAAAATAAATCACAACTATAAGTACTGTTGCAAACCCATTCATATTTTATTTTTGCATTATATCTACTGTACTCTAACTTCACCATGGCTTATACCCCCCGATACAATCCATAGATTCATCAAAACAAGCAAGTAGTGCATCAAAAACAGAACAGTCTGTAGCAACCTATTTAAAAGCCATACTTCTGTAACTCCAAAAATTCTGAAAAATAGGAAAACGTGGACAATTCATATACCAATACTGTGTAAAAATTTCAGATATTTTTGACGCTCCAGTACAGAAACAAAATTCAGGCACTGGACGCAAAACTTTCTGTTTTCCAAACAGCATCAATTATATTATCTTCCAAATCATCCTAAAGGCTTTACTTGGCACAAACACTAATTAAAAACACAAAAACACAATCATAACAGTAGCATAAATATGAAAACATACCATAACAGAAAAAAAAATATTTTATTCATTGGGTTGCCTCCCAACAAGTGCTATTGTTTTATGCAATTAAGATAAGCTTCAGATTTTATTGATGCTCACATGAAAGATAATAAGTGAAACACAATGAGAGCATCATGAAGCATGTGAAAAACACATTTTAAGTCTAATATACTTCCTATGCATAGGCATTTTATAAGTAAACAATTTATTAAGACAAACAACATCTAGCATATGCAAATAGGAAGAATGAAACACTAATAATTTCAATATCAAGAAGGGTAATTGAGTAACATAAAAGTTTCTACAACCATATTTTCCTCTCGCATAATAATTACATGTAGGATCATAATCAAATTCAACAATATAGCTATCATATAAAATATTATCTTCATGATCCGCATGCATAAAATTCTTATAGTCTTCCAAAATAGTGGGATTATTTTTACCTAGAGTTGACACTCTTCCAAAACCACTTTTAATATTATTGCAAACATTATTATCAATAGCATATTCATCATGAGGCTTAAATAAATTTTCAAGATCATAAGAAGCATTATCACCCCACTCATGATCGTTGCAATAAGTAGTGGATATAACAAAATTATCATCCCCAAGCTCGTAGTTTTGCATATTATTAGCACAATTGACATTAATAGAATTTATAATAACATTATTACAATCATTCTTTTCATTGAAGGAGCTATCATGAATCACTTTATAAATTTCTTCTTTCAACACTTCATCACAATTTTCCGGTTCATGATTTTCATGCAAAACTTCATAGAGATAATCAATTGCACTCAACTCACTAGCAATTGGTTCATCATAATAGGATCTTTTGAAAAGATTAGCAAGTGGATGAGGATCCATATCAATAGATTTCTAGCAAGCGAAGATGCAAGCAAATAGAAGGCACATGGCAACACAAGCAAAGATAGCAAACAAGCAAAAAGGCAAATGGAAAATATTTTTGTATTTTTGTAAAAAACGTTTTAGAAGTGGGGGAGATGAAAACGAGAGGCAAATGGCAAATTAAGTAAATGCAAGGAGATGAGAGTTTATGCAAAGGTACTTTATAGATGTTGATGATGTCTCCCCGGCAACGGCGCCAGAAATTCTTCCTGCTACTTGTAGCTTGCGTTGGTATTTCCCCGAAGAGGAAAGGATGATGCAGCACAGTAGAGATAAGTATTTCCCTCAGTTATGAAACCAAGGTTATCGAACCAGTAGGAGAATCACACAACACCTCATTAGCAGCACCTGCACACAAACAACAAACCCTTGCACCCAACGCAAACAAGAGGTTGTCAATCTCTCGGCGGTAAATTGCAAGATTAAATTGTATGTGATAGATAGATAGATTGAAACAAAAATACAAAATAAAATAAATAAAAGAAAATGGCAGCAATATTTTTAGGGTTTTATTAATATGATTTAGATAGACCCGGGGGCCATAGGTTTCACTAGAGGCTTCTCTCGAGAAAATAGCATACGGTGGGTAGACAAATTACTGTTGGGCAATTGATAGAAAAGCAAATAATCATGATGATATCCAAGGCAATGATCATGTATATAGGCATCACATCCAAGATTAGTAGACCGACTCCTGCCTGCATCTACTACTATTACTCCACACATCGACCGCTATCCAGCATGCATCTAGTGTATTAAGTCCACAAGAACGGAGTAATGCCTTAAGAACGGAGACATGATGTAGACAAGATAAACTCAAGTATGGATAAACCCCATCTTTTTACCCTTAGTAGCAATGATACATACATGTCATGTCCCTTTCTGTCACTGGGATTGAGCACCGCAAGATCGAACCCACTACAAAGCACCTCTTCCCATGGCAAGATAAATCAATCTAGTTGGCCAAACCAAATCAATAGATCGGAGAAGAAATACGAGGCTATAATAATCATGCATAAAAGAGTGTAGCAAAGACTCAAATAATTTCATGGATAATCTGATCATAAACTCACAATTCATCGGATCCCAACAAACACACCGCAAAAAGTGATTACATCGGATAGAACTCCAAGAACATTGTATTGAAGATCAAAAAGAGAGAAGAAGCCATCTAGCTACTGCCTATGGACCTGAAGGTCTGTGGTAAACTACTCACGCATCATCGGAAGGGCAGCAAGGTTGATGTAGAACCCCTCCGTGATCGATTCCCCCTCCGGCGGAGTACCGGAGAAGGCCTCCAGATGGGATCTCTCTGGAACAGAAACTTGCAGCGGCGGAAAAAGTATTTCGTGGACTCCCCTGAGGGTTTCTGATTTTTTCTGAATTTATAGTGCTAGAATTCGGTCAAACGGAGCTGGGTGGGCCCCATGAGGTACCAGGGCGCGCCACCCCCCCTAGGGCGTGCCCTGGTGCCTCGTGTTCCACTCCTTCATCTTCTGGCCCTCTCCCGAAGCTTCCAGTGTTTATCTTGTCCAATAAAAAATCTCCAAAAAGTTTCAGGGCATTTGGACTTCGTTTGGTATTGATTTTTTGTAAAACAAAAACAGCGCAGAAAACAGCAACTGGCACTGGGCACTAAGTTAATAGGTTAGTCTCCAAAAATGATATATAATTGCTGTAAATGATTATAAAAACATCGAAGATTGATATTATAACAGCATGGAACAATCAAAAATTATAGATACGTTGGAGACGTATCAGCTGATGCTGATTTGCCAGTCGTTGGGCGGCCCTTCTGCGGTGTGCGCTGCTAGAAACTGCTGCCGACTTAGGGCGTTGGCTCCTGGTGCGGCTCTGGTGAGGGGTTGAGTGAAGCCGGTGCTGGCTGTGAGAATAGTTGGCTTGCTGCACCATTGCTGTCTTAAGCATCATGATGGCGTTCCTGGCTTCGACCTGAGCCGGACCGTCTCCCTCAATTGGGATTGCCGCCAAGTTGTGAGTCGTGGCCAGCACGTTATCGACCGGGTTGGAATAGTGTCCAATTGGGGTCTGGAACCGGCGAGACGGCAGCTGCTGTTGCTGATATGGCGTATGATGCTGGGTCGGTTCCCTCTGCTGAGCTGGCTGCTGCAAAAGTGGTCCTCCCGGGGGGACAACTCCAGCCCCCGGGTTTGCCGGAGCCGGCGGATTATCTGGTGTGGTAAACAGCTGAGTCGGCTCGATATTAGCCGGAAGCCGGCTTTGATGACGCCTTCGGTGGACGAGCTCTGACTCGGCCTGCCGGCGGCTTAAATAATGAGCCTCTTCATCTATACGTTGTCTCTCCTCGGCAAGCCGGGCCTACGCCTCTGCCATGCGGGTGTTCTTAGCATTGATGTCCTCTTGGATCTTGGCCATCTGCTCGCGACACTTCGTGATGTCTGTGTTGCGCGCAGCTACGTTCTCCACAGTAACCGGCTCGGCCAATAGGGCTGTTAGGGTATTCATCAAGTCTGTAAGCGCCTGTGCCCTGATTTTCTGAGAGCCGTCAGCAGTCGCGCCGGCTCCTCCTGAGCCGGCTAGGGTGAGGTTCTGCCCAGTCGCTGGATTGACCGGATCACGCGCAGGATCTTGTCTACCCGCCATGTAGACCGCTGCAAAGCGAGGCGGCTCAAGGACCTCTGGAAAGACTTCGTCAGTGTATCCCAGCCTTCCATCATATAGGGGACGGATCGATCCGGTTTATCCTGTCGAGGATTCGCCGTCAGATTGAACGAGCGTATCGTCTCCGGACAGGGAGTTCTCCGACAAGGCCACCCCTTGGGTGAACCCTACGAAGACGTGCTTCCGGCCGGCCTGTGGCGGGCCGGGTCTTGCCTGGCTTGGACTGGCACGGTGAGCCGACTTGACGCCGGTGACAGCTTCCAACCCAGCGGCCGACTCACCGATGACACTGATGAAGGTATGGATCTTGCCAAAGGGGACCCGGTATCCGTACTCGATTGAGTCGGCGTCGGGGCCCCAGTACGAATCGTCGATGTAGAGCTTCCCGCGGCGGCTCTTCGTCATCAAGCCAACCGCGTACTTCCCGAACCCTGGGAGAGCTCCCGCTAAGAACTCAACTCCACCGTGCGTAGGCCCCACGGTGGGCGCCAACTTTCGTGGTTTTGACATGGCAGATGCCCTTGTGAAAGGACTTAGAGACGAGGCCATCGCACAAGGGTGGAAGCTTAGCGGGGTTGATCGGGAACGAGAGGACGCGAGATTACCCAGGTTCGCCCCTCACGATGGAGGTAATAGCTTACGTCTTGCTTGATTGTATTGCTTGGATCTCGATTACAAGGGTGCGAATTTGCTAACCTAGCTCTCGAGGGATTGCAACTTAGTCTTTCTACCGTAGGCGCCCCCCTTTATATACAGGTGAAGCCCTAGGTTTACACGAGAGTCCGGGTTATAGAATTAACCCGTATCCTACTCTTATTCTACTTATTCCTCAAGGTAATCTTCCATGTCATATCTTTCTTCTTAAGCCAGCCTGTAGCACCGAGCCGCCTTTATCACCGGGCTTCCTGTTAAGCCGAGCTTGGTATCTCCAAGGCCCAGCAATGAGATGCCCCGCAGAGCCCTTCAGCTCTATGGCCGGGTCATCCTTCTACCGGGTCTACACATCGGCAAATATCCCCAACAAATAGCATCATTATTTTGCTCAATCAAAGTAGACAATGGCACATCATTAGGATCAACATGAGCATTTTTACTAGCAAGCAATTTCATAAGAGCATCCATCTTATCACTCAAAGTATCATGTTACTGACCTACATGGCTGCAACGTATCATGTTGCAGGATTTCTACGATGAGTAAGAGGTACGATATAGGGTTACGGTGTACACTCAACTTGCCATTGGCGTTGATGGGACTCCACACCCTTATTGATTTGTTTCCGCTATGATAAATAAGGTATACTCTGGATCTACGGTATTTATTTTACATGTAATGTTATGGTATTTCATCGAAGTACTGTGTGTGCCAGCATACTGATCCAGGGATGGCACAAATAGCACAGAGACTTGACCGTATTGGGTCTGGTCGGTATAGAGATGGTATCAGAGCACATGTTGACTGTAGGACGTGACCCTAGAGACTGGAAAGCCCTAGGACAGGATATCTCTAAAAACTTTATTTTCAAAAAGATCCTTTACTTCTCATCTTTTTCTGATTTTATCAAATAGTCCCTCTTACCTCAAACAGTTAGAATACACCCCTTTCCCTTTTGACCACACGGAGAAATCAACTGAGGACCACTTCAGAGTAAAAGGATTTCATCATGCAGAATTGCAGCTACAATAGTTGTAGAATTTGAAGACCCTGAAGAATCCCAATATTATTACGACCTTTAGAAGACCAAACCCCTATTGTATACTCATGTTAGATACGATGATTTGTGAGCTGTCATTTGTGGGTGTTTTCCGACAGCCACAAATAAAACCTATTTTTTTCAAAACTATATTGTTTGTATTGTGTGTATCTCTCTATCCCTCTCTCGTATCTCATCCCAAAACCATTGGACCCAATAGATGATGAATGAAGATGGATTTGTGTTTTCGAGACCGATGACACAGCTGGAAGTAGCACAGTGGATACAGAACATGGAAGATCGCATGAAGGAGTACAGTATTGAAGGAGAGTATATGGTTCCGAACACCCTACGGCACATCACACAAGGTACTGCAACATGGCGAGAGATACATCAAGCTATACACGGATGGAATGGAGAAAAATCTTGGGAAGAATTCAAGATGACCCTGCTAAGATCTCATCTTATCCAGAAGCCCTATAACAGCACAATGAAAAAGCCTTATGTATGCAAGATCTGTGGAGAAATAGGACATACCCATGAAGAACACAAGGATGGATGCCCTCATTGTGAAGGAAATCACCCAGCTGAGGAATGCCCGACTGGGCAGGTTACTTGTTTCCTGTGTGAAGGAACTACGCACTACCCTGCTCAGTGCCACATTGATGTCTACTACACAACTTATTCTTGTAGACTCGTGTTGGGCCTCCAAGCGCAGAGTTTTGTAGGACAGTAGCAATTTTCCCTCAAGTGGATGACCTAAGGTTTATCAATCCGTGGGAGGCGTAGGATGAAGATAGTCTCTCTCAAACAACCCTGCAATCAAATACAAGAAATCTCTTGTGTCCCCAACACACCCAAAACAATGGAAAATTGTATAGGTGCACTAGTTCGGCGAAGAGATGGTGATACAAGTGTAGTATGGATAGTAGATATAGGTTTTTGTAATCTGAAAATATAAAAACAGCAAGGTAGCAAGTGAAAAAACGTAGCACAAACGGTATTGCAATGCTTAAAAACAAGGCCTAGGGTTCATACTTTCACAAGTGCAATCTCTCAACAGTGCTAACATAATTGGATCATATAACAATCCCTCAACGTGCGATAAAGAATCACTCCAAAGTTCCTATTAGCGGAGAACATAAGATAGAAATTGTTGTAGGGTATGAAACCACCTCAAAGTTATCCTTTCCGATCAATCTATTGAGCCATTCCTATAAGTGTCACAAACAGCCCTAGAGTTCGTACTAAAATAACACCATATGATACACATCAACCAACTCTAATGTCACCTAGATACTCCAATGTCACCACAAGTATCCGTGAGTTGATTATACGATATGCATCAAACAACTTCAGATTCATAATATTCAATCCAACACAAAGAACTTCAAAGAGTGCCCCAAGATTTCTACCGGAGAAAGTAGGACGAAAACATGCATCAACCCATATGCATAGATTACCCCAATGTCACCTCGGGAATCCACGAGTTGAGTGCCAAAACATATATCAAGTGAATCAATATAATACCCCATTGTCACCACGTGTATTCATATGCAAGACATACATCAAGTGTTCTCAAATCCATAAAAATATTCAATCCGATAATAGTGAAACCTCAAAGGTAAAAACTCAATTCATCACAACAAGATAGAGAGGGAGAAACACCATATGATCCAACTATATTAACAAAGCTCGTGGTACATCAAGATCGTGCCAAATCAAGAACACGAGAGAGAGAGAGATCAAACACATAGCTTCTTGTACATACCCCTAGCTTCGAGGGTGAACTACTCCCTCCTCGTCATGGAGACCGCCGGGATGATGAAGATGGCCTCCGGTGATCATTTCCCCCTCCGGCAGGGTGCCGGAACGGGGCTCCAGATGGTATTTCTTCGGAACAGAGGCTTGCGGCGGCGCAAAAACTCATCTAGGTTAACTTTCGGGGGTTTATGAATATATAGGATTTTTCAGCATTGGAATCATGCAAAGAGGTGCCACAGGGGGCCCACGAGGCACCAGGGCGCGCCAGGGGGGTGGCGCGCCCAGGTGGCTTGTGGAGCCCCTGTGGGTCTTCTGCTGCTCCCCGAAGCTTCCTGGGTCTGTTTCCTTCTAGAAAAAATCATCAAAAAGTTTCGCTGCATTTGGACTTCATTTGATATGGATTTTCTGGAAAACCAAAAACCAGCAGAAAACAGCAACTGGCACTGGGCACTAGGTCAATATGTTAGTCCATAAAAATCATATAAAATCCATATAACAGTGCACCAAAATCATACAAAACTATAATAAACATGGCATGAATACTTCATAAATTATAGATACGATGGAGATGTATCACACATTTACCCCAAGGTGCAGCAAATCATCCGGCAACAGAAAGAAGGAATGAAGGAAGCTCTCTATAACCAACCAGAAGTACCTATGATGAAGGAAGAAATAAAGGATACACCTGAAGACAAACCAATCAAACACTGCACCAAGGCATGCTATTCCTGTGGAGAAGGACATATCTCTCAGAATTGTCCAAAGGAGAGTCAAGAATATCTGGGAGAGTTCCAGACAGTGGAATTTGAATATGACCCAAAGGAAATAGGAGCCCTGAATCAGTATGAAGACATCCAGGAAAAAGAAGAGAAAATATACCAGGAACCGCCCAATTCTTGCACAGAGGGACCTGAGTGATGTCACTTGTTTCAAGTGCAGGACCTCAGGTCACTACACCAATAGGTTCCCAGGAAAGGAGCCAAGAACCCAAGGAGCAGGCACAATCACCAGGAAGCCCCGAGACTTGTCAGAAGTCATCCGTTGACATTGCCAGGAAGCAGGACATTTTGCCATGGAATGTTCAGACAAGAAGAAAGCTGGAGCTAAGTACCTGAAATTTTTTGATATCAGTAATAAGTTTAGTAGGGAAACACTTTTATTTTCATGAAGATATGGAGTTGAGTTATGTAATGGAAGTCTCGGAGATTGTAATGAATTCATGAATCAATAAAATTAATGCATCATGATTTCATATGTTGAATTGTATGAGTTGATACTCTATAAACAAAGATTTTGACCATTTTCGGGGATATGAGAAATATGGTCTGTGGATGGATTTGTGCATTACGATTTAAGGATGGTAATGCCCTGTGTGAACACTAAACCAATGGAAAGAAAAAATGGTGTTCCATAGGGTGGAGTTTGGACAAAATAAGTTGGAGTTTTGTTTTCATTATGATGGTTACCCCAAGAGTATGAAGGAATGAAGAGCAATTGGATTTAAGGAGGTGTAATGTTAGAATATGGAACATTTGTAACTCCAAGGATGAGTTAAAGCTGTACAAGTGTTGAAGTGGGCCCATAACCCACAGGCCCAGAAGTTAATAAGGAGGAAGCACTACCTTGTTGAAGGAAGGGATTTGGAAGAAGCTGTAATTTGATCTGCATACGTTTCTTAGGAGGATACGAAAAACTCGAGAGTTGTGAAGAAACGATAGATGTTTTGATCAGCTTGCAGAATAAAAGGATTTACCCGAACCCAGCTCAAGGACAAGAGGAATTCTGCACTGCTTGTTAGAATGCCCGAGTGTTAGAAATGCGAGATTCGCTAAACCTTATACAAGGTAATGATTTGAGTGCGGAATGGATTGATCACCATACCGACTTACTCTTATCATTCGCTCTCGCTATTTCGAATGGTAAATCTAGAGTGACTTACCCATAGTAGAGAGATGACGATGTCGAAACTTTGTTTAAACCTTAGAATGGTAGGACGATTGATCCATGTATAGGCAACCGCTGCCAATAGTAGGATATACTGTGAGATTTAGCCCAGATCCATGTGTTTGACCTACATGACTGCAACGTATCATGTTGCAGGATTTCTACGATGATTAAGAGGTACGATATAGGGTTACGGTCTACACACTCAACTTGTCGTTGGCGTTGATGGGACTCCACACCCTTATTGATTTGTTTCCGCTGTGATAAATAAGGTATACTCTGGATCTATGATACGTCTCCAACGTATCTATAATTTTTTATTGTTCCATACTGTTATATTATCAATCTTGGATGTTTTTATAATCATTTACAGCAATTATATATCATTTTTGCAGACTAACCTATTAACTTAGTGCCCAATACCAGTTGCTATTTTCGGCCCTGTTTTTGTTTTACAGAAAATCAATACCAAACGAAGTCCAAATGCCACGAAACTTTTTAGAGATTTTTTATTGGCCAAGATAAACACTAGAAGCTTCGGGAGAGGGCAAGAAGACCCAGGAGGTGGCCACGAGCCACCAGGGCGTGCCTGGGGGGCAGGCGCGCCCTGGTGCCTTGTGGGCCCCCCTTTGCTGCGTTTGACCTAATTCCAGCACTATAAATTCAAAAAAAAATCAGAAACCCTCAGGGGAGTCCACGAAATACTTTTTCCGCCGCCCCAAGTTTCTGTTCTTGAGAGATCCCATCTGGGGGCCTTCTGCGGTACTCCGCCGGAGGGGGAATCGATCATGGAGGGGTTCTACATCAACCTTGCTGCCCTTCCGATGATGCGTGAGTAGTTTACCACAGACCTTCGGGTCCATAGGCAGTAGCTAGATGGCTTCTTCTCTATTTTTGATCTTCAATACAATGCTCTCCTCGATGTTCTTGGAGTTCTATCCGATGTAATCACTTTTTGCGGTGTGTTTGTTGGGATCCGATGAATTGTGAGTTTATGATCAGATTATCCATGAAATTATTTGAGTCTTTGATGCACTCCTTTATGCATGATTATTATAGCCTCGTATTTCTTCTCCGATCTATGGATTTGGTTTGGCCAACTAGATTGATTTATCTTGCCATGGGAAGAGGTGCTTTGTAATGGGTTCGATCTTGCGTTGCTCAATCCCAGTGACGGAAAGGGACATGACACGTATGTATCGTTGCTATTAAGGGTAAAAAGATGGGGTTTATTCATACGTGAGTTTATCTTGTCTACATCATGTCATCGTTCTTATGGCGTTACTCCATTCTTTATGGACTTAATACACTGGATGCATGCTGGATAGCGGTCGATGTGTGGAGTAATAGTAGTAGATGCAGGCAGGAGTCGGTCAACTTGTCTCGGACATGATGCCTATATACATGATCATTTCCTTGGATATCGTCATGATTATTTGCTTTTCTATCAATTGCCCAACAGTGTAGGAGATATGCCCTAGAGGCAGTAATAGCAGTTATTTTGTATCTCCGAGTTTGTAATGAATGTTTATGTTCCATGCTATAACTGCAATGATTCTCGAGTCTGCAATATCCACGAGGCTCGGAGGGAAACTCATGTGCACGTGTGGTATAATAAACAGTAAAATGTATCCCTAGTCTTGCCTCTAAGACTAGCTCAAGTATTGCATGATGATCCTGTTTTCCTGATCATGGGCATGTCTATGCCAGCAATTTTGGGGGCACAATGTTAGGAGAACACTTGTGTTTAATCGACCCGAATTGATGTTATGCTATGAGATACATTCGTCACAAGTTAATGGTTAATAACACAGAGATAGTTAATGTTTGCATAATTCCTTAGACCATGAGAGTATCGAGTTCCTTCGTACTTGCTTCGTAAACTTTGGGGTTTGTTAAACGTCATCCGTAACTGGGTGGCTATTACGGCAGCTTACGGGTTCACGGAAAAGTATGACGAGAAACGAGATAGCTCAAGATTGGGATTTTCTCCTCCAACGATGGAGAGATATTCTCGGGCCCTCTCGGTGTTATGATATCCATCATCGTCTGGCCAGACACATTGCGATTTGATCACTGGGATGCCGGAACGCGGAAACGAGAAAAGAGAACAAAACCGGTAACGAGGTAACTGGCATAGTGGACAAGTTGTTGATCCGCGGGGATGCCAATAAATCTCACCTCGGGTGTTTGTAATATATCGTGAAGCAACGGGAATAGCACACGGCAACTGGAGGTTCACTCGAATATTCATTCGTGTGGGTATAGGGGTCAATATGGGTGTCCACGGCTCCGATGTTGATCATTGGTCGGAAAGTGTTCCGGGTCATGTCTATACTTCACCGAACCTATAGGGTCACACGCTTAAGGGTCATCTATCTGCTGAATACTAGATAGGGAGTCTGAGAGAAAATCACCGGAAAAGTTTCGGACGCAACGGAAACGTTCCGGAGAGGACACCGGAATAGTTCCGGTAAAACTGAAAAGTTGTTTCGGGGTATACCATTAAGTCAAATTGGTTCTGGCACACGCCTGGAAATTCTTGGAGGGTGCCAGAATTATTCTGGAAACTTCTGTGATTTTTCCGGGATAAAAACCGGAAATGTTCCGGAGCTGCCGGAACCGGTTTGGTTGCTGTTCGCAGATGAAAATCACTAATCCGAAATTGTTTCGGAACGCGTCCAAAATCATTTGTGTGGGTACTAGAATTATTCTAAGACCCACAGAAATATTTTCGGATTTAACGGTCGCGGAAAATTGGTTCCGTGAATAGTGAAAATCAATTTATGGTTAACTTTTTGGAAAGCCACCTTTTAGGGCTTTTCCCAAAAGGCTTCTAGAAGGGATTGGGGACCAAGGAACCCCCATGTGGGGGCCCCCCCTAGGGGTGGCCGGCCAAGTTGGAGCTCCTCCATGGAGCTTCACTTGCCTTCCTTTTATGCCCTTGAGGAGGATCCATGTGATGGATTTTTTGGGTATTTTTCCCATATGGCTTTCCTATAAATAGAGGTGGAGGGGTGCACTCCACACTCATCCCTAGCTCTCATACACATGCCATGCTCGTCTGGCTCTCTCTCTCTCTCCCTTCCACGAAATAGTTTCGTAGAGCAGAAAGGTTGTCTGGGTTCCGGTAGGAACTAGTTCTGGACGGCGAAGCCCTGCCGGATAGCTGACACCGTATGTGTGCAACCCCGTAGAGAGGTCGTAGTTTTGATCTTTTGCCTGAGGGGCTGTTCAAGGGTCCTCCCGAAGGGCTGTCCGAGTTTCCGTTCGAGTTTCGAGGGTCCTCCTGAAGGGCTGTCCGTGACATCGTCCGAGGGACTGTCCGACCGCCTCCCGAAGGGCTGTCCGACGAGGGAGTACATCCTCGTGGTTGGGAGGTTGTAAATCCTAGCTGCGGGGATCTGCACCGACGATCTACACCGACTCTTCTTTCGCTGCGCTATGAGTCGGTAATGATCAGATCAAACCCTGTATGCAGTCTCCATAGTGGTCCTGGGTGTGCTCGCTATACCGATTTTTTTTGTTTTCTATCGCGTTCCCCTACAAACAGTAATTTGTCTACCCACCGTATGCTATTTTCTTGAGAGAAGCCTCTAGTGAAACCTATGGCCCCTGGGTCTATCTAAATCATATTACTAAAACCCTAAAAATATTGCTGCCATTTTCTTTTATTTATTTTATTTTGTATTTTTGTTTCAATCAATCTATCTATCACATACAATTTAATCTTGCAATTGACCGCCGAGAGATTGACAACCTCTCGTTTGCGTTGGGTGCAAGGATTTGTTGTTTGTGTGCAGGTGCTGCTAACATGGTGTTGCGTGATTCTCCTACTGGTTCGATAACCTTGGTTTCATAACTGAGGGAAATACTTATCTTTACTGTGCTGCATCATCCCTTCCTCTTCGGGGAAATACCAACGCAAGCTACAAGTAGCAATCTACGGTATTTATTTTACATGTGATGTTATGGTATTTCATCGAAGTACTGTGTGTGCCAGCATACTAATCCAGGGATGACACAGATAGCACAGAGACTTGACCGTATTGAGTCCGGTCGCTACAGAGAGAAATACAAAGTTATAACAATCATGCATAAAAGAGTTCAGAGAAGTCACAAATAATATTCATGAATAATCTGATCATAAACCCACAATTCATCGGATCCCAACAAACACACCGCAAAAGAAGATTACATCAGATAGAACTCCAAGAACATCAAGGATAACATGGTATTGAAGATCAAAGAGAGAGAAGAAGCCATCTAGGTACTAGCTATGGACCCATAGGTCTGTGGTAAACTACTCACACATCATCAGAAGGGCAGCAAGGTTGATGAAGAAGTTCTCCGTGATCGATTCCCCCTCCGGCAGAGTACCGAAAAAGGCCTCCAGATAGGATCGCGGATGAACAGAGGCTTGCGGCTGTGGAAAGGTTTTCTCTTCTGGCTCCCTGTTGGTTTCCGAATATTTGAGAATTTATAGAAGTGGAATTAGGTCAAAAGGAGCCACGAGGGGCCCACAAGGCATCAGGGCGCGCCCCCCCTAGGGCCGCGCCCTGTTGCCTTGTGGCCTCCTCGTGAGGCTTCTGGCATTCTCCCGAAGCTTCCAGGGTCTCTTTTGTCCAGAAAAAAATCGTCAAAAAGTTTCATGGCATTTGGACTTCGTTTGGTACTGATTTCCTGAAAAACCAAAAACAAGCAGAAAACAACAACTGGCACTGGGCACTAGGATAATATGTTAGTCCCAAAAAATGATATATAATTGCATATAAAACATCCAAGATTTATACTATAATAGCATGGAACAATCAAAAATTATAGATACATTGGAGACGTATCAATCATCCCCAAGCTTAATTCCTGCTCGTCCTCGAGTAGGTAAATGATAAAAACAGAATTTTTGATGTGGAATGCTACATAACATATTTCATCATGTAATTCTCTCTTATGGTATGAAAATTAAGATCCGAATGATTCAAAGCAATAATCTATAATTTGATATAAAGACATCAATACTCAGGCATACTAACAAACAATCATGTCTTTCAAAATAAAAATGCTAAAGAAAGTTATCCCTACAAAATCATATAATCCTATCATGCTCCATCTTCTTAACACAAAGTATTTATCATGCACTACCCCGATGACAAGCCGAGCAATTGGTTCATACTTTTTAACGCGCCCCCACGCAATACATAAGCGCAAGCCATGGATATAGCACTATGGGTGGAATAGAATGAGGTGGTAAAGATTAATAAGGAGAAGTCGAAAAGAAGAAGATAGTCTCACATCACCGAGGCTAATCAACGGGCTATGGAGATGCCCATCAATTGATGTCAATGCGAGGAGTAGGGATTGCCATGCAATGGATGCACTAAGAGCTATAAGTGTATGAAAGCTCAACATGAAAACTAAGTGGGTGTGCATCCAACTTGCTTGCTCATGAAGACCTCGGGCATTTGAGGAAGCCCATCATCGGAATATACAAGCCAAGTTCTATAATGAAAAATTCCCACTAGTATATGAAAGTGACAAAATAGGAGACTATCTATATGAAAAACATGGTGCTACTTTGAAGCACAATTATGGAAAAGGATAGTAACACTGCCCCTTCTCTCTTTTTCTCTCATTTTTTTCTTTCTCCTTTTTTCTCTCTTTTTTTATTTTTCTCCTTTTTTCGTGGGCTCTTTTTGGCCTCTCTTTTTTTATTTATTTTCCTCACTGGGACAATGCTCTAATAATGATGATCATCATACTTCTATTTACTTACAACTCAAAATTACAACTCGAAACTAGAACAAATATGACCCTATATGAACGCCTCTGGCAGTGTACCACGATGTGCAATGATACTAGCACAACATGTATGAAAAATGATGAACGATGGCTGAGCCACAAATACTATATCAGCTATATGATCATGCCAAGTAATATGACAATGATGATGTGTGTCATAAAAAACGGAACGGTGGAAGTTGCATGGCAATATATCTCGGAATGGCTATGGAAATGCCATAATAGGTAGGTATGGTGGCTGTTTTGAGGAAGATATAAGGAGGCTTATGTGTGATAGAGCGTATCATATCACGGGGTTTGGATGCACCGGCGAAGTTTGCACCGACTCTCGAGGTGAGAAAGGGCAATGCACGGTATCGAAGAGGCTAGCAAGTTGCGGAAATGTGAGAGTGCGTATAATCTATGGACTAACATTAGTCATAAAGAACTCACATACTTATTGCGAAAGTTTATTAGCCCTCGAAGAAAAGTACTACTACGCATGCCCCTAGGGGGATAGATTGGTAGGAAAAGACCATCGCTCGTCCCCGACCACCACTCATAAGGTAGACAATCAATAATAAATCATGCGCCAACTTCTTAGCATAACGACAGACCATACGTGCATGCTTCGGGAATCACAAACCTTAACACCAATATTCTTACTAAACCACAATTATCTACTAGCACCTCCCACATATTACCATCTTAATATCGCAAAACTATTGCAAGGAATGAAACTTATCATATTCAGTGATCTACATGAAAGTTTTTATTATATCCCTCTTGAATACCTATCATATTAGGACCAAATTCATAACCCGTGCATATTACTATTGCTATTTATTAGACTCTCAAAAAGATATAAGTGAAGCATGAGAGTGAAACTATTTCTTTAAAATATAACCACCGCCATGCTCTAAAAGATATAAGTGAAGCACTAGAGCAACTGCCTATCTCAAAAGATATAATTGAAGCACATAGAGTATTCTAACAAATCACGAATAATGTGTGTCCCTCTCAAAAAGGTGTGTTCAGCAAATATGATTGTGGCAAACTAAAAAGAAAAAAAAATCAAGCAAACTATAGCACAAGACGCTCCAAGAAAAACACATATCATGTGATGAATAAAAATATAGCTCCAAGTGATATACCGATAGATTGTAGATGAAAGAGGGGATCCCATCCGGGGCATCCCCAAGCTTAGACACTTGAGTCTTACTTCAATATTACCTTGGGGTGCCTTGGGCATCCCCAAGCTTAGGCTTTTGCCGCTCCTTATTCCTTTATCCATCGTAGTCTCACCCAAAACATGAAAACTTCAGCACACAAAACTCAACAGAAACCTCGTGAGATCCGTTAGTATAACAAATAAATCTTAAACTTTAAGTACTGTTGTAAATTGATTCATATTTAATATTGGCATAATTCTACTGTACTCCAACTTCTCCAAGACTCATAACCCCCGATACGATCCATAGATTCATCAAAATAAGCAAACTATTCAACAAAAACAGAATCTGTCTAAAACAGAACAGTCTGTAAAGATCTGAATTAAAGTCATACTTCTGTAGCTCCAAAAATTCTGAAAAATTAGGAAAATGTGGGAAATTCATATATCAATTATTTACAAAAAATTCAGAAAGTTCTGACGCTCCAGAAAAAAAATCAAAATTCCATCACTGGACATAAAAGTTTCTGTTTTCAAATAGCATCAATTATACTATCATCCAAATCATCCCAAAGGCATTACTTGGCACAAACACTAACAAAAAGATAAAAACACAATCATAACAGAGGCTACAATTTTGTAAACACACAAAAACAGAAAGTAAAACAAAAGTTTAAGATACATATTGGGTTGCCTCCCAACAAGCGCTATTGTTTTATGCCCCTAGCTAGGCATAATGCATTGTTTCAAGTGTTGTCATCCTTCAAATTAATTCCATAGGTGGCCCTCATAATAGATTCATATGGTGGCGTAATTCTCTTTCTAGGGAAGTGTTCCATCCCTTTCTTTAATGGGAATTGAAATCTTATATTACCTTCTTTCATATCAATAATAGCACCTATGGTTCGTAGGAAAGGCCTACCAAGTATTATAGGACAAGACGGATTGCATTCAATATCAAGCACAATGAAATCCACAGGCACATAATTTCTATTAGCAAGAATAAGCACATCATTTATTCTACCCAATGGTTTTTTAATGGTAGAATCCGCTAGATGTAAATTATGGGAACAAGCATCCATATTGGTGAGACCTAGCACGTCACATAAAGATTTTGGTATAGTGGAGACGCTAGCACCTAGATCACACAAAGCATTACATTCATAATCTTTGATTTTAACTTTGATAGAAGGTTCCCTTTCATCATGTAATTTTCTAGGAATTGAAACTTCCAACTCAAGTTTTTCTTCATGAGCTTTTATCATAGCTTCTACAATATGTTTAGTAAAAGCTTTATTTTGTTCATAGGCATTAGGTGAATTAATCATGGATTACAACAAGAAAATACATTCAACTAAAGAGCAATTATCATAATGAAAGTCCTTGTAATCCAAAGTAGTGGGTACATCACTATTTAAAGTTTTGACCTCTCCAAACCCACTTTTGTCATTTTTATCATAAAGGTCATCACCCAACAAGCGCTATTGTGTAAACACACAAAAACAGAAATTAAAACAAAAATTTAAGATCCATATTGGGTTGCCTCCCAACAAGCGCTATTGTTTTATGCCCCTAGCTAGGCATAATGCATTGTTTAAAGTGTTGTTATCCTTCAAATTAATTCCATAGGTGGCCCTCATAACAGATTCATATGGTGGCTTAATTCTCTTTCTAGGGAAGTGTTCCATCCCTTTCTTTAATGGGAATTGAAATCTTATATTACCTTCTTTCATATCAATAATAGCACCTATGGTTCGTAGGAAAGGCCTACCAAGTATTATAGGACAAGACGGATTGCATTCAATATCAAGCACAATGAAATCCACGGGCACACAATTTCTATTAGCAAGAATAAGCACATCATTTATTCTACCCAATGGTTTTTAATGGTGAAATCCGCTAGATGTAAATTAAGGGAACAAACATCCATATCGGTGAGACCTAGCACGTCACATAAGGATTTTGGTATAGTGGAGACGCTAGCACCTAGATCACACAAAGCATTACATTCATAATCTTTGATTTTAACTTTGATATTAGGTTCCCATTCATCATGTAATTTTCTAGGAATTGAAACTTCCAACTCAAGTTTTTCTTCATGAGCTTTTATCATAGCTTCTACAATATGTTTAGTAAAAGCTTTATTTTGTTCATAGGCATTAGGTGAATTAATCATGGATTGCAACAAGGAAATGCATTCAACTAAAGAGCAATTGTCATAATTAAAGTCCTTGTAATCCAAAGTAGTGGGTACATCACTATTTAAAGTTCTGACCTCTCCAAACCCACTTTTGTCATTTTTATCATTAAGATCATCACCCTCCAAATAATTGGGACGCCTTCTAGTTAAAGTTGACTCATCTTTAGTCCCTTTTTCATCAAGTTTTATATTACTAAATAAAGATTCAATAGGTGAGACACCAATCATTTTAATATCTTCATCATTATTACGATAGAAACCGGGCGGAATAGCTTTTTCTACGAGTTCTCGCTTAGCTCTCAACCTAGCCGTTCTTTATGGACTTAATACACTAGATGCATGCTGGATAGCGGTCGATGTGTAGAGTAATAGTAGTAGATGCAGGCAGGAGTCGGTCTACTTGTCTCGGACGTGATGCCTATATACATGATCATTGCTTTGGATATCATCATGATTATTTGCTTTTCTATCAATTGCCCAACAGTAATTTGTCTACCCACCGTATGCTATTTTCTCGAGAGAAGCCTCTAGTGAAAACTATGGCCCCCGGGTCTATCTAAATCATATTACTAAAACTCTAAAAATATTGCTGCCATTTTCTTCTATTTATTCTATTTTGTATTTTTGTTTCTATCTATCATATACAATTTAGTCTTGCAATTGACCGCCGAGGGACTGACAACCCCTCGTTTGCGTTGGGTGCAAGGATTTGTTGTTTGTGTGCAGGTGCTGCTAATGAGGTGTTGCGTGATTCTCCTACTGGTTCGATAACCTTGGTTTCATAACTGAGGGAAATACTTATCTCTACTGTGCTGCATCATCCCTTCCTCTTCGGGGAAATACCAACGCAAGCTACAAGTAGCAGGAAGAATTTCTGGCGCCGTTGCCGGGGAGACATCATCAACATCTATCTAGTACCTTTGCATAAACTCTCATCTCCTTGCATTTATTTTATTTTCCTTTGCCTCCCAATTTCATCTCCCCCACTTCTAAAAAGTTTTTACAAAAATACAAAAATATTTTCCGTTTGCCTTTTTGTTCGTTTGCTATCTTTGCTTGTGTGCCATGTGTCTTCTATTTGCTTGCATCTTCTCTTACTAAAAATCTATTGATATGGATCCTCATCCTCTTGCTAATCTTTTTAAAAGATCCAATTATGATGAACCAATTGCTAGTGAGTTGAGTGCACTAGATTATCTTTATGAAGTTTTGCTTGAAATTCATGAATCTGAAAATTGTGATGAAGTGTTAAAAGAAGAAATTTATAAGGTGATTCACGATAGCTCCTTGAATGAAAAGCATGATTGCAATGATATTATTGTAAATTCTATTAATGTCAATTGTGTTAGTGATATGCAAAACCCCAAGCTTGGGGATGATAATTTTGTCATGTCCACTACTTATTGCAATGATCATGACTGGGGTGATAATGCTTTTTATGATCTTGTAAATTTATTTAAGCATCATGATTAATATGATATTGATAATAATGCTTGCAAAATATTGAAAGTGGGTTTGGAAGAGTGTCAATTCTAGGCAAAAATAATCCCACATATTTGGAGAATGTTCAATCTTATGATCGTAAAGAGAATATTGTTTATGATAGCTATATTGTTGAGTTTGATTATGATTCTACATCTAATTATTATGAGAGAGGAAAATATGGTTGTGGAAATCTTCATGTCACTAAATTGCCTCTCGTTATGTTGAAATTATTAATGCTCCATTCTTCCTATTGGCATATGCTAGATATTGCTTGTCTCAATAATTTGTTTGCTTATAAAATTCCTATGCATAGGAAGTATGTTACACTTAAATGTGTTTTTCACATGGTTCTTGATGCTCTCTTTGTGTTTCAATTACTATTTTTCATGTGAGCAACACTGAAATCTCAAGCCTATCTTAATGGCTATAAACAATAGCGCTCGTTGGGAGGCAACCCAATAAATAAAATATATTTTTTCTGTTATTGTGTGTTTTAACTTTCATGCTACTGGTATGATTGTGTTTTTGTGTTTTTAATTAGTGTTTGTGCCAAGTAAAGCCTTTAGGATGATTTGGAAGATAGTATAATTGATGCTGTTTGGAAAACAGAAAGTTTTGCGTCCAGTGCCCGAATTTTGTTTCTGTACTGGTGTGTCTAAAAAATATGAAATTTTTACAAAGTATTGCTATATGAATTTCCCACGTTGTCCTAATTTTTCAGAATTTTTGGAGTTACAGAAGTATGGATTTTAAATAGATTGCTACAGACTATTTTGTTTTTGACAGATTCTGTTTTTGATGCACTACTTTCTTGTTTTGATGAATCTATGGATTGTATCGGGGGGTATAAGCCATGGTGAAGTTAAAGTACAGTAGATATAATATAAAATAAAATATGAATGGGTTTGCAACAGTACTTAAAGTAGTGATTTATTTTGTTATGCTAACGGATCTCACGAAGGTTTTGTTGAGTTTTGTGTGATTGAAGTTTTCAAGTTTTGGGTGAGATCACGATGGATGAAGGAATAAGGAGTAGCAAAAGCCTAAGCTTGGGGATGCCCGAGGTACCCCAAGGTAATATTCAAGGAAGACTCAAGCGTCTAAGCTTGGGGATGCCCCGGAAGGCAACCCCTCTTTCTTCTACCAACCATCGGTAATTTTACTTGGAGCTATATTTTTATTCGTCACATGATATGTGTTTTGCTTGGTGCGTCTTGTATTATATGAGTCTTTGCTTTGTTTTATTTTTAGTTTGTCACAATCATCTTTGCTGAACACACCTATTTTGAGAGAGCTACACGTTTATCATCATTTGTTAGAATACTCTATGTGCTTCATTTCAAATTTTTGAGCTAGGCAGTTGCTCTAGTGCTTCACTTAAATCTTTTTGAGCACGGTGGTGGCTAAATTTTGAAGAAATGAATTCTCATGCTTCACTTATATTATTTTGAGAGTTGATAAGATTAAAATTTTGAAGAAATGAATTCTCATGCTTCACTTATATTATTTTGAGAATTGATAAGATTGAAATTTTGAAGAAATATTTGCACTCTGATGCTTCACTTAAATCTTCTTGAGAGTTGATGATAGTAACGGTAATTTGCAGAAGATATGAATTTGGTCCCAAAGTGATGAATATTCAAGAGGGATATAAATAAAAACTTTCATATAGATCATTGGATATGATAAGTGTGATTCCTTGCAATAGTTTTGCGATATGGAAATGATAATA
The DNA here is from genome assembly GCA_039707655.1 of Elymus sibiricus. Classification (NCBI taxonomy): domain Eukaryota; kingdom Viridiplantae; phylum Streptophyta; class Magnoliopsida; order Poales; family Poaceae; genus Elymus; species Elymus sibiricus. Next base: position 1,629,329 of record CM077672.1, on the reverse strand, counting down.
TGTGAGTCATGTTAGTGAGTAATTGTGATTTAGTAAGAATATTAGTGTTAAGGTTTGTGATTCCCTATGCATGCACATTAAGTCAATAGTTATGCAAAGAAATTATATCCTATTTATGGTGCATTATTCGGTGTTAGTTATGTTCAATGCATGTTTATGACCGTTTTCGTTTTTTTGGTTGGTTGCTTCTCAATATTTTGCTAGCCTTCATTTGTACTAAGCGGAAATACTGCTTGTGCATCCAAACTCCTTAAACCCAAGTTGTGCCAAATGAGTCCACTATACCTACCTATATGCGGTATTTCAATGCCGTTCCAAGTAAATTTGCGTGTGCCAACTCTAATTTTCAAAATATTTTTTCTGTTTTGTGTGCCCGTATCGCTCATGAAGTGGCAGGGGGTGGCCATTATTTTCCATGCTAGGTGTGTTATTCTCACGATGAGTGTTTATTCACTTGTCATTACACGAGAGAGTGGCTGGTAATAGGGATGCCCAGTCCCACAATGAAATCAAAAATTAATAACAACAAAATTCCTTGGAAAGTGTTGGTTGGAGGGCACCCGTGGATACGACTAGCCATAGATTGTGAAAGAATGGTGGAAAGGAAATAAACTTTACTTTCTGTTTGGGAACCGCCTATGATGTGTCTAGCATGGAAAATATTGGGAATTCTCGGTCGTTTTCGTTGACAGGAAAAGCATGCCTCTCAAAATATTTTTATCTCTTTAATTTCAGCTTTGAGCTCTGGCACATTTGACAAATCTCTGCTTCCCTCTGCGAAGGGCCTATCTATTTACTTTTATGCAATTTTTATTTTATTTGAGTCTCCATCTTCTCTTACAAAAGCACCAACTAGAGAGCACTATTGTCATACTTGTGCATTGGGTGTAGCTAATATTTGAGTGTGTTTCATGAATGGATCAATGATTGAGCATAATGGGCTAGGGATAACTTTATTAAGCGTTGATATTTTGAAAGGCATGGTTGCTTGTTAGCATGCTTGAGTATTTATATCTTCATGTCAAATTATAGACTATTGCTTTGAATCATTCAAGTCCAATGTCCATCCTATAAAGGAAAAGAATATGTGATAAATATGATAGGCAGCATTCCACATCAAAAATTCTGTTTTTATCATTTATCTACTCGGGGACGAGCAGGAATTAAGCTTGGGGATGCTGATACGTCTCCAACATATCTATAATTTTTTATTGTTCCATGCTGTTATATTATCAATCTTGGATGTTTTTATATGCATTTACAGCAATTATATATCATTTTTGGAGACTAACCTATTAACTTAGTGCCCAGTGCCAGTTGCTGTTTTCTGCCCTGTTTTTGTTTTACAGATAATCAATACCAAACGAAGTCCAAATGCCACGAAACTTTTTCTAGATTTTTTTCTGGACATATACAACACTAGAAGCTTCGGGAGAAGACCAGACGCCAGAGGAGAGTCCACGAAATACTTTTTCCACCGCCGCAAGTTTCTGTTCTCGAGAGATCCCATCTCGAGGCCTTCTCCGGTACTCCGCCGGAGGGGGAATCGATCACGGAGGGGTTCTACATCAACCTTGCTGCCCTTCCGATGATGCGTGAGTAGTTTACCACAGACCTTCCGGTCCATAGTTAGTGGCTAGATGGCTTCTTCTCTCCTTTTGATCTTCAATACAATGTTCTCCTTGATGTTCTTGGAGTTCTATCCGATGTAATCACTTTTTGCGGTGTGTTTGTTGGGATCCAATGAATTGTGAGTTTATGATCAGATTATCCATGAATATTATTTGAGTCTTCTCTGATCTCTTTTATGCATGATTATTATAGCTTCGTATTTCATCTCCGATCTATTGATTTGGTTTGGCCAACTAGATTGATTTATCTTGCCATGGGAAGAGGTGCTTTGTAATGGGTTCGATCTTGCGGTGCTCAATTCCAGTGACAGAAAGGAACATGACATGTATGTATCGTTTCTATTAAGGGTAAAAAGATGGGGTTTATTCATGCGTGAGTTTATCTTATCTACATCATGTCATCGTTCTTAAGGCGTTACTCCGTTCTTTATAGACTTAATACAGTAGATGCATGCTGGATAGCGGTCGATGTGTGGAGTAATAGTAGTAGATGCAGGCAGGAGTCGGTCAACTTGTCTCGGACGTGATGCCTATATACATGATCATTGCCATGGATATCGTCATGATTATTTGCTTTTCTATCAATTGCCCAACAGTAATTTGTCTACCCACCGTATGCTATTTTCTCGAGAGAAGCCTCTAATGAAAACTATGGCCCCCGGGTCTATCTAAATCATATTACTAAAACCCTAAAAATATTGCTGCTATTTTCTTTTATTTATTTTATTTTGTATTTTTTTTTCAATCTATCTATCTATCATATACAATTTAATCTTGCAATTGACCGCCGAGGGACTGACAACCCCTCGTTTGCGTTGGGTGCAAGGATTTGTTGTTTGTGTGCAGGTGCTGCTAACGAGGTGTTGCGTGATTCTCCTACTGGTTCGATAACCTTGGTTTCATAACTGAGGGAAATACTTATGTCTACTGTGCTGCATCATCCCTTCCTCTTCGGGGAAATACCAACGCAAGCTACAAGTAGCACACCTCGTTAGCAGCACCTGCACACAAACAACAAATCCTTGCACCCAACACAAACGAGGGGTTGTCAATCCCTCAGCGGTCAATTGCAAGATTAAATTGTATGTGATAGATAGATAGATTGAAACAAAAATAGAAAATAAAATAAATAAAAGAAAATGGCAGCAATATTTTTAGGGTTTTAGTAATATGATTTAAATAGACCCGGGGGCCATAGTTTTCACTAGAGGCTTCTCTCAAGAAAATAGCATACGGTGGGTAGACAAATTACTGTTGGGCAATTGATAGAAAAGCAAATAATCATGACGATATCCAAGTCAATGATCATGTATATAGGCATCACGTCCAATACAAGTAGACCGACTATTGCCTGCATCTACTACTATTACTCCACACATCGACCGCTATCCAGCATGCATCTAGTGTATTAAGTCCATAAAGAACGGAGTAACGCCTTAAGAACGATGACATGATGTAGACAAGATAAACTCACGTATGAATAAACCCCATCTTTTTACCCTTAATAGCAACGATACATATGTGTCATGTCCCTTTCTGTCACTGGGATTGAGCACCGCAAGATCGAACCCATTACGAAGCACCTCTTCCCATGGCAAGATAAATCAATCTAGTTGGCCAAACCAAATCAATAGATCGGAGAAGAAATACGAGGCTATAACAATCATGCATAAAAGAGTGCAGCAAAGACTCAAATAATATTCATGGATAATCTGATCATAAACTCACAATTCATCGGATCCCAACAAACACACCGCAAAAAGTGATTACATCAGATAGAACTCCAAGAACATCGAGGAGAACATTGTATTGAAGATCAAAAAGAGAGAAGAAGCCATCTAGCTACTGCCTATGGACCCGAAGGTATGTGGTAAACTACTCACGCATTATCGGAAGGGCAGCAAGGTTGATGTAGAGCCCCTCCGTGATCGATTCCCCCTCCGGCGGAGTACCGGAGAAGGCCTCCAGATGGGATCTCTCGAGAACAGAAACTTGCAGCGGCGGAAAAAGTATATCGTGGACTCCCCTGAGGGTTTCTGATTTTTCCTGAATTTATAGTGGTGGAATTAGGTTAAACGGAGCTGGGGTGGGCCCACGAGGCACCAGGGCGCGCCTGCCCCCCCCCAGGCGCGCTCTGGTGGCTCGTGGCCACCCCTTCTGGCGTCTGGTCCTCTCCCGAAGCTTCTAGTGTTTATCTTGTCCAGAAAAAAATCTCCAAAAAGTTTCGTGGCATTTGGACTTTGTTTGGTATTGATTTTCTGTAAAACAAAAACAGGGCAGAAAACAGCAACTGGCACTGGGCACTAAGTTAATAGGTTAGTCTCCAAAAATAATATATAATTGCTGTAAATGCATATAAAAACATCCAAGATTGATAATATAACAGCATGGAATAATCAAAAATTATAGATACGTTGGAGACATATCAGTCCCGCATAAAAAATTTGTACGATCATCCATAAGCTGAAACCATGTGTTGGGCAATTTCTTATCATTAGTTTCATTCTCTCCCAAGATTGTGCAACATGTTCATGCTCAAGTTGCTTAAAATTCATAATTTGATTTCTTAAAGAAATAATCTCAGCAGGAGAAAAATACTTGGCAATAAAAACATCCTTACACTTATCCCAAGAATCAATACTATTTCTAGGCAAGGATGAAAACCAAGTTTTAGCACGATCTCGTAGTGAGAATGGAAATAATTTCAATTTAACAATATCATTATCACATCTTTATTCTTTTGCATATCACAAAGTTCAACGAAAGTATTAAGATGGGATGCAACATCTTCATTAGGACTAACAGAAAATTGTTCTTTCATAACAAGATTAAGCAAAGCAGAATTAATATCACATGACTCCACACTAGTGGCGGGAGGAGCAATTGGAGTACTAATAAAATCATTATTATTAGTATTGGAAAAGTCACACAATTTTGTGTTTTCTTGAGCCATCGCGACAAAGTAAGCAAACTAGAAAACAAGCAAACAAAAATATTTTGTGTTTTTGTAAAATTGTTTTAGAAATAGGGGAGATGAAAACGAGAGGCAAATGCAAATAAAAAGCAAATGAAAATAAATGCAAGTGGATGATAGTTTATGCGAAGGTACTTGATAAGTTTTGGTGATGTCTCCCCGGCAACGGCGCCAGAAATTCTTCCTGCTACTTATGAACTGCGTTGGGATTTCCCCGAAGAGGAGAGAATGATGTAGTATAGTAGAGATAATTATTTCCCTCAGTTAAGAACCAAGGTTATCAATCCAGTAGGAGAACCACACAGAACCTCGTTAGCAGCACCTACACACACAAAAGCAAACACTTGCACAGAACGCAAATAAGAGGGTTGTCAATCCCCTTAGCGGTTACTTGTAAGGATTAATTTTGATAGTGATAGATAAAAAGATAAATTGCAAAAGAAAATAAAAGTAAATAAATTGCAGCAAGGTATTTTTGAATTTTAATATATGGTAAAAGTAGACCCAGGGGCCATAGTTTTCACTAGAGGCTTCTCTCTCGAGCGCAGAACATACGGTGGGTAAACAAATTACTGTTGGGCAATTGATAGAAAAGCGCATAGTTATGACGATATTCAAGGCAATGATCATGTATATAGCCATCACGTCCGAGACAAGTAGACCGACTCCTGCCTGCATCTACTACTATTACTCCACCCATCGACCGCTATCCAGCATGCATCTAGAGTATTAAATATAAAACAGAGTAACGCCTTAAGCAAGATGACATGATGCAGACAAAGTAAACTCAAGCAATATGATTAAACCCCATATTTTTATCTTTAATGGCAACAATACAAATACGTGTCATGTCCCTTTCTGTCACTAGGATTGAGCACCGCAAGATTAAACCCATCACAAAGCACCTCTCCCATTGCAAGATAAACCAATCTAGTTGGCCAAACCAAACGGATAGATCGGAGATAAATATGAAGCTATAACAATCATGCATAAAAGAGTTCAAAGAAGACTCAAATAATATTCATGAATAATCTGATCATAAACCCACAATTCATCGGATCACAACAAACACACCGCAAAAGAAGATTACATCGGATAGAACTCCAAGAACATCGAGGAGAACATGGTATTGAAGATCAAAGAGAGAGAAGAAGCCATCTAGTTACTAGCTATGGACACATAGGTCTGTGGTAAACTACTCACACATCATCGGAAGGGCAGCAAGGTTGATGAAGAAGCCCTTCGTGATCGATTCCCCCTCCGGTAGAGTACCGGAAAAGGCCTCTAGATGGGATCGTGGAAGAACAGAGGCTTGCGGCGGCGGAAAGGTTTTCTCTTCTGGCTCCCTGTTGGTTTCCGAATATTTGAGAATTTATAGAAATGGGTTTAGGTCAAAAGGAGCCACGAGGGGCCCACAAGGAATCAGGGCGCGCCCCCCTAGGGAAGCGCCCTGTTGCCTTGTGGCCTCCTCGTGAGGCTTCTGGCATCCTCCCGAAGCTTCCAGGGTCTCTTTTGTCTAGAAAAAAACCATCAAAAAGTTTCGTGGCATTTGGACTTCGTTTGGTACTGATTTACTGAAAAACCAAAAACAAACAGAAAACAGCAACTGGCACTGGGCACTAGGTTAATAGGTTAGTCCCCAAAAATGATATATAATTGCATATAAAATATCCAAGATTGATACTATAATAGCATGGAACAATCAAAAATTATAGATACGTTGGAGATGTATCAACATAAAATTAATTTCATGTTTCTTGCCTTAGTTAGATCATGTTCCATGAAAAAAATGGTGTCATCCGCATATTGTAGTATGGACACCCCACCATCCACTAGATGCGCGATTAGACCACCTACTTGGCCATCCTCCTTAGCTCTACTAATGAGAACGGCCCATATATCAGCGACAACATTAAACAGGATAGGAGACATCGGATCTCCTTTTCTCAATCCTTTTTGTGTTTAGAAATAATGACCTATGTCGTCATTAACCTTGATTCCAGCGCTGCCTTCCTATACAAAGGATTCGACCTGCTTCCTCCAGGCCGCATCAATACCTTTCATACGCAAGGCTTGGTGTAAAAATGGCCACTTGACTTTATCATAGGCTTTCTCGAAATCCGCCTTGAAAACCACTCCATCAAGTTTCTTCGAATGGATTTCATGCAAGGTTTCATGTAGAACGACCACTCCCTCGAGTATGTGTCGTCCAGGCATGAAAGCCGTTTGAGTCGGCTGAACCACAGAATACGCAATCTGTGTAAGGCGAATCATTCCAACTTTTGTAAAAATCTTAAAGCTAACATTGAGTAGACATATCGGTCTGAACCGCTCAATGCGAACCGCCTCTTCCTTCTTTGGTAACAACGTAATTGTCCCAAAGTTCAGTTTAAATAACTGTAAATGGCCATTGAACAGATCATGAAACATAGGCATCAAGTCGCCTTTAATAATATCCCAACGTTTCTTATTGAATTCTACTGGGAAACCATCCGGACCAGGTGCTTTGTTATTCTTTTTTTTGCGAAATTGCCTCAACCACTTCCTTTTCTGTAAAAGGGGCAGTGAGAACTTCATTCTCATCATCTGCCAGCTGTGCTTCGTACTCAACCCTATCCTTCTTGAGTGAGACATAGTCCTCAACCCTACCCAGGGTCCTTGGTACTGAAAAAATAAACATGATGCCGTTCGATCCGAAACGTGGCACTGCGAGCAGCCTCCCGTCCCGATACGCACCGGTAACCATCTTCCCCAACCTCCTCTCGAGCGACAAACCTCGCAGCCCCGCCGCCGCACACCGCAGGCCTCTTCCCGATATGCACTGGAACCGGAGCGGGCCGATGCTGGAATCGGCACATCGCTGAGCTGCAACCGTTGCCCGCACACGCAGCGATGCGAGCCTCCATGGGCGTCTGCTGCGAGGTTATTGCCTTGTCAAGCTCGCCGGTGGTGGACGCTATGAGCGCGACATATTGAGGGGGAAGGGGTGATGCGAACTATGCATGGTGTGTTCGCCAAAGATGATGCCAGTGCAAGGCGGAGGAAAGGAAGGGCAGAGATATAGTTGCGCAAGGAAGGAAGACACGACAGGGGGGGACGAATCTGACCGAACGGCTCAACGAGAGTGCATCTAGCGGTGCGCGAGGCGACAGGTGTCTAGCACCGGCCATCATGGAAACTATTTAAAACCGGACCTATGGAAGACAAAAAAGGCGTGAACCAGAACTATTAGCGCAAAACCACAGACTCGCCGGCGCTTAGTGGGCCCCAAGCGCCAGGGGCGGCCGTGTGCTATTGGTTGATATAAGCGGCAAGTAGCAAGGCTGATTGGTCTGATATACATTTGACAAAACAAGGAGTACCAAACGTTGGCATCAAATCAATCAGCCTCAACATTTGTCCAATAGGAAAGCCAATTAGCCTTCGAAAAAAAAAACAAATCAGCCTTTCTGCGCTCCGGGCCTTTAATAGACCAAAATTAGTGCTACATTCCATACGAATGCCATATAGAGTGTTGGGCTCGTCGCCCGGATTGCTTCCTCGTCGGCGGCAAGCGGAAGCAAACGGGCATCAGCGGCAAGCCGGCAACGCTGTGAGCAACTTCCTCTCAGTCCACCGCATACCTTTTTTCTTTGTTGCCATTTTCTTCCTTACTGAACTCGCCATGAATCATGATAGAAATCTGCCCTACTAGACTGTGCCTCGTGATCTACCGTTGCTGTTTTTGCTTGCTGCATCTCTGCACATTCTGGTGGTTCTTCCCATGGGCCTATTGATCTAGTCGTAATCATCTAAGTAGCTAGTACGTACCATGAGAGTTTGGGGATTTTGGGGTGTAACGGGGGTGTTAAGCTTGGGTATAAATATAGGCTAGGGCCAATGGCCATGGGATGTTGATGATTTTTTAAGACTAGCACACATGCCCGTGCGTTGTAACGGGAGATAGAAATAGCACTTCCCTAGCATAATAAGCATGGCTCAAGACCCACAAATATACATGCTCTCTAATTTAACACAGGGTCCCACCCTTTAAAAAACAGGAAAAAAAAACTTCCAACCTGAATGGCACCCGTATGTGGTACAAATTCCTCTTGTATGCCCAAGTGTCATGATTGTGTTTTGCCCGAATGCATGATTTTTTTTTGCCCGAGATCCATGATTTCATATGGTTGATATTGTGCCCGTGCGATTGCAACTGAGAGAGAAAATTTCATGTCCCTAGCTCTTTAAATTGATTTAAAAGAATGTTAAATATTGAATAATACATGAAAATGCATTGAATAATCATTAATCAAAATGTTTAATTTTGTGATCAAACATGACAACAATTGCATGTAGATTTAATATGTAGGTAAGAGCTCGTGCATTGCAATGGATACAAAATAAATAACTATGTTCTTACAAACCTATAGAATAATTTATGATTATTTTCACTAGCCTTCTTACAAACTCAACAACACCGACGGCAGCCACAACATGTTAAAGAAAATCTTGAGGTATCTACCTGAAGGGCTAAAAAGAAACCCTTCTTGCTGCAAGGGCGACTCAACAAAAAATTATACTACCAATGCATGCGAACTCAGTCACAAAGAACTATATAATATGATCATGATAGAATCTTCCCTGCAAAAATAATTATGATAGAAACTGACTACATTATTGTAGCCACTAAAACCTGAGTATACATTTTAAATTTACAATGACATAAAAAACCACATGACATACAAATTATAGGTGCGACAACCTAAAGCTAATGATCATAGTGTTGTATAATTAGCTATAGATTGGGGCTAGACCCTAAAAGAACCATTGTGAAGGTCTTTCTAGTAAAGATAACAAAGCACAAGGAAACACATTAGTTCTACTCCTATTATGGTTTGCGGAAATACCAATTCATGGAGAATGCAAGACCAATAAGTGTTCTTTCTGAAACTCTATGTTTGTTCCTTTTAATGGCTGAGCCATTTTAACCATCCGCCCAATTTCTGAAAGGGGTGACGTGGCATGAACTGCTCAAACTTCAAGGTCAAACAAACTACTGCTGCCTGAACGTATATTTACAGATGCAGTAGGAAGATTCAAACTACACACAGTAATGTTTAATAGACCTCTAAAAGGGGCTAGGACCTAGGAGACAATACTAACAACCAAGAAAAATACATTTCCCATCTGTCACGCAATAATTGACGTAAGGAAGAACTCGAATAATATATTGGGCGAGAAAAATTGTGTAATCTTAATAGATAAATTTTGCTAGTACACGCATCTGCATGGAAATGAAAAACAAAAATACGTTGTTCACGGAGGCAAGTACAGAGCAGCTGCAAGAATTTTTTGGCAAATTACCTCTTAGATATTATAACCCTTTCGATGCATCAACAACAAAACCAACATTAATATTGAGCCGCAATTCTGAAGGACCTGTATTAAGAAACATGAGCTCAACAGGTTATTCCGGAGTTAATTGTCACAAAAATTATCATAAACCATTAACAACATCAGGAAGAAATACTTGAGAGGAAAGTTCAGCAGCAGTAGGTTTATGACTCGTGGGTTCCTGTGGATTCCCAACATGTCAATGTCCTGCCAGACCAACTTTGATCAGCAATAATGCAACTCCTCCGCCACAAGACAGGACCACGTGCCGTACCCAAAGACGGTTTTACATGCCAGTTAATGAAAGCACGTTTAGCATATATGGACATAACTGATATATGCATAGGCGCAAGAATCCAGTAATTATGAATGGACTAAGATACTGACTAAGAGTCTTTTACCGAAGACAAAGTGATATGCACCATTTATGGACGCTAAGCTAACAATTCAAAATCAGATGGACTAAGATAGTGAATACTTAGTGTTTTAGAGGAGAACAAGTGATATGCAACTTTCCTGGACATTAAGCTGACAATTCACAATCTTTCTCAGCGCTACAAGAGAAAAACAAAAGGTGTTTGCCTGAACATGTGACGGTTGATGAAATTCAAAGGTTCTTAATGCACGTAGAATATCATCTCCATGCCATAGCCAATCTCTATCAGATCCTCTGTGACTAAAAAAAATCAACTGTCCAAAGGGACCTTCTGCTTCCAATCCTCTCTTCAATATGAAGTAGCATCGGCACTTTAGACCAAACTTTGGGGCAAGCAGCTAGCCTATTCATCAGTAAAAAAAACTGAAACATCTTCGCCTTTGTATTGGCTCCGAACAGAATTCAAAGACGGCGGCCCTGGTCCTCTCATCGCTATAATTTTGAGAAAGGTATAACAGCTCCCGGGTGTCCTACACCCTCATGAACAGTAAATTCGTAAAAAAAATTAAAATCAAAAAAATCTGAAACTTTCAGGGATCAAAGATGATCAAATATTTGATGTTCTTGCAAATTTTCAGGAACAAATCACCTTCATGGAGCCCTCGCCGAAAAAAACAAAATCAGTGCTCAAAAGTGTACATAAACTTTGAACAATGATTTTGTTTTTTTAGGTGAGGGCTCCTTGAATGTTATTTCCAGCTGAGACTTTGCAAGATCATTGAAAGTTTGATCATCTTTGATGTCCCAAAGTTTCAGATTTTTTTTTAAAAAAAATTCAATTTGTTTACGAATTTACTGTTCATGAGGGTGTAGGGGCACCCGGGAGCTTATAATTTTTCTAGACTTGGCGTTGGCTGGGACCTCGCTTGATGGGAAGGATGGAGGAGCAGCTTGCTGCACCGGCAGAGAAGACCAGGGCTGGGGAGTTGCATCCGTGGGTGGTTGTCACGCTCGTTGGTTGTCGAAGTAGCGGGTCGCCAGAGACAGGAGATTGGATGGCCGGAATTTTTGACTCGAGGCCTTTTTATAAGTGCGGAACGGGCAAAGGAGTCCGTGTCAGAGACGCCATGGTAGGGAAGGCGGCGGTGTTTAACAGATCGGGTCGGCCCCAGCGGCTGGTGCGCGTGAGGAGCGGAGGGAGCGAACGAGCGAGAGGAGACTCTGCCGTTTCTTTTTCACCAGGCCCAGCTTAGCTTCGTTGGGCCATGTTAGCGTGCACTGAGGCCCATCTAAGAGACAGAGGAGAAAGGACGTACCGGGAGAAACGGGAGGTCCTATGTGTCGCATTTTGCGACATATTGCCGCCGAAACGCACAGGGGGCGCCACCTGAGTGGGCCGGCCCATTAGCAGCACTGCAGGGAGCGAACAACGCGCTGTAGCAAAACACTGAGCGCCCCGCGGGGGATCAACCTCGCGACCTCTGGCTGCTGAATGCCTGTCGCTAGCCACTCGAGCTGATGGCACGTTCGTGAGTGCTATACACCGCGAAAAGTAAAAGAACTATGGGGAGGGGCAGATCAAACATGTACTGTAGCGACAGGAACAAGGCAACGTAGAGTATTTTTAGAAGCTCCAAATCTTTCTTTTAAAAACGTGAACATTTTTTAAAAACACAAACAAAATTTGGAATTTCAAATATTTTTCAAAAAGACGAACAAAAATTAGAAACCACAAAAGTATTTTGAATTTGTGAACAATTTTTTTGAAAAACGGGAACATTTTTGAAATTCCGAACAAATTTTGAAAGCCCGAACATTATTTGAAACTCCCCGAATTTTTTTTGAAAACAAGTACATTTTTTGAAATTGTGAACAAAATTTTGAAACCACAAACATTTTTTGAAATTCTGAACATTTTTTGAAACACGAACATTTTTTGAATTTGTGAACAAATTTCAAAATGAGAACATTTTTTGAAATTCTGATCAATATTTAAATTTTTTGAACAAGTTCGAAAAGAAAAATAAATTTGAAAAAGGAAAAAGAAAAAATTAAAAAGAAAACAAAAAACGAAAAATGTTCAGAAATTCACGAACATTGTTTTGAAAATATTTAGAAAAGAAGCGAACAATTTTTGAAATTTCTAAACAAAATTTGAAAACAGGAACATTTTTTGAATTTAGGAACAAAATTTGAAAACAGAAACATTTTTCAAATTTTGAACTTTTTTTAGAATCTTGAACATTTCTGGAAAAAGAAAAAATTAAATTAAAAAAAAACAAAAACGGCAAAATGAAAAAAAAGAAAAAGAAAAACCCAACCACAAAGAAAAAGAAAAAAAAAGAAACAAAAAACCGGAGAAAAGAAACAAAAAACCGGTTCAGGGAACCTTCTGGAAGGTTCCCAAAACTGGATGGGGTAGTGCCAACGCGATCTACTCAAATCCTATCCTAAGGTCAGCAAGTAGCCTCATATTGTTGGAGAAACCATTCTTTGCTAACATGGCTCAGCCTAGCAATGGCTGGGAATTTCTTGTCCCAGAATGCAAAAAAAAAAATGTCCGCCACTTTGTTGCTTTCAGCACGTTTTCTAGTTTTATTCTGGCTGGATGGTGTACTAGCTTGGTTTGGCTGGCACTATTGGGTATCGTGGGCGTCTCATCCCTTGGAGCAGATAGGCTGACTAAGAAGATCTTCAAATTGTCTTACCTGAAAAGATGAGTTGCCGGCCCAGTCGCGTCGGTCGGCCGCTCGCCTGTGCGTCGCTCCGGCAACTTGCCGCAACGAGCGGCAAATAGGAAATTCCCACACGCTTGGAACTCCAGCGAACGTATAAGAAACGATTTAACGAAGGACGGACGAAATACGGGTGTTTGACGGACGAACGAAGGATGGGCGAAATTATGGTGGTAAGAAATGTTTCTCCCTTTAATAGTAGGTATAGATTAATACTTGATCGATCGAACACCCTGCTTTGAAAGGTCGGAATATTATGAAATTCAGTTTGCATAAACACGCGTTGACACGAAGGAACCCCTCCTCGCTCCCGTGCAGCTCGCTGAGCGACACCGGGGTGACCAGATCCCCTAGCCCAATGCCCCACCTACTCTTCCCTCCTCGCTACCACCGGCGACGGGTGTTGCCGGGCGAATCCCGTGCGGCAGCGGCGGCGGCGGGGCTGCTTCGTGGCGCGAGATCCGGGCTTTGGCACACAGTGGTCTTCCCTGGTGTTGCGGCTCCTCCGGTGGCCATGCGGGGGCTCGTCGACATGTCCGCCATCCGCCCTCCAGTGGCTGGCTCCAGCCGGCCGTGGGGCTCTGTGGCGGCGTCCGACGAGCCTTGGCCCTGCGAGATCCAGACCTGGCGCTTGCGGGCCTATAGGGTCGATGGGCCTGGGCCGGCCTTCTCCGTTCGTTGGAGGCTGGAGGCTGGGGTTGTGGCATGAGGCTGGATGGTGGCCAGGCAGATCCCTGCCCATTGCTGGCGAGGTTGGTGGTGGCTCCCGTGCGTCGATAGCGGTTGTTGTGTCGGTGGTCAGCGGATCAACGGATTGCGGCGTGTGGGGGTGGTGTCCGAGATTCTCCTGGTGAAGACATGCCCGGTTGTTGCCGGTCGGCAGCGGCGGCGCTCGCAGGCGTCGTTTCCCTCCTCGGTGGCGCCGTCGTGGAGATCTCCGACCTCTCCTACCCTTGGTTCAAAATCTTCGGGCGAAAGCCTCAGATCCGGCATTGGATTGGGCGACGGCATCGTCCTTGTCGCATCCCCTTTGTGGTGTCGCCTGGAAGGGCTTTGCTCCTGTTCATGCATTCCATAGGCTGGACCCTCACCTTGCTCAGACTTTTCCGGGGGAAACCCTAGATTTGGGTCTTCCGGTTCGGACGATGACGGCGTACACTGCCGTTCTCCCTTTTGGGGGCATCATTTTGGAGCAGCTGCTAGATGGAGGGGCCATGAGGTGGAGCGGTGTTACATCTACCGCAACGACGACAACGGATATCGGCGGCGTGGCGCAACGGAGCCACGGCGATGGACGCGCGTAGGTTGTCTGCCGTCATGGCGGCGTTGACAACAGTATGACATGGCAAGGTGAATGCGTTGATCGCTCCTGAAGGTGGGATGACAGAAGATGGTAGCGACTGATTCTAGAACGTGTGCATGCGGTGCGCGTAGAGGGTCTGCTGGACCGGTTGGTGCTCTCGGCTTGCCGGCAGGCGGCATGGTGAGGCCGCTGGATTAGATGTTGTGTGTTGATGCGAGGTCGAGGCACATCATCAGTCTTATAGGTGTAGCGACTGTGGTTGCCAGGAAGGTGTCTTTGGATTGATCCGTGTACTAGTTTTGTCAGGTTATGTTGAATAATATAATAAAAATGTCTGTGTGCATCGTTTGATGCAGAGGTCGGGTGTTCTCCTCCTTCACGAAGAAAAATAAACACGCGTTGACTTTTAAAGTTTTGCAAATTCAGTTTCGGAACGTAACGGGGTATTGTTTGGTTTTGTTATATATATAATTATTTAGGGCCTAGGTCCAAGGGGATGTTAGTGATTTATTAGACCGATCCAAGGCTCGTGCGTCGAAACATAGGAACATTCTCAAAGCATAGGGCCATGTGTTTGTTAATGATGTACGATAAGGCTTTGACTAACGATACTTCATTAATAATGGTTTGTATGACATAAAAGAATAATAATAAGCATGTAAACTACTTTTGAATATATGTATATATATATATATATATATATATATATATATTAACAATTTGTGATGTCATAAGTTAGGTATTAATAGTGCAAGATATCTAGAACCTGCTATTGCTTCTTCGAATAAATCATTTGTATTCAGCCTGAGCTTCTGCATATCTCAAATTTCTCTCAATTTTCTTAAATCTAAAACAATTCTCTATATGGCATTGCACTATTCAGTTCCATGACTTACTTGACAGTATATGGCAATCTTTTATAATTATTATCATTTGAATATTTGGTGCGGATGCGAGCTTGTTTTTTCACATCTCCTCCTTTTCATGTTGATCTAGTTGTTTGGCTTGCGTGGTTTTAATTTTTTCATGAGTGATTTTACTTGTCTCATGGTCAGTTTACACTTGATATTGTATATTGAATTACTGATACGGAGTTTACAGGAACTGAGCAATGGTTCACGTCAATCTGCTGGACTCTTATGTTGTATCACTTAGATACATTTTTTTTTTTTTTGGAAAAGGAGGTTAAAACCCCCGGCCTCTGCATCAATCGATGCATACATCCATCTTTATTAATTATTCAACAAATGTCTGACAAGAACATACATCAAGCCACCCGAAGCCACCACTCACACTTACAAACTCGATAATGTGGAGTGCTCTCACTCCCCATATCTAAAACCGGTGTCGTCGCCGATCCATCCACATAACGTATCGGAACCTACAACCGGTGCAGCAAACCTAAAGCGTGCACCACATGCACACGTTTTAGAGGCCGACATCATCCTCGAACCTCTGACCCATCTTCAGAAAAGAGATCCGCATCATCCTTGCCAGTCCGTCCATCCGTTGACGCCACCACGGCGCCCAACGGCACCACCTCCCTGCGCGCAAACTGCTGGGCACGTCGCGGTCACCGCCGGTACACCGCAGCACCATGCCGCCAAGTACCACCAGCCGACACAGCTTGAAGTCTCTGGAAGATTTGTCGTGCGTAGCACCTGCCGAACAGGCATGACACAGCGTAGCACCTGTCGGTCAGGCATGACTTGACATCTCCACCGAAGCTTCGTGCAAGACGAAGCCGCTCCACCTCCTACCTATGTCCTCCGGCGCTGCTCCACAAACGATGCTCCCAAGAGAGAAACGACACCGCAGTGCCGCCATCGTCCGATCTGGAAGACCAGATCCTAGGGTTTCCCCCGGAGCAGCACGAGTGGGTCAACAGTAGTTACACGACGATGCCTTCATCAAGGCAACGACGTAGAACGCCGCCATCGCCCGCCGACGGCTCGGTTTTCACCGGCAACTATGGCTCCCCGACTCGCAGCTGGGACTAGATGACGGATCTCGAGATCCGACCACCCAGCCGCAGGCCGACCACCTCCGACGGAGGAGATGACCACCACCGCCGGCTGCACCGGGCAGATCAGATCTGACCGGAGGCGCCGCCGACGTGTCCACCAGGCCCTCCACGCCGCCGCGGCCGCCGATCCAAAGCCAGATGGCGCGCCGCCGCAACATAGCCGGTCGGAGCCGCCGACCGCAGCCACCGACGCCGCCCGAACCACGCCATCGCCGCCACGCCGCAAAGATTGGATCGGCCGCGCCTCCACACGTTTAGGGCCCCGCACCAGCCCTAAGATGCGGGAGAGAGGGAGTCCCCCGCCACCGCCGTCGGCCCCCGGGCTTAGCCCGGCGGCGTCCCCTGGCGGCGGCCGAGGGAGGGGAGGAGGGAGTTCGCGGCCCCGGCGGCTAGGGTTTGGGTGCCGCCCGAGTCGCCCTAGCGGGGACGACGTGGGGGCTGGCCACTAGACGTACGTGGAGAAGTACCTTGGAAATTACCTTCGCGGAAGGCTGCACAGTATACGACAGAAGGCTTCACTTAGATACATTCAAAGAATCAATATTGCACTTCTGTTTCTTTTTTGTGTGTGAAGAAATTCGACAATCCAACCTCTGTGGTCAGGTGCCAGAGGGGCTTCTTCGTCTTAATCCATTCATTTATGTGTTCTTTTTTCCTAGTCTAAATTTGTCTGCTCATATCCAGATCGCTTTGGGTAAACATATTATTGCATTATCTGCTTTCAACGTTATTTTTTGGAAACCAAACCTTTTTTCTTGTGATATAGAAATAATACATATTTTCTGCATGTATTCTTATGCAGAAGGTTCCAGCTATGACAGTGGTTAACTATTGAAGTTCATCTGACTCTCTCTCTCTCTCTCTCTCTCTCTCTCTCTCTCTCTCTCTCTCTCTCTCTCTCTCTCTCTCTCTCTCTCTCTCTCTCTCTCTCTCTCTCTCTCTCTCTCTCTCTCTCTCTCTCTCTCTCTCTTCTCTCTCTCTCTCTCTCTCTCTCTCTCTCTCTCTCTCTCTCTCTCTCTCTCTCTCTCTCTCTCTCTCTCTCTCTCTCTCTCTCTCTCTCTCTCTCTCTCTCTCTCTCTCTCTCTCTCTCTCTCTCTCTCTCTCTGGCTCAACTCAAAAATCTCACCAATCAAAGTAGATGGTTAATGGTGGAATAATTTTTGTAGTTTGCGGAAGTACTCAATAATGCACTCGTTTTCCTCAAAAAATTAGGCTTATCAATGCATTAATTGCAATGCATGCATTTGTGACCAATAAATGACCAAGAACAGTTTTATCTTAATCCTTGCATGCAGTGATTTAATGCACCTTGAAATCTGAATATATAATAGGGAGCAATACAATTGAGACTTATAAAAAGGAAAAACTTTGCATATTGTATAATTTTAGTATTATAGATGTTGATATTTTTTCATATAAATATGGTCAATCTTTGCGAAGTTTAACTTTAGATAATTGTTATATGCGGGGTAAAAAGGACTGGAGGGAGTACGATAAGGCTTTGACTAACTATACTCCATTAATAGTGGTTTGTGTGACATAAAAGTATCATAATAAGCATGTAAACTACTTTTGAATACTTAAATAGTTTGTGATATCAAAAGTTAGGTATTAATAGTGTTAGATATCCAGAACCTACTATTACTTCTTCGAACAAATCATTTGTATTCGGCCAGAGCTTCTGCATATCTGAAATTTCTCTCAAATTTCGAACAATTCTCCACATAGCTTAATTTGCACTATTTTTTTGGAACCAAACCTTTTTCCTTGGGGTACAGAAATATATATTTTCTGCAAGTGTTGCTTATGCAGAAGGTTTCGAGCTATGACAGTGGTTAACTATTGAAGTTCATCTGAGATCTGACTTCATATTTGTATATCTTGCTAGTGGCAGGCCAGTTAGCAGGAACCAAACAAATTGACAAGAATCAATGAAGAATAGGGGGGTGGTCTACAGAAGGGCGAGCAACAAGCTATCGATCACGCTCTTGATCGACACCAAGGCAGCCAAGGTTTGTTTCGCCGAGGCTGGCAACGACGTGGTCGAGTTCCTGTCCGGCCTCCTCTCCCTGCCGTTGGGCAGAATCAGCAACCTGCTCACCCAAGAGCGCATGGCCAGCAGCGTCGGTAACTTGCTTGCAAGCGTGGAGATGCGGGATGCCGACTACAAGGGCAAGGAGCAGCACCTGAGCCCGGCCGTCACCCCGGCAACGCTCTGCCGCCTGGAGGAGCTGCTGGGCGCCGAGCTGAGCAACTGCAACACCCGCTTCTACACCTGCGTGAACAGGAACACCGGCAGAAGCTGTGGATTTCTGTCGGCCAGCAGTGGCAGCGCCTGCCCCGTCTGCAAAGGTAGAATGTTCGATCCTATGCATGTTACCAGCGACGGCGAGAATGAGGCCGCGGCAGCTGGCAGGATGGCCTCTGCGTACACCATCAAGGACGACCTCTCGGTGAGTCCGGCGCCCAGCCTGCTGTCGGGCATCACCTTGCTTGCGCATTGCGGCGTCAGGGACCTCAGCGTGCTGGAGAAGAAGACCGTCAAGATCGGCAAGGAAGAGGTAGGTCCGTAGCCGTCCCGTAGGTGCTGTGGTTGGTGTGCTTCAGTTTCTTCGTCTACTCCCGATTAGGTAGTGGTGAGTGGTGCAGCTGGTGACTGATTGATTTATCTCTGTGTTGGGAATGGATCTAGGCGTTGGGGATACTTGCTGCTGCCCTCAAGTCCAAGACCGTCCTCACGGATGTCTTCCTGCCAAAGAAGAATGCACGCTGCAAGAGGGAGCCTCCTGAGGAAGTCATTCACATGTGATTGCTATCCTATCTTGTTATTCACTATTTCGGATACCACCTTTTCTTGAAAAAGATATTGTCCTGAGAGAAACCATTTGACTCTTCGTCTACTGTTGGTACTGGATTTTAATCGTGATAAATAAATTAGTCAAACAATTTTCTTCTGCATTCTGCATACAGCTACCGTGCTGAATCAAAGATTCTGCCAATCAATCCATAAATTAGTCAAACAATTTTCTTCTGCATGCTGCATACAGCTACCGGGGCTCGCGCTGCTCCTTCCTCCCATCTCCCTCCCCTTTTCATGCTCCTTGACCTCTCTTTGTCGCCGGCAGGGCTCCTTCTCCGCGGATCCGGCAAGAGGCTCAGCAGATCCGGCCGTGAACTGTTGTGGCGCCGCCATTTTGTGAGGTGGTTGCGGCCAGGGGGGCGGCAGCCGCCTCACCCGCCCGTGGGCTGGGGTGGTGATTGTGGATCTGGTAGGGTGGCCTCCTGGTCGTCCCGGCGGCGGACGGAGGTGCTTGTCATCCCCTTTGTCCGTGGATCCGGCGGTCGGAGGGCATGATCCCTGGGTTCGGATCCGGAGGAGTCAGATCTGGATCCTTGTTCGGCGGTCAGGTGGGGCGGCTGCTGGGGTGCAGCGGGGCTTGTGTCGGGCGGCGGGGCGGGTCACCTGGGGATCTCCGACGGCAGGGTCGTCTTGGGGCTTCATCCAACGCGGATCTGGGCTGGGGCTTCGAGTTGCGGCACCTTGCGTTGTGTGTG
The DNA here is from genome assembly GCA_039707655.1 of Elymus sibiricus. NCBI lineage: Eukaryota > Viridiplantae > Streptophyta > Magnoliopsida > Poales > Poaceae > Elymus > Elymus sibiricus. Next base: position 1,609,353 of record CM077672.1, on the reverse strand, counting down.
AGGGGTCGGAGGGAGAGACGGGTGGCTTCGACTGGGTGTCCGGCCGCCTGTCACCGGCTTCTGGAGGAGGTCTCCGTCCTTGTACGGCGCTTTCACTCGCGCTGGTTGTCGTTCGCTCAGATCCGGCAAGTTTTCCGGCCGGGCTTGCCTGGTTCATGCAGAGCTGGACATTTGTTGGACAAGATGGTTGTCAGTGGTGTCGCCCTGGTCGGTGGGTTTGCTGGTTCTCAGTGCCTCAAGGTTCGGAAGGGCTCGGCTTTGCTCGTGCTTGACGATGGGGGAGTCTGGTTGCAGGGTGGTGGCCCTATCCTCACCGATTCGCCGCCGACCGCCGCGCAGTCCGTCGCCGCCGCCGCGCCATGGTGTACGAGGATGAGAGCAGCGAGGACTACTCCAACGTGCAGTACATCAGCTCCTCCGACGACGGCATGCAGTACCAGGTGAGTGGTGGAGCTAGGTTTAGGGTTAGGGTTTCTGCTTTGGGGATTTGATCTTTGATTTGGGGGGTTTGGTTCATTTTGCTCCTGTAGATCCCTGCTAGCATTGACGACCAAGACTACATGGGCATTGAGACTGGTCCCACTGTTCCCTGCGCGCACCATGGACTGCCATCTGCGAGGCGTGTAGCCTTTGAGGGATTTGAGACGGGCAGGAGGTTCTTAGTGTGTGCCCAGAAAGTAAGATTCTGCACTTTGTATGTTCTTTGTAGTAAAATGAGTTGGTAGTATTAAAAATGGTGCTAGCAAGTAAGATTATGTTCTACTGATGGTCATTCTTTAGCCATTTAGTAGTACTGATGCTGTGCATTGGAGTAGGCATGTGCTCCTGCACTCCTTGTATATTTAATTTGGACAATAGTTGTTAATTTTATATGTGGCCAGGAGCATAGTTTGCAGTGCACATCATTGTTTAATAGGGCAGCTATGTGATTGTTTAGTGTAGATGCTCAAAGTTCAGTGCTTTATAGCTGCTGTACTTATTGTAATGCTTAAATTAATTGCCTAGGAGATTGGTTTGCAGTGCTGCAGTGCACATGATGTGTTGTTCTTTAGGTCATTGTTAATTGTAGTATTTGGTTCAAATTCAGTTAGATAGTTATGTTGTTCTTTAGTTCTTTGCTTACAATCATATTCTTTAATTGTAATATCTACTGTAGTTGTGATGTTCTTTACTTCATTGCTTACAATCATTTGTCCTGTGTCATTTGGAATTATGTTAGATAGTAACAATATAAGTGTTGAATATATTGCAGGAAGGTCAGAACTGTGGTTTTGTTCAATGGATTGACCCAGAGTGGCCTCCTACAATGCAGAATGCATTGTTGAAGCTATGGGAAATGTATGAAGACAGCAGGAGTGATAGGAAATAACCTGGAGAGTTCACTCACTATTCACCATTTGACAGAAGAAAAAAATAAACTGGAGGCCAACTATGACAAATTAGTTGAAGATGTTCATCAACTTTTCAATGCCCAAGAGGATAGGATGCTGGATTTCAGCTATTTGCAGTCTAAAATGCAGAGTGCAGAGGTTACCAACTCAGTTGTCTCAGATATGAAGACAGAGATGGAGAAGAAAGAGGCAGAGATCTTCAAGCTGCAAGAGAAGTATGTAGTCCTTATGAACCTGACAAAAGCTCAAGGCACTGTTATCCAGAACCTGAAGTTCAACCATTTGAAAGAGAAGGAGGTGCTTAGTGAAGCCAGGAGGAACTTGCAGTTCCAGGTTGATGAACTCACTAAGTCTCAGGAAAAGCTCACCCAAGAGAATCTCCAGCTGAAGCTTCACATGGGTGATCTGAAGAAGGGACATGATAAGCTCACTAAAGGCAGGGCTCGGCTCAAGCTTCACATTGCTGATCTGTTGAAGGCAGAGGAGAAGAACAAGCAGAAGATGAAGGGGATCCAGGCCATCTTGGAGGAATGAAGATGGTGTGGATGAAGATGAAGAGGCTGCTTAGCTGACCTTTTGTAAAGTAGTGTTATAACCTAGTAAATTTGAACAATGGATGTGTACTGTATGGATCTTTTAGTTGGAATTATGGTTGTGTAAGAATCTATTAAGTATGTTGCTTTAAGTTGTGAACTATGTTGAACTCCAGTATGTTATGTTAGATGGTTGAAGTTATCTATGATGCTTTATGTTGCTTTGATAGATGGTTCATAGAATGGTGAAGTTATATGATTTGTGATCTATGTTGCCTACATAGAATGATCTGTTGAAATCTATGTGCTTTGAAAGATGGATGTAGTTATATGATATATGTTGAAATCTATGTTGCATTTAGGGTTCCGTCGATGCCGACAACCCCTAAACCCTACCACCATGGCTTTTTGGGCTCCGTCGATGTCGACAACCCCTAAACCGTACCACTTTGCCTTTTTGGGTTCCGTCGATGCCGATAACCCCTAAACCGTACCACTTTGCCTTTTTGGGTTCCGTCGATGCCGACAACCCCTAAACCGTACCACTTTGCCTTTTTGGGTTTCGTCGATGCCGACAAACCCTAAACCAAACCACTTTGGCTTTTTTGGGCTCCGTCGATGTCGTCAACCCCTAAACCGTACCACTTTGCCTATTTGGGTTCTGTCGATGCCGACAACCCCTAAACCGTACCACTTTGGCTTTTTTGGGCTCCGTCGATGCCGACAACCCCTAAACCAAACCACTTTGCCTTTTTGGGCTCCGTCGATGCCGACAAACCCTAAACCAAACCACTTTGGCTTTTTTGGGCTCCGTCGATGCCGACAACCCCTAAACCAAACCACTTTGGCTTTTTTGGGTTCCGTCGATGCCGACAAACCCCAAACCAAACCACTTTGGCTTTTTTGGACTCCGTCGATGTCGACAAACCCTAAACCATACCACTTTGCCTTTTTGGGCTCCGTCGATGCCGACAACCCCTAAACCCTATCAAGCATTGTAAATAACAGGCATTGCTCATAGCAAATGTAGTACACACCAGGTACTCATGATATCAAGCATTGCTAATAACAAACTTGGTACTCATGACATCAACCATTGCTAATAACAAACTTAGTACACACCAGGTGAAGCATTTCTGAGAGCATTGTTCATAACAGAAAGCATTGTTCATAACAAACATTGTCCATCAAAGAAAGCATGTCAACCCAAAATAAACATTGTTTGGAAACATACATAACTTGCCCCCTCATCTCTTGGGCATCACTGACATAGTTTAGAAACATAACTGATGACACTCAGGTGTTTCCACTTGCAGTAAAGAAGGCCATCCATCCAGAATGACTTGTTGGGCCACCAGAAGTTGAAGCACCAGAAGTGGAACACTACACCACGACACTATAAAGACGACATGCATCTATTGGTAAAAGTGAGCATCGCTGACACTTTTTTTGTCCCAAACTATACCGACACACAGTATGTCAGTGTAAAATAAGCTCATGGCACATTATCTGTCGCCAAAGACTATAAGATCACCAACGTAATTTCTGTCGGCAGATAAAGCCTATAGTGATTGTCTGTGTGTCGCCGATTCGTGGGGACACAAAAAGTGTCGGCGTTGTTTGCTTCGGCCCATGCCTGAAAAATTTAGCGCGGAAAGAGAGCGATGAGCGCGCCACGCGAAACATCGATTCGGACCGGGCCAGCAAAAGAAAAGAAAAAACACATATCTCTCTCGCCCCTCACACAGAAATATCAATCTCATGCCTCTCTCCTCTCGCCACCCACACCCTAAACCTAACCCGATTGCTGCGCCGCCGCCGTCCCCGCCCGTCTGCGCCGCGGCCCCCGACCTGCGCGCCGCCGCCAGCCGTCCGCTGCTCCCTCGGGCCACATCATCCCGACCCCGACCTCCCTCTAGCCCGCAGCACACCATCCGCCCAGTAGCAGCAAGCCGTCCGCCGCGCCATGAGCAGCAGCGCCACCGAGGAGCAGCAGCGCCATCAACCACCACCGGACAGGAGCAGCAGCACCGTCCACCGGCAAGGAGAAGCAGCGCCGTCGGCCACCGAGGATCCAGCGCTGTTCTTCCTCTACCGGCAACGTCTGTTCCTGTTGATCTTCTGTCCTCCGCCCCGCCTACAGAATACAAGAGGTATGCTTTTGCCCCAGCCCCATTTTACTGAACTGAAACTGAAACAGATAGATCTCCCTTTCAGTGGTTGTTTCAATTCATCACAGATAAATCTCTCTTGCAGTCACATCCACACATCAGTTTTTAGCTGAAGCAAATTATTGTAGATGTGCAACCAAAGGAAGAACCCATCTCCAAGTTAGCTTTTATAATTACATCAGACCGTGTCCTGTGCCAATGAGATCCTAATAAACCTAAACTACCGAATATCATAGGTAGGCAAACAAGGGCGCATCCAGACCTGTTTTAGGAGCTCAATGTCCCTATTTTAAGTTTATGTCTATTTGATGTATATGTTCATAGTGAATGCCGATTTTTGCAATAGCATCAGTATTCCGAGTCTCTGCATTTCACTTAGTAGTCTGTGAATCACTTATGAAATTGCAGCCACTATGGACAAAAGATGGATGGATGAGCCTAGGTACAACACACAATTTTAGTGGTTATAGGGTGCTTAGCAATTATTTAACTACATCTTATCTGATGCATATCTATATTTATATAACATGTAGGCACACAAAGGTGTATTTGGAAGGGGTGGAGAATTTCTTAAGCTTCGCATTTTATTTTGTTGCTCTCTTGTGTTATAATCTGCTAGCTATGCATATTTTATCCACTATTGTCTGTTAAGCATCTTGTTCTAACATTTGTCACTTGTAGAAAGAAATATGGTAGGAACAAGAGGAGGAAGCGAGATCCCTCTGCTTGATGAAGCTACGAGGCTTGCCAATATTGCAGAAAATGAGAGAAGGTGAGAGCTCTTATAGAAATCAAAAGGAATGAAGCATTGGGAGGAAACAAGAATTCCCACTGAGAAAGCAGGTTCATCACAACCATCCAAAGAAAAGGATAAAGGTTGTGTACTTCTCATTGTTTAAATTCAAGGTTTCCTCGTAAGATATAGATATACCATTTGTTTCACATACATTGATGCTATTTTTCTAGCCAAATAACTGCACAAGTGAAGTTGCAAATGGAGGACGTAACCTGCGTTCCCAGTCAAGGTTAAACCATGATGTTGAAGATCCCAATAATGAACACATAGGACATGGCTCAGATGACATTCAAGGTATTCTAGTGTTGTTCCATCCTTCTCATTTATCCCTGCAGTCTGAACTTGTTCATTTTCTGGAGAACCATGGGGCATTTGTTTCAGTTCCTAAAGTATGACAGCAGCCTGAAACATATAACTCTAACAAATCATTTAAGAGTTTTTTGTCCCTGCATTAGAGCAGAACATATGAGTGCAGATTTGAATTAGAGCAGAGCATTAGATTTGCATTAGAGCAGAGACTTTTTTAAGTGTGACCATGTATTTACGATACTAAATATGCAATACAAATTATCTGGTGCTGCTCCATCCTTCTCACTCATTATTTTGCATTGTAAAGCAAATGCTTCAGATATGACTGTACAACAAAAAAAGAAGAGAGGAAGGGGTCCCACCGAATTAAAGAAGATATATGATAGAGACCAACCTAAACAAAAAGTCGAACTAAATGAGAATGGTCAGCATGTTTCTGATAGACGATGCATGATTTAGGTTGGTAGGGATGTCGTATTATATCATTTGGTGGCATCTGATCCTGTGGCGAAGGCAATGGTTATCTCAACCAACCAAGACAGCATAGTGGGAGGTGAAGTTCTTGGGCTGCAATATTACGAAGTTCTTGTGAATGTTGTAATGAGAAGAGAGGTGGAGCTTGCTCGTGGATATGATTGAATGTAAACAATGGGCGATGCTCACCACATGTCCATTGCATGGCCATCAAATAGGGTAAAAATATATTTTATACATTTTCCTAGTCAGTGTAAACTATCACCTGATGCTAACTAATTGTTGTTTTTGTAGATCAAACCTTGCACCAAGTCACGGTTGTCATCATCGCAGAGTTCAGGTATTATTCCTGTCAACATCACCATGTTCTATCTGACACTTAGAACTGAGAGCAAGTAGTATACCACTACCAGTACCTCTAGTAGTGTGGATCAACATGTTTTTGCAATTCTATTGTCGAAAGTATTTTATTTTCATTCATCGAGAATGAGTGGTGTTGGCTGTGCTTGCTAGTGTGCACATGCTGGAGATGCAGATGCAGTGGGTGTGCACATGCTGGCTACAACTACAACTTCCACCTCTAGGTGCTAGCTAGCCCAGCTTATTTTTGAAAAATGCTACTAAAAGAATTGACTTGTGCTGTTTTGTCTTGTTTATAGTACATCTGTTTGTGACCTGGTACGTCTATTTGTGACCTGTTTGTGTCCTGGTACAATCTTCAAAGCTTGTTTTTTTTCTGGTTCCTCGTTCTGTCCTAGGGAGAATGGGGAAAGCATGAGAGAATTTAAGATCTTTCTGTAACTAAAATTTCTATCATATGCACCAGTTCTATCCCATTAAAGTTCCACTGATGCGCTAAAATGTATCATTCCTCCTGTTGATTCTTAGAATTTACTGGCCTTGTCTCTCCACTTGAATCTTTGGTTGATTGCTCCTCCTATACTGGATCATATTGATTTGCATCTGGGTTATACTACTGAATCCTCTAGTTCTCTATTATCAGTTGAGCTTTTATTTGAAGCATCGTTTTTCTGTGTATTTTTCCCTCAGTGAGGATCTGTCTGTTAATATAACTGCTTTATATATATGCAAGGCTCCCCTGCTATTTGGATGTTGAGGAATTAACAAGCAACGATGGTTTCCTTAGGTTAGGAAATGACATTTTGGACTAAAAATATCATCTCTTTTGGACTGAAAATATAGAACATCTCTGTTTTTGTACAGAACTTGTAGCAGCAGTCACTATACTATTTTTTATCATCTCTTTTGGACTGAAATATACAGTATTTTGTACAAATAGTAATGGTTTGCACCCCCAAAAAAAATGATTTGCGGTTGCCACCTTTCCTTTTCCTTCCCGTGTTCCACACTGGAGACTGGACTGGCCTGGCACTGTAGCTTAGGGTTGTGTGTCAGTTTGATATATTATGGAAAACCCGCTGCCGAGCAAGCCTAGTACAAGAATCAGTAAAACTCATGCATGGTTAAGGAAATATGGTTGGCACATCACTAACTTGGTATAGATCCACAAGAAATCACTAACGTTGTTGAGCATATAGGTCCGGATGCACTATGGTCCAGAAAATCACGTCTCTTCCATCCTGACTTCATTTTGTTGCATGTGCTTCTCATTTTCTAAGATTGCTCAAAGATACAAGTTCTTTTGCAGGGACAAATGGGAGAAAGTAGCTAGTACTGAAGTTGATCTTGGATGTTCCGCTGATCGCTTTTGTCCATAACATGGAACATGGTCGTCTCATTTTGTTCATATGGAAGTTGATGTCGGCTTGACCAAAGACCGGGTATCTTCCATAATATTTTGTAGTAGTCAAGAGATCGAACAATTGGTCTCTTGAGAACTTGCTCATCATATTTTGTAACAAGCCATGACCTGATTGTCAACTTGCGTATTTCCTTAATGGCTGTAGCTAACTTGAGTGAAGAAAACTAGTGAATCTTCTATATATGTTGAATGAATGCATTGGCTGTTATCTTGTGATGAATGGAGGAGTGCAATCGGAACATATATGTTGAATGAATGCATTGGTTGTTATCTTGTGATGAATGGAAGAGTGCAATTGTATTGGAACATGATTTGAATATTATGATTTTAATTGTATTGCGTTCTGACGGATAAACTGTCGGCATAGATATGGCCGTTGTATTATCTGTCGGCAGATGTAGTATCAGATAGACTGTCGGCGTAGCTATGGTGTCACTCAATCCGTCGGCATAGCACAGTGTCAGATGAACTGTCAGCATAGAATAGTCTGTCGGTGTAGAAATGTCTGTCGGCGTAGATCTCACCAACGTTGTCATACTTTCTGTCGGAATAGATTTATCTGTCGGCGAAGAGCTTTCCCGGCAGCACTATAGGCGACAACTCCTTTCTGTCGGGAAAGGTCTTTGCCGACACTAAATGTGTCGCCTTAGGTGACCTATGCCGACAGATTGTTTGACGCTGCTTTGAGTGTCGTGGTGTAGTGGAAGCTCCAGCAGCAGATCTTGGGGCAGAGAAAGGCCTTGGATACCTTGCACCAGCAGAACTTGCAGGTGGAACAGAGTGAGTAGCTTCATCAGCATTCCTTGATCTTGCAGATGGCTGCTGTGATCTTCCAGGTTGGGGCTGAGATCTTGCAGGTGAAGTAGCTTCATCAGCATTCCTTGATCTTGCAGATGCCTTGCATAAAAGAAGGAAACATGATACTAGTTAACAAGCTGGTGGCTCTATGAAGAAGGAAACATGATACTAGTTAACAAGCTGGTGGCTCTATGAAGAAGGAAACATACAAAAATACAAATCATGGTACTAGTTAACAAGGGGATTACAACATTCTTATTTTTTCTCAAAGCCAACTCTGGTTTTAATTGTTTCTTGCAGCTGGTGTACCTATGGCCTTGAAGCCCACAGTTGCTGCATGTTATAGTGGCCATTCTTGAACTGTCCTTTGGCTTTGGAACCTCAAATCTGCCCTTTATCCTCTTCTCTTTCTTTCTTCCCTTCTTCACATGAAATTTTGGTGGCTCTATGTCTGGTCCAGTTGTCTTTGTCCAATCATGTTCACCAGGAACAGGATATATCATTGGTTCATATGCAGCTAGGTAAAAAGGTTTTTTGAAGAATTTACACACATAGTCCTCTGGAAACCTTTTTGCCTTGTTAATTGCTGATATTGCATGGTTGCATGGTGTGCCACTCAGGTCCCACTTTCTGCAACCACATGTATGAAGTTCTAAGTTGACAGCATGTGTTTGCTGCCCACTGGTTACTTGCCATAGATTTACACCAGCTTGAATGGGTTTGCAGAATCTGGCCCTTTCCTTTTCCACCTCTAGCTTCTCAGCATAATGGGGTGTGATCTCCCACAGAGCTGCCTTTCCACACTCTCTATTCCTATGCCACCTCACCATCTGCTTATCCTTAATACCATCAACCATAGTCCTAATAGGTTTTTTTCCTATAATTAAGGATGTACTTGTTGAACACCTCAGATAGGTTGTTAACAACCAAGTCTGTCTTACAGTTAGTGTCAAAAGCATGCCTAGCCCAGAATTTTGCAGGTATTCCACTCAGCCACTTCCAAGCTTCCTCACTCTCATTTTTCAGATCATTCATTGCAATGATAAACTTGTGTTGGTTATAAGCATAGCTGGCATTATCCATGCATTTCTTAAGATCTTCTCCCCTAAACCCAGCATTCTGGAAGTTTGCATACAGGTGTCTAAGGCAAAATCTTTGGTGGCAGTTTGGAAATACTTGATTAACTGCATTTAGTAGCCCCTGTTGACATAACATATCATACTAAGCTTGTGGAGTACTCAAGCTACTGACTACAACATAACAAATTTGCATAAAGATAAACAAGAGGATGCATGCATACCTTCTGTCTATCAGACATGATAGTATAAGGACCAAATTGTCCAACTTCTCCTCCTAGACATATCTTGAGTTGGTGGAGAAACCAGCACCAGTTTGCTGTATCCTCTTGTCCAACAATACCAAATGCAAGTGGAAAAATATTGTTATTGCCATCTCTGCCAGTGGCAGCAAGGATTTGAGCTCTAGTGGTCAGCTTAATAAAGCAGCCATCAACACCTATTTTTGCATGAAAGGAACAAATTCAGTCACTATATAAAACTACTACTACACAATTCTAAATATATGTATGTCATCTACACAATTCTAAAGGAGCAAGTTTATTCACTATATAACACTGCTAAACAAACTGAAGCTCTAGTAAACAATGCTATATATGTATGTCATCTGCAAGCAAATTTGACATGTACATCAACAAAACCTACTAAATAAAGCATTAAAACATGTCACTAACCAATGAATGGTCTGCATCCCTTGAGAAAGCCCTCCCTTGCTCCATTGATGCAGAAGAACATAGCATGAAACCTTGGTCCTGGATGTGGTATTTTTGTAGTAGGTTTTGGAGTTACAGTTGTAACTACAACTCTACTCCCAGGGTTTGTATCCATGATGGTTTGAGCATAGTCCCTCAGCCTGGGATACTGCTTCTTGTGCTCTCCTAACACAGCCTCTACAGCAAGGTTTTTGGCCCTATAGGCCATGTGCCTGGGCACATCAACACCATACTTCTCATTGCAGTTGTCAATCAGAGTCATTATGCTTGTGGTTGGATCAGACCTGAACAATGACTCATAGGTCTATGCAAGCCACTTTGCACTAACCCTTGATGTCTCTGTACTGCTAGGGCAGGTGTGCTGCAGCCTCATCTTTTTTATTACAAATGTCTTTTCCCCTTTGATAACTGATGCAACTATGAAGAACTGGCAATGCTCTTGTTTGCAACAAACAATGATCCTTTTGTCTGAGTTTCTGTGATACCTGAAATTTCTGGCCTGTGTAATGTGCAAGCTCAACAAAGCATCTCTGAACTGCTGCTGATTTTTAAAGCACATGTGCATACATAACTGCTGATGTGGTTGCTCCAGTTTGTCATTATACCATATCCTTGGTTTCCTTTTCTTGGCCCTACTCTTCCTTCCTTTTGGTAGCACAAAAGCTAGTGGCTCATATCCATCATCTTCACTGTCCAATAGCAACCCAGTCTCTTCTTCATCTGATGAAGGTTTGAAATCAGGTTTCAACTCCTCTAACACATTAGAATGTGACCTAGTGGTGGGGCCTCTCCTAACTGGCAGTTTCTGCCTCTTTTTGGCAGGTTCTTGCATGGGTGGTGCTTCTCCTGAAACAACATTCACATCCTCCTCCTCCTCCTCCTCCTGATGCTCCTCCATCTCAAACAAGTCCTCAACCTCAGTGCCACCCTCATAATGTAGTTGTTCCATTTCTGAATCTTCATCCTCTGCTAGTTCTTTCTCTGCTAGTCTCTCTCCCTCTATTATCTTTGTGCCTTCAGCAATTATGTACTTCTGCATGCAGAAAGGGTTGTTATCACTGTCATATGTACCCTCCTCTGCCTCTTCTTCCACCACAGATTTCAGCTTCCCCTTGATAACATTTCTGCCCTCTTGTGTGCACATAGCAGTAGGTTGTACTGCACTACTGTTGCTGCATTGACTCTCAAAAACAACACCATGATCATCAACAGCAAGCATAGGAGGCTCTCTGAGATCATACACAACAGGTTGTTCATATAAAACTGTGGCTAATTGTTCCTCTTCTCTATGAGATACAGTACTGACAGGTGATGTTGCCCTCACTAACAAATTCATAACTGTCCTCATTCTGCCTCTTAATTTGCTGCAATTTGATGTTTGTGTCTATCAAATCTAGGCCATACTCTCTCTGCTCTCCTATGCCTGTATTCCCCATGTGGTACAGTTCATCATAGAAGTTAAATCCTTGTGTTTGCATCAGTGCATACAGATTCAGAAATGTGACATCTGAGCTGCATATCTTCCTATCCAAATTATGCTGAGCATCGAAGTGAATCCTAACATCCCAAACAGCATCATCCAAACTACACGTGACGGCAAAATTATACATTTTAAGTAAACTTCAAATCCTAACCCTAGCCCCAATCATTGCAGAAAGAAGAGAGGAGAGGACTTACAGCACGCCACCCGATCCATGGGTCCAGTGATTGCTCGTGGTAGGGTTGGCCACCCAAATCTCAGCCAGCCGCAGCCGCTGCTTCATGGATAGCGGCGCCTCCATGCCCTCATCGTCGTTGTAGTAAGATGAAGAACTGGAGCCCCCGCCGTCGAGATTTGGGTGCGCGTCGCTCCCGAGAACGGGAAGGTCTCCGTAGCCGCCCACAACGCCACCGCTGCTACAGCCACCGGCACCGCCGCCGCCCGGAGTAGCCATCACCAGAGAGCCGCGCGGAGAGAGGGAGAGGAGAGAACTGCTAGGCGCTAGGGTTCGTCTTGTTCGAACCGGTTCGACCGAGCCAAGAACGACCGAGCCGGCCTCGTCCTAGTCAGCCGAGCGGCCCAACCAGCGCGGCACCCGACAGGTGGGGCCGGGAGGTCAGATACAGCGTCAATACGGTGTTATACGGCGCTTAGACCGTTTTGCAACGATTTGCCTCAGACATGGTACTGACATGCAAAAAAAACGAATAGTGGTACTGATTCGTTACAACTGCCCCAAGTGTGGTACTTCCGTGCAATTAACTCCTTTTCTTCTCACATTTCCCTCAATCTTAGTTCAACTTTACGTACGTTCCGCCTTCAGTCTTCTGTTTTGATTTTTTATCCCTTCTCTTAATTATTATTCCACAGTTTTTCTTGAAAATCAGGTCAACTACCCACCACTTATTGACTTATCAAATAAAATTATGTTTTCTTTGGAGAGTCAACAAATACTTTTCTTCTCTCCTACTTTTCTTTTCTTCCAAATGTTCTTCTCTTTTATCTACCTATACCTACTAATAAAGGGAGGTGTGTGTCTACGGTTTTTTGGTCAATCAGTTCTTCATTTGAAGAGTTAGTTGGCTGGCCTACCGGCCCGCAGATGTAAAGAGGTTGCCCCCACCATCCTCTTGAACAGCGAAATCAAAGTGATTCCTGTTGATGGAAGAAAGGCTAATTTCGTTTGATCCGATCCGCCTTCGAGTCTGGCGAGTCGCTATCATCTATTGCCCTAACTTTTTCTATTAGCTCATCTTGTCCGTAGTGATATTTTGGAGAAGGAGCAATTACCGGAGTGAGAAAGGTACCATACTATATTTTTTGAGTTTTTTTTCTATCTGAGGCAGTACTAATTTTTGGTGTGTTCGTCCGACCGTACGATTTGTTTTTTCAATCGAGTGGGGAGTTGCGAGCAGCGATGGGCTGAGCTGGGTCAGCTTCACACCTTTTTCGGACGATTAGGAAGCAGTGAGCAGTGATGGGCTTGACAGAGCGAAAAGTCATCAGTACCTTTGGTAGAATGGCGAACGTGGCCAGAAGTACCAGAACGGAGCCTGCATGCATAGTTTACCCTTGTTCGGGCCTGTATATATATACCTAAAGAAAGACATAGACGTTGCTGCCTCGCAGAGCGCACTGAATCCAATTATAGGCAACCTAATATCATGTGCCTACAATTTTATAGAGCAATTCCCGCAAAAAAAAATTTATAGAGCAATTAATTATGATTAGGATTGTAATAAGGTTCGTTACCTCATAATACTCGGTACTATATCGGCGCACAAGGAAGGCCACGATTGTGGCCTGATCACATTTCCTACGAGGGCAAGTAGCGATCTTTTCTTCTTGTCTATAAAATCAATCTGTCAAGAGGGATACATATATACAGAGTCCAAACGACGTACCCTAACCTAACCACTATTGGTTGCTTCCATGGCCTCCCGGCAATCCTACGACTCATCCGAGGAAGACACCTCCTCCGACGGTTCTGACTACCAAGAGGTGGAGAATCAGCCTCTAAACCAAGCAGCTACGCAGCATGACTCCTCCGACGGAGAAGAATCGGAGGAGGAGACGGGGGGCGATGGGGTGCCCGACGGCCATAACCTCCCAGATTCCCAGTCTGAGTCCGACAAGTCGCCACCGAAGAGGAAGGCGGTCCTGCATGCTGAACCTGTCGAGCCCAAGAGGATGAGGACGGCCGAGTCGCCGCAGCCGAGGATGCAACCTGAGGTCGTTGAACATGCTCTGACTAAGAGCGATGGGGAGAAGCTATTCCAAGACAAGATCAATTCTTATGGGCACCTTGGGCAAGAGGTGTTGGCCCTAGAGGAGAAACATCCTGGGTTGTTTAAGTCTCCGTTCCTGAAGCTCCCTGATGAGAAGGCCAGGACACTCAATGCCAAACTTCAGAAGCAAATTATTGCAAAACTAAAGGCATCGATGCGGCTGAGTGGTATCAAAAAGGAGGTGACAAACTCCCTCATCAACTTGGTCGACTGAAGTCACCATATATAGGTCAGTTGACCAAACTTTTGTAACTCCAGTTATGCTTGCATATAGTCTCATAGTTGATTGTCCGTAATTAGTTTCTTTGTTAGCACGCAATGGGGAATGAGGGACCATGCATCTTGGGTAAAATTAATTACTAAGCTTGATTAGTATATAGTATATATACATAATGCCCATGTAGAATTAAGATGTACCTGGTTATTTATTTCAGTGGAAATACCAACTTTCTCAGGATATATGAGCGCATAGCTTGTTGTCTAACATATAAATCCAATTTTGACATGGTTTAGTATATTGCTGAAGAACGAGGTTGCGTCCATTGTTGGTGGCAAAATATATACTGCAAGCATAATATATACACCGTTAAAAGATTAAATTGGTGAAGGTCAGTATTTAGGTGCCATCGGCTCCAAGCAAAGGGAGACAAATTAACCTAATGCCCTGTCAACTGAAACTGTGTTACCATGTTTTTTTTGCTATCGTCAAAGGCTATAATGTTCCATGCTGTATAAATTCCATTACATGCCCCCGTTTTAGCGAGTGAAATTATTATTTAAGAAAATCTGCTGATTTGATTATCTTAATTAGTATGTTTCCATTCTGTGATGGAAACTTTTTACTGTTGGTATTCTTTTTGTTTGTTAAAAATTGAGCAGTCGAAACATCCAATTGACTTTAATACACTATCATGATCTGATTGATGCAGTCTTAGATTTGTTTTTTCCATGTGTGTGTGTGCGCATGTAGTGTACCTTATATCCTAGCTCGCTCATGTTCATTGACTGATTAACTTTTCGCAACAGAATCTGTGCAATCAAGCTTTTGATAATAACAATCTAGTGATGCAATTATCAGTTTTCACTTGCCCCTTTGTTGCAGACCTGGAGCGAGCCGGAAATGCGTTCAGTTTGTAGGTGTTAAAAGACATTATCAAGAAACATAAGGAAGAGACACCGGAAGTGGGGCCTATTATATTGAGCCACAATTCGCTAGTTGGCTATTTTGGTTTCAGTTCTGCTCAGTATTTATATATACTCTATCTATGTTACTACCGGCGTTATCGAATTTTGGTTCAGTCGGACATTTCTGAACGATTGATTTAAGTACTAATGATCTGGGGTCTCTCTGAACTGGGCCTCTTAATTCATACATTTTGTTGAAGTACATGCATACGGATCGAGGTTATCTATTGTGCTTGTTAATTATTCTGCTGCTGTAGACATGAGAGACCACGACACCTGCGCTTTGATTTGTTGTGGTTTCATCAGTAATTTCATTCGTTGCGGATTACCGCCCACGTTCACAATATTCTTGGAGAATTGCCATTAATTGGATAGCACATAGATAGAGGTGCATCTCTTGGAACTAGTGCAAAGCTATGTTCACAGGCAGTGGCGGAGCTTGCAGAAGATTACTGGGCGGGCTGGGCAGGCCAAACTGCAAGAAATTGGGATTTCCTCGGCCCATGGGCTGGCTATATTAGGAGCAGGTGCTGCAAAGCTGGGCGGGCCATGGCCCATGTAGCCTTGCTGAAGCTTCGCCAGTGCTTACAGGTCTTCGCCGGCGAGTAGCGTGAACCCGCAGTCTCGTGCCATGGGCACGATGATAGAGTTGTTCAGTCGCGAACCTGTTGGACACTGAAGATGCAGCCATTATCTGGGCAGTAGCAATGAGCATTTGCAAATCCAACCTCATGTTTCTCTTTTCTGCTGGTTGCTGATGAATTCGTTGCAGCCATACATTTCGTTTGAACATGGCACTTTCATGGCATCGATCAATTGCTCAAGTCCGGCTCAAGGAATAGCTACTGTTTTCGCAACAGAGAACACAAATATGCCCAGCCTCACTACATATATATCCGACATCAATAGAGAACACAAAACGTGCGATGTAAGAAAATTTTAACATAACAATCAGCAGCAACAAAAAAAAGGACAGTAAACCAGCAAAGCGCACACAGTGAGCAATGCGCCTACTCGATCCTTTCATGAGATCAAAACAACAGAGTGCAATGCAAACTGAAAGGACGATATCAATCGTCTACATAGGGTGCTCCTCAGTTATGGCATGGAAAATTTCATTCAGTTGCGAAAATATAATTAAGATCCTACATACTAGTAGTAAATAAGCGAGCAGCTAAACTGGTAGATCACTACAAATCACCAGGCTGGAAACTGAGTCCCCACTGCTATGAATTTTGTTTTCAGACACCAACAATCAGGATCCTACACGGCTTAGTGATCTAAACGGTCTTATATTTCTTTACAAAAAGAGTACCATTGGACGGAGCAATAGGATGCACAAGCCAGGTTCAACTACATGGAGATCCCGTGACAGCATAGGAGGAGCAGGTCAATCACTCAGGGCTTGATTTGAAAGACGGACTACCTAGGGCACCTTAAGACGGGTATGGCGGCGTCCTTAGGTTGGGGAGCAGTGAGCCTCGATGAACTTTTTGACAGGCTCAATGGTCTATTGTTTTTCTGAGGGAAGGCTCGATGATCTATCTAGATAGGAACGTGGGAAAATAAAAAATTTCCAACTTTAATTTAATGGCAGTAAAAAAAGTCTAAGATTCAATGGTTTTGATTAATTTGCCTCTTGAATTGGAGGTGAGATGTTTCTAATTATTGTGGGATTTATTATCTAGGCTATTTCTCTATTTATGACCCGTATTATGCTTTCTTTCTGTCAGAAAAAAAGAATAGAATAGAATAGATATATGTTACATACTTGAGAAAGTTGAGAGAAACCGTGACACAAAGTCATAGTGATCAATGTACAAAAGCATTACATGTTGTTTCCTGTGGCCAAAGAAAACTCCACACAATACTTATTTCTTCTCGATTATATCTGAAAGAAAAACAACTCAGACAAGAAAGAAAAAAAAACTTGCAGAAACAAAAGAGTACCGACGATGATTAAACTGAACGAACTAGACCCCTGTGCCTGTGCCTGTGCGTCTGCCTACTTTTTTTTAGTAGCACGTGATCTCCTACTTCTCTTCTCAACCTCACCACGGGCTTGTTCCACGAGCTCGGGCCACAACTCTTCGCAGCATTCAAAGAATTTTTTTTCCTCCCCTGTGCGCACTTTGCGAAACTTACGTTCGCGCTCTTCCTTGCACATTTGCAAAAATATCTTGCGCGAATACTTAATCTTGTCGGTGATGTTGCGCGCTGTTAGCTCGCCATGGCGGATCGGCTTCCCGCCCTTCAGAAACTCGTCTAGAAGTGTGGATACAGGTACGCGCGCTTCACCGTAAGCCTTCTGCAGCTTTCGAGCGGCTTTCAGAAGCCGAAGAATATCCTGGCTATGCCAGTAATTGTACGGTGGCCTCTGCTTCCGCCGAGTTGGTGCGCTGGAGAAAGCGTTGTCGGAGTCGGAGTCGGAGTCATCACCGTTGCCATGAGAGTTGCCGCCGCTGCCGTTGCCATGGAAGTCGCCGCTGCCGCCGTTGGCATGGGAGTCGCCGCTGCCGCCGCCGCCGTTGCTATGGGAGTCACCGCCGCCGCCGCCGTTGCCATGGGAGCCGCCGCTGAGACGAACGAAGTCGCCGTGGACACGGCCTTGGCATAGGAGGCGCCATCGCCTTGGTCGTCCTCATCTTGAGAGTCCTCGATGACTACGATCTCCTTCGGGGCGATCTCGTCATCTGAAATTTCTATAGGGTCAGGGGAACGAAGTACGCTCTCATCATCTGAAATTTCTATAGGATCAGGGCAGGAGACAAAAAAAGGTAGACGGGGAGCCATGGAATTGCTTTGTTAAGCAGATGGTGGTGGTGTGTCGATCGGACGTGCGCGCGCGCATATATATACAACACACAGTGGCGGGAAACCAAAACGTGGTGGCGCCACACTGTTTGCCCGCCAAATGCTAGTTCCCTCCTTTGGTATTACAAGCAAACAAGGAAGGATGGCAATCAGACTTAATCAAATAATTGCTACATAGCAATCAGCGGCTGGTCATATCAAAGGCACCATATTATTTATTTCCATGTATCGAAAGTAATTATGGGAATATATCATACATGTATGGATTTTAAGCTGCGCCAGTACATTCTTTCGTTGAATAGCTACACAAAAAAACTACTCCTATTTGATTTCATGACTCCACAAATACCACATTATTACAACACAAATTATACAAGACAGGAGATTAGAAAAGTCCACATTAGAACCCCCAAACTTGCCACTATAGGTTTAAGATTTAACACCGAACTTCAAAACCGGTCACCCCACACCCTGAACTAACTACTCGGTTCAGGAATTCATTCCCAGTTTTGACTCTCAATTCACTGGTTTTGATCTCGTTGGCTGCTGACTGGCTAAGCGACGTCAGCTAGGGAGACTAGTCGTCGGAGCCCGCAGCCCCCTCCCACCCTCTCTCTAATTTTTCCCAAGCCCGACCCCGAGCGCCCTCCCCCATACAGCCGCTGCCGCCGACAAGATGGCTCCGGCCGCCACCGGCAACCCACGAATAGAGGCGCTACACATCTGCTGCACTCTTCTCCCCCACCCTGCCATGCCTCCTTCAGTCATCCTCTCCATCTCGGCCATCTACGTTGTGCCATCGGAGCCGGGGAGCGTCAGGATGGGGGTAGCGGGCACACCAGCAAGAACCACACTACTCTCGCCCATGATTGCGGTATGCGTGTGCGTGGTGCCGAACAACACCCTGGCCGTACACCTCGTGCAAGAGGTGTGTGTCCATCCCGCCACCCAGTGCCGCCCGGGACAGGTTGCTCGGCGTCTCCACGAGCGCCAGATCCTAGTCAACCTTTCCGGGCTCCGCTGCTGGGTCTGCCATGCGGAGGTCATCGCCTCGGGGGCGCCATCATCAAACGCGAATGCGACCCGCCATGACATGGACAGGAAGAACGAAGTCAGCCACCCCGGGCCGATCCCAGCTGAGATATTCAGCCGTGAAAGAGACCACCGAGCACTACTCGTCGAGCTCCTCCAGTAACGTCCAGTTGCCCCTGCATGGCTCTCCCTCAGGCCACAACTCTCGGCAACAGCTGGGATAGCGAATGGATCGGTGAGATCGGACCGAATGATCGCCATGACCGCACTGGCGAGCCATAGCCCATAGGTCGATACACTCCAGACAGAACACGTGGTAGAACATCGGCGAGGCAAACAGCAGCCGTAAAGATCTATTGTTGCCAGAGGGAGAGAGAGAAGAGAGATGAGGTATTTTTTCCTTTTCCCTTTTTCCAGGTGGATCCCACATATAAGAAGGGGTCAAGCTGACATGGCTTGCCCAGTCAGCCGACAACGACGTCAAACCACTTAACTTAGTCAAAACCGAGCGTCGGGTCGATTCCTGAACCGAGTATTTAGTTCAGGGTGTGGGATGACAGGTTTTGAAGTTTGAAGTTGAATCTTAAACCTAGTGGCAAGTTCAAGGTTGTAATGTGTGCCTTTCTCATCCTGAAACAATATTGCTATGCTGTTTTAGTCGAGTTTGTATTCGCAAGGACAACAAACACATGACTAGATGAGCGCACGTTTCCTGGTCTTGTATACTCTGTCATGATTATTAATTATTACGGAAAATTAAGGTGGAAAAAGGATGTAAACATGCTGGTGCGTCACCGAACATAAGCATTCTATAAACATGACCATGTTTGATACGTTCAAACTGTTACTAGCACGCTAATTTGAGACGCTAATTCTTATTAGGTGCAGAGTCCAGATTAGTTATTAGGTTCAGATTAATTCCGTATTAGGTGCAGAGTCCAAATTAGAACCCGTTTCAGAGTCCAGATTGTATTTTCTTTGAGCCGGCTTGTCAATCAAGCTATTCCTCTTATATGGTACCAGCGTCACCTACCATGGTGGACGATGACAAAGCCGATAGCGGCAACATCAACCTCGTGCTCAAGGAGTTAGCGACCCAGCAGAAGGCGATGATGGCACAACGGACCACCGATCACGCCTTCATGGATGGCCTCTTCTAGTGCCTCGACACCTTGGAGCAGCGCCCAGTGGCGGAGCCAGGATTGGAGAAAGGCCCGGGCCCAAAATATTTTTTTGCCGCGAGGGAAAAGCTTAACGTCCATAAGGCTTTTAGCTACCTCAAAAGATACCCCATCCAAAATATCGCTCAATTGCACGAAAAATTTAGAATTTAAACGGTGCTTAACTATACAACAAAATAGATAAAAATATGGGGGCTGCTACGCGTCGGCCGGCGGATTCTTTTAAAAGATCCGCCGCCTCGCGAGCCGTTAGTTCTGACGAAATCAAGCGGCTGAACGTCTTCCTCTTCTTTGCAACAAAGATCTTGCTGCGGAAACACTTGTAACAAAGATTGTGTTGCGGTTTTTTTTGCAGCATAGGTTGTGTTGCAGGATTTTTTTTTGCAACATAGGTCGTGTTGCAGAAATTTTTTTCGTCTTCGCTTTTTTTGCAACAGAGGTATTGTTGCGGAAAAACTTTGCAACTGTGGTGATGTTACATAATTTTTTCTTTGTCTTCGCCTCTATATGGTGTTACGGAAGAAAGTTTTGCAACATGACCGATATTGCAAAAAAAATATTGCAACAGGTTGGATGTTTCAAAACAGAACACCATCGTCATTCGCCGCAAGCCCAACGGATAATGGTAAGGGAGGAGCGGCGGCGCCCGTCCCCGCCATGGCACCGCCGCCGGCGAGCGTCGTACCTCCGACCAGGTCGCCTCATCGCCATCCTCCTCTCCGGGAAGGTCGATGCCATTGATTTCCGCCGAGGCACTTGTGTACAGGAGAGAGAGTTGAGGAAGGAGATAAAATGAAGGAGAGAGACGTGCGTGGGAAAAAGATAAGATGAGGGAGAGAGACGTGCGTGGTCCAGTAGGCCACGCATCAAGCAACGGAGGCGGCGGACGCCCACGGTAGATCGGCCGTCTAAAGGTAAGAGTTTTCCTAAAAATATGACAAAAACTACAAAGAACAGTACATGATAAAAGATTACCAAAATCAATGGTTTGCTTCTTGAGTGCCTCGGCGGAAATCAATGGCATCAACGGTAGAAGAAGAGCCAATACCTTCAAGACATCAAAAGCAAAATTTCATAAGAGAAAGCATAAACATCAAGTAAAACAATTATCATTGATACAAATCTAAAAACTTACCATTTCAACGAGGTAAATGCCCTTTGCGAGACCTATATGATTGAAAGCGATATGCAATATCATCATCATCAATACTTGCAAATACAACACGCTCAATATAGCAAACCATCCTATATAATTCAGCAATCGGCACCCATCGGTGAAAAAAATCTCTTCATCTTCTTTTTCTACAATATGGAACAAAATTGGCAATTACATCAATTTAAGTTCAACAATGCCCTAGATATATTACTGGATACATACACGCGCACACATTATTTAATTAAATTTCAATTCGGAGCAGTTTATACATTGATGCAAGTAGAACATGGTAAAAGTGAAAAGCATCAGGGCCGGAAAACAAGGAAAGTATCAAAGAAAAATACAAGTCGCAGCAGCCGGCAATGAAGCAACCAGCAGGGGATGGCGCGCCACGCGGGGCCCCGGGAGAACAACGCACAGGAGTTGGGCGGCGGCCGGGAGCAGGGGGAAAGTGGGGGCGGGCGGAAGCGGACGATGGACGACGCCATGGTGGCGGACGGCGGTGATGACCCACAAGTATAGGGGATCAATCGTAGTCCTTTCGATAAGTAAGAGTGTCGAACCCAACGAGGAGCAGAAGGAAATGACAAGCGGTTTTCAGCAAGGTATTCTCTGCAAGTACTGAAAGTAGCGGTAACAGATAGTTTTGATAGCAAGATAATTCGTAACAAGTAACAAATAGTAACGGTAACAAAAGTGCAGCAAGATGGCCCAATCCTTTTTATAGCAAAGGACAAGCCGGAACGAACTCGTATAATAAGCAAAGTGTTCTCGAGGACACATGGGAATTTCATCTAGTCACTTTCATCATGTTTGCTTGATTCGCATTCGCTATTTTGATAATTTGATATGTGGGTGGACCGGTGCTTGGGTGCTGTTCTTACTTGAACAAGCCTTCCACTTATGATTACCCCCTCTCGCAAGCATCCGCAACTACAGAAGAAGAATTAACATAACTCTAACCATAGCATGAAACATATGGATCCAAATCAGGTCATACGGAATAGCGCATAAACTAGGATTTAAGCTTCTGTCACTCTAGCAACCCATCATCTAATTACTACTCCACAATGCCTTCCCTTAGGCCCAAAGATGGTGAAGTGTCATGTAGTCGACGTTCACATGACACCACTAAAGGAAGCAACAACATACATATCATCAAAATATCGAACGAATACCAAATTCACATGATTACTTATGACAAGACTTCTCCCATGTCCTCAAGAACAAAAGTATCTACTCACAAATCATATTCATGTTCAAGATCAGAGGGGTATTGAATAGCATTAAGGATCTGAACATATAATCTTTCACCAAATAAACCAACTAGCATCAACTACAAGATGTAATCAACACTACTAGCAACCCACAGGTACCAATCTGAGGTTTTGAGACAAAAATTGAATAAAAGAGATGAACTAGGGTTTGAGATGAGATGGTGTTGGTGAAGAGGTTGATGAATATTGGTCCTCCCACGATGAGAGGATCGTTGGTGATGTCGATGGCTTCGATTTCCCCCTCCCAGAGGGAAGTATCCCCGGCGGAATCGCTCCGCCGGAGAGCAAAATAGCTCCTGCCCAGGTTCCGCCTCGAGACGGCGGTGCTTCGTCCCAAAAGTCTTCTCTTTATTTTTTCTAGGGAAAATGGCTTCATATAGCAGAAGGAGGGGGGCAGAGGCCAGCTATGGGCCCCACAAGGCATCAGGACGCGCCCGGGGGGGGGGGGGCGTGCCCTGTTGCCTTGTGGGCAACTAGTGGGTCCCTGATACGTCTCCAACGTATCTATAATTTTTGATTGTTCCATGCTATTATATTATCAATCTTGGATGTTTTTATATACATTTGCAGCAATTATATATCATTTTTTGGGACTAACCTATTAACTTAGTGCCCAATGCCAGTTGTTGTTTTTTGCCTGTTTTTGGTTTTCCAGAATATCAGTACCAAACGAAGTCCAAATGCCACGAAACTTTTTGGAGATTTTTTTCTGGACATAACAAGTACTGGAAGCTTCGGGAGAGGACCAGAAGATGAAGCGGTGGCCCACGAGGCACCACGGCGCGCCCCAGGGGGGGCGCGCCCTGGTGGCTCGTGGGGCCCACATAGCTCCGTTTGACCTAATTCCTTCACTATAAATTCTCTAAAATCGGGAAACTAACAGAGGAGTCCACGAAATACTTTTTCCGCCGCCGCAAGCTTCTGTTCTCGAGAGATCCCATCTGGAGGCCTTTTTGGGTACTCCGCCGGAGGGGCAATCGATCACGGAGGGGCTCTCCGTCAACCTTGCGGCCCTTCCGATGATGCGTGAGTAGTTTACCACAGACCTTCGGGTCCATAGTTAGTAGCTAGATGGCTTCTTCTCTCTTTTTGATCTTCAATACAATGTTCTCCTCGATGTTCTTGGAGTTCTATCCGATGTACTCACTTTTTGCGGTGTGTTTGTTGGGATCCGATGAATTGTGAGTTTATGATCAGATTATTCATGAATATTATTTGAGTCTTCTCTGAACTCTTTTATTCATGATTATTATAGCTTCGTATTTCTCTCCGATATATTGATTTGGTTTGGCCAACTAGATTGATTTATCTTGCAATGGGAGAGGTGCTTTGTAATGGGTTCGATCTTGCGGTGCTCAATCCCAGTGACAGAAAGGGACATGACACGTATGTATCGTTGCTATTAAGGGTAAAAAGATGGGGTTTATTCATGTGTGAGTTTACTTTGTCTACATCATGTCATCTTGCTTAAGGCGTTACTACGTTCTTTATGGACTTAATACACTAGATGCATGCTGGATAGCGGTCGATGTGTGGAGTAATAGTAGTAGATGCAGGCAGGAGTCGGTCTACTTGTCTCGGACGTGATGCCTATATACATGATCATTGCCTTGGATATCGTCATGATTATTTGCTTTTCTATCAATTGCCCAACAGTAATTTGATCACCCACCGTATGCTATTTTCATGAGAGAAGCCTCTAGTGAAAACTATGCCCCCCGGGTCTACTTCTATCATTTATTAAAAATCCTAAAAATACCTTGCTGCACTTTTACTTTATTTATTTTATTTTATATTTTAGTTTAATCTATCTATCTATCACCATGCAATTTAATCTTGCAATTAACCGCCGAGGGATTGACAACCCCTTGTTTGCGTTGGGTGCAAGGATTTGTTGTTTTGTGTGCAGGTACTGCTAACGAGGTGTTGCGTGATTCTCCTACTGGATTGATAACCTTGGTTTCATAACTGAGGGAAATACTTATCTCTACTGTACTGCATCTCCTTTCCTCTTCAGGGAATTACCAACGCAGCTCACAAGTAACAGGAAGAATTTCTGGCGCCGTTGCCGGGGAGACATCATCAACATCTATCAAGTACCTACGCATAAAACTTTCATCTCCTTGCATTTATTTTATTTTCCTTTTCCTCTCGTTTTCATCTCCCCCACTTCTAAAAAGTTTTTACAAAAATACAAAAATATTTTCCGTTTGCCTTTTTCTTGTTTGCTTGTTTGCTTGCTTGTTATCTTGTTTGCGTAGCCACGATGTCTCAAGAAAATACAAAATTGTGTGATTTTTCCAATACTAATAATAATGATTTTATTAGTACTCCAATTGCTCCTCCCGCCGCTAGTGCGGAGACTTGTGATATTAATGCCGCTTTGCTAAATCTTGTTACGAAAGAACAATTTTCTAGTAGTCCTAATGAAGATGCTGCATCCCATCTTAACACTTTCGTAGAATTGTGTGATATGCAAAATAAAAAAGATGTGGATAATGATATTGTGAAATTAAAATTATTTCCGTTCTCGTTGCGGGATCGTGCAAAAATTTGGTTTTTATCTTTACCACGAAATAGTATCGATTCTTGGGATAGGTGTAAAGATGCTTGTATTACCAAGTATTTTCCTCCCGTGAAAATTATTTCTCTTAGAAATCAGATTATTAATTTTAAGCAACTTGATCATGAACATGTTGCCCAATCTTGGGAAAGGATGAAATTATTGATAAGAAATTGCCCTACTCATGGTTTAAATTTATGGATGATCATACAAAAAATTTATGCGGGATTAAATTTTGTTTCTAGAAATCTTTTAGATTCCGCCGCGGGTGGTACTTTTATGGAAATTACTTTGGGAGAAGCTACGAAATTGCTTAATAATATTATGGCAAATTATTCACAATGGCATACTGAAAGAGTTCCTACTAGTAAAAAAGTGAATTCTGTTGAAGAAATTAGTACTTTGAGTGATAAAGTTGATGCGCTTATGAAATTGGTTGCTAGCAAAAATACTCCTATTGATCCTAATGATGTGCCTTTATCCACCTTGATTGAGCAAAATAATGATCCCGTAGATGTGAATTTTGTCTTGTGAAACAATTGTAATAATAATGCTTATAGAGGTAATTTCAATGCTAGACCGTTTCCAGGAAATTCCTATGGTAATTCTTATAATAATAATAATAATAATAGGATGCCCTCTGATCTTGAAGGTAATATTAAAGAATTTATTAATGCTCAAAAGGTTTTCAACACTATGATAGAGGAAAAATTAAGTAAACTTGACGATATGTCTAGGAGCATTGATAGAATTATTCATAATGTGGAAAATCTTAAGACTAAAATTTTGCCACCAAAAATTGATATTAATGAATCAATTAAAGCTTTATATGTCTCCATGGATGAGAGTAAGAAAAGAAATGCTATGCTAAAAGCCAAACGAGAATTTTTAGAAAAAGCGATTCCTCCCGGTTTTTATCGTAGTAATGATGAGGATATTAAAATGATTGGTGTTTCATCTATTGATTCTTTGTTTAGCAATATAAAACTTGATGAAAAGGGGACTGAAGAAGAGTCAACTTTAGCTAGAAGGCGTTCCCATAATTCGGAGGGTGAAAATCTTGATAAAAAAATTGATAAAAGTGGGTTTGGAGAGGTAAAAACTTTAACTAGCGATGTGCCCACTCTCTTGGATTACAAAGATTTTAATTATGACAATTGTTCCTTGATTGAATGTATTTCTTTGTTACAATCCATGTTAAATTCACCCAACGCTTATGAGCAAAATAAGGCTTTTACTAAACACATCATAGAAGCAATGATGAAAGCGTTAGAAGAAAAGCTAGAATTAAAATTTTCAATTCCTAGAAAATTATATGATGAATGGGAACCCACCATTAAAGTTAAAATTAAAAATTATGAGTGCAATGCTTTATGTGATTTGGGTGCTAGCGTTTCCACAATTCCAAAATCTCTATGTGATGTGCTAGGTTTTACCAATATAGATGAATGTTCTCTTAATTTGCACTTGGCGGATTCTACTATTAAAAAGCCTTTGGGTAGAATTAATGATGTTCTTATTCTTGCAAATAGGAATTATGTGCCCGTTGATTTTATTGTACTTGACATTGAATGCAATTCTTCTTGCCCCAGAATACTTGGTAGACCATTCTTACGAACCATAGGTGCCGTTATTGACATGAAAGAAGGGAATATAAAATTTCAGTTTTCATTAAAGAAGGGTATGGAACATTTCCCTAGGAATAAAATTAAAGCACCTTAGGGCCACTTATGGAATCAACTTGAAGGATGATAATACTTGAAAGTATGCATTATGCCTAGCTAGGGGCATAAAACAATAGCGCTTATTGGGAGGCAACCCAATGAATAAAATAAATTTTTACTTTTTGTTTCTGTTATTGTGTGTTTTTACATTTATGCTACTGTTATGATTGAGTTTTTATGTTTTAATTAGTGTTTGTGCCAAGTATAATTGATGCTGTTTGGAAAACAGAATGTTTTGCGTCCAGTGCTGGAATTTTAGTTCTGTACTGGAGCGTCAGAAAAATCTGAACTTTTTACACAGTATTGGTATATGAATTTCCCACGTTGTCCTAATTTTTCAGAATTTTTGGAGTTACAGAAGTATAGCTTTAAATAGATCTCTACAGACTGTTCTGTTTTTGACAGATTATGTTTTTGATGTATTGCTTGCTTGTTTTGATGAAACTATGGATTGTATCGGGGGGTATAAGCCATGGAGAAGTTAGAATACAGTAGGTATAATGCAAAAATAAAATATGAATCGGTTTGCAACAATACTTAAAGTAGTGATTTATTTTGTTATACTAACGGATCTCACGAAGGTTTTGTTGAGTTTTGTGTGATTGAAGTTTTCAAGTTTTGGGTGAGATCACGATGGATGAAGGAATAAGGAGTGGCAAGAGCCTAAGCTTGGGGATGCCCAAGGCACCCCAAGGTAATATTCAAGGAAGACTCAAGCGTCTAAGCTTGGGGATGCCCCGGAAGGCATCCCCTCTTTCTCCTACCAACCATCGGTAATTTTACTTGGAGCTATATTTTTATTCGTCACATGATATGTGTCTTGCTTGGAGCGTCGTGTATTATATGAGTCTTTGCTTTGTTTGCTTTTTAGTTTGTCACAATCATCTTTGCTGGACACACCTATTTGAGAGAGCCACACGTTTATCATGATTTGTTAGAATACTCTATGTGCTTCACTTAAATTTTTTGAGCTAGGCAGTTGCTCTAGTGCTTCACTTAAATCTTTTTGAGCACGGCGGTGGCTATACTTTGAAGAAATATTTGCACTCTCATGCTTCACTTATATCTTTTTGAGAGTTGATAATAGTGATGGTAATTTGCACAAGATATGAATTTGGTCCCAAAGTGATGAATATTCAAGAGGGATATAATAAAAACTTTCATATAGATCATTGGATATGATAAGTGTGATTCCTTGCAATAGTTTTGCGATATGGAGATGATAATATGTGAGTCATGTTAGTGAGTAATTGTGATTTAGTAAGAATATTAGTGTTAAAGTTTGTGATTCCCTATGCATGCACATTAAGTCAATAGTTATGCAACGAAATTATATCCTACTTATGGTGCATTATTCGGTGTTAGTTATGTTCAATGCATGTTTATGACCGTTTTCGCATTTTGGTTGGTTGCTTCTCAATCTATTTGCTAGCCTTCATTTGTACTAAGCGGGAATACTGCTTGTGCATCCAAACTCCTTAAACCCAAGTTGTGCCAAATGAGTCCACCATACCTACCTATATGCGGTATTTCCATGCAATTCCAAGTAAATTTGCATGTGCCAACTCTAAAATTTTCAAAATAATTTTCCGTTTTGTGTGTCCGTACCGCTCATGAAGCGGCAGGGGGTGGCCAATATTTTCCATGCTAGGTGTGTTATTCTCACGATGAGTGTTTATTCACTTGTCATTGCACGAGAGAGCGGCAGCTAATAGGGATGCCTAGTCCCACATTGAATCAAAAATTAATAACAACAAAATTCCTTAGAAAGTGTTGGTATGGAGGGCACCCGTGGATACAGCTAGCCATGGATTGTGAAAGAATGGTGGAAAGGAAATAAACTTTACTTTCTGTTTGGGAACCGCCTATGATGTGTCTAGCATGGAAGATATTGGGAATTCTCGGTCATTTTCGTTGACAGGAAAAGCATGCCTCTCAAAATAATTTTATCTCTCTAATTTAAGCTTTGAGCTCTGGCACATTTGCAAATCTCTGCTTCCCTCTACGAAGGGCCTATCTATTTACTTTTATGCAATTTTTATTTTTATTTTGAGTCTCCATCTTCTCTTATAAAGCACCAACTAGAGAGCACTATTGTCGTACTTGTGCATTGTGTGTAGCTAATATTGAGTGTGTTTCATGAATGGATCAATGATTGAGCATAATAGGCTAGGGATAACTTTCTTTAGCGTTGATATTTTGAAAAGCATGGTTTCTTGTTAGTATGCTTGAGTATTTATATCTTCATGTCAAATTATAGACTATTGCTTTGAATCATTCAAGTCCAAATGCCCATGCTAAACAGAAAAAAGAGTATATGATGAATATGATAGGTAGCATTCCACATCAAAAATATGTTTTTATCATTTACCTACTCGAGGACGAGCAGGAATTAGGTCTTTTGCAAAATCAATTTTATTTCTCTATTAGTTAATTCAACTTGACCACTAGACTGAGGATGATAAGGAGATGCAATTCTATGGTTAACATCATATTTAGAAAGCAACTTACGGAACGCACCATGAATAAAATGTGAACCACCATCAGTCATTAAATATCTAGGGACTCCAAACCTTGGGAAAATAACTTCTTTAAGCATTTTAATAGAAGTGTTATGATCAACACTACTAGTTGGAATAGCTTCTACCCACTTAGTAACGTAATCAACGGCAACTAAAATATGAGTATACCCATTGGATTTAGGAAAAGGTCTCATATAATCAAAACCCCAAACATCAAATGGTTCAATAACAAGTGAATAATTCATAGGCATTTCCTGACGTCTACCAACATTACCAATTCTTTGACATTCATCACAAGAAAGGACAAACTTACGTGCATCCTTGAAAAGAGTAGGCTAATAAAAACCAGATTGTAATACCTTGTGTGCAATTCGGTCTCCCGCATGGTGTCCTCCATATGCCTCGGAGTGACACTTACGTAGGATTTGTTCCTGTTCATGCTCAGGTACACAACGTCTAATAATACCATCTACTCCTTCTTTATATAGATGTGGGTCATCCCAAAAGTAATGTCTTAGATCAAAGAAAAACTTTTTCTTTTGTTGGTATGTAAAGCTAGGTGGTATGTATTTAGCAACAATGTAATTAGCATAGTCTGCATACCAAGGAGTACTACGAGAAGCATTTATCACAGCTAATTGTTCACAGGAAAATCATCATTAATAGGAAGTGGGTCATCAAGAACATTTTCCATTCTAGACAAATTATCTGCTACGGGATTCTCAGCTCCCTTTCTATCAACAATATGCAAATCAAATTCTTGTAGCAGAAGAACCCATCTAACAAGTCTAGGCTTAGCATCTTTCTTTTCCATAAGATATTTAATAGCAGCATTATCAGTGTGAACAGTGACTTTGGAATCAACAATGTAAGATCTAAATTTATCACGTGCAAACACAACTGCTAAAAATTCTTTCTCAGTAGTAGCATAATTTCTTTGAGCATTGTCTAGAGTTTTACTAGCATAATGGATAACATTTAATTTCTTATCAACTCTTTGTCCTAGAACAGCGCCAACAACATAATAACTAGCATCACACATAATTTCAAAGGGTAGGTTCCAATCAGGTGGTTGAACAATAGGTGTAGAAATTAAGGCTTTCTTAAGTATTTCAAAGGCTTCTACACAATCATCATCAAAAACGAATGGAACATCTTTTTGCAAGAGATTGGTAAGAGGTCTAGAAATTTTAGAGAAGTCTTTTATAAACCTTCTATAGAAACCAGCATGACCAAGGAAACTTCTTATACCTTTGATATCTTTAGGACATGGCATTTTCTCAATAGCATCAACTTTAGCTTTAACAACTTCAATACCTCTTTCAGAAATTATATGCCCAAGGACTATACCTTCATTCACCATAAAGTGGCACTTTTCCCAATTCAAGACAATATTAGTTTCTTCACATCTCTGCAAAACTCGATCAAGGTTGCTCAAGCAATCATCAAAAGAAGTTCCGTAAACGGAGAAATCATCCATGAAAACCTCAACAATCTTTTCACAAAAGTCAGAGAATATAGCAGTCATACATCTTTGAAAGGTAGCAGGTGCATTACATAAACCAAAAGGCATACGACGATAAGCATAAGTTCCAAAAGGACAAGTAAAGGTGGTTTTCTCTTGATCTTCAGGTGACATAGGTATTTGAGAGAAACCAGAATAACCATCTAGGAAACAAAAGTGTGTATGCTTAGACAATCTTTCTAACATTTGATCAATAAAAGTCAAGGGGTAATGATCTTTTCTAGTAGCTTTATTTAATTTCCTGAAATCAATTACCAACCTATAACCAGTTACAATTCTTTGTGGGATAAGTTCATTTTTATCATTAGGAACAACAGTAATACCTCCTTTCTTAGGAACACAATGAACAGGACTTACCCATCTACTATCAGCTATGGGATAAATTATACCTGCTTCCAGAAGCTTTAATATTTCAGTTCTTACCACATCCTTCATTCTAGGATTCAGCCCTCTTTGATGATCAACAACGAGTTTAGCATCTGGCTCCATATGAATTTTATGCTAACATAAAGTGGGACTAATGCCCTTAAGATCATCGAGAGTATATCCAATAGCAGCACGATGCTTCTTCAGAGTTTTAAGTAATCTCTTTTCTTCATGCTCTGAAAGGTTAGCACTAATAATAATAGGATATATCTTCTTTTCATCAAGATAAGCATATTTAAGAGTATCAGGTAATTGCTTCAATTCAAACACAAGATCACCCTTGGGTGGAGGTGGATCTCCCAAGGTTTCAACAGGCAAATTATGTTTCAGGATAGGTGCTTGTTTAAAGAATAAGTCATCTATTTCATTTCTTTCATTCATATTCATGTCATTCTCATGCTCAAGCAAATATTGTTCTAAAGGATCATTAGGAGGCACAGCAATAGAAGCAAGACCAATAATTTCATCTTTACTAGGCAATTCTTTATCATGAGGTTGTCTACGAAACTTAGAGAAATTAAACTCATGAGATATCTCACCGAAATTAACACTAACAATTTCTTTAGTGCAATCAATCTTAGCATTAACAGTATTCAAGAAGGGTCTACCAAATATAATGGGACAAAAATCATCTTGTGGTGATCCAAGAACAAGAAAATCGGTAGGTTATTTGATCTTACCACACAAGACTTCAACATCTCTAACAATCCCAAGTGGTGAAATAGTATCTCTGTTTGCAAGCTTAATAGTAACATCAATATCTTCAATCTCAACAGGTGCAATATCATTCATGACTTCTTGATAGAGAGTAAAATGAATAGAACTCACACTAGCACCAATATCACATAAACCATGATAGCAATGATCTCCAATTTTAACAAAAATAACAGGCATGCCAACTACAGGTTTGTTTTTATCTTTAGGGTCTGGCTTAGCAATTCTAGTTGCTTCATCACAGAAATATATGACATGTCCATCAATATTATCAACCAAAAGTTCTTTAACCATTGCAACACTAGGTTCAACTTTAATTTGTTCAGAAGGTATAGGTGCTCTAATATTACTCTTATTAACCACAGTTGAAGCTTTAGCATGTTCCTTAATCCTAACAGGGAAAGGAGGTTTCTCAATATAAGCAGTAGGCACAACTGGATCAACATGGTAAACAATTGTTTCTTCTTTAACACCAATAGGTTCTTCCTTTAATTCAATAGGTGGATGATATTTAAACCATTTCTCCTTAGGAATATCAACATGAGCAGCAAAAGATTCACAAAAGGTAGCTACTATCTCACAGTCAAGTCCATATTTAGTACTAAACTTATGAAAAGCATCAGTTTCCATAAAAGATTTAACACAATCAAACTCAAGATTTATACCTGACTCATTACCTTTGTCAATTTCCCAATCTTCATAATTGCGTTTAATTCTTTCTAGAAGATCCCATTTGGATTCAATAGTTCTCTTCATAAAGGAACCAGCAGAAGAAGTATCGAGCATGGATTGATCATTATGAGAAAGCCGAGCATAAAAGTTTTGAAGAATTATTTCTCTTGAGAGCTCATGATTGGGGCATGTGTGCAACATATACTTAAGCCTCCCCCAAGCTTGAGCGATACTTTCTCCTTCACGAGGCCAAAAATTATATATATAATTCCGATCACGATGAACCAAATGCATAGGATAAAATTTCTGGTGGAATTCCAGCTTCAACCGGTTCCAGTCCCATGTTTCAGTATCATCACATAGCCTATACCATGTCAATGCCTTTCCCTCCAAAGATAAAGGGAATACTTTCTTCTTAACTCCATCTCCGGACAAACCTGCAAGCTTAAACAATCCACAAATTTCATCCACATAGATCAAGTGCATATCAGGATGTACCGTTCCATCTCCTGCATAAGGATTAGCTAGCAGTTTCTCTATCATACCCGAAAGAATTTCATAATAAATATTTTCAGTAGGTTCAATAGGTTGAGGAGAAACTCTTATTGCTTCCGGTCGAGGTGAAGATACCCCGAACAAGCCCCTCAAAGGATTACTTTCCATAGTGACAAGTGACAGTAAATTTCAGCACGTAATATAAATGTTTCCTTACCAAATTCCACTCACCAAAGCGCTTCACTCCCCAGCAACGGCGCCAGAAAAGAGTCTTGATGACCCACAAGTATAGGGGATCAATCGTAGTCCTTTCGATAAGTAAGAGTGTCGAACCCAACGAGGAGCAGAAGGAAATGACAAGCTGTTTTCAGCAAGGTATTCTCTGCAAGTACTGAAAGTAGCGGTAACAGATAGTTTTGATAGCAAGATAATTCGTAACAAGTAACAAATAGTAATGGTAAAAAAAGTGCAGCAAGATGGCCCAATCCTTTTTATAGCAAAGGACAAGCCGGAACGAACTCGTATAATAAGCAAAGCGTTCTCGAGGACACATGGGAATTTCATCTAGTCACTTTCATCATGTTTGTTTGATTCGCGTTCGCTACTTTGATAATTTGATATGTGGGTGGACCGGTGCTTGGGTGTTGTTCTTACTTGAACAAGCCTCCCACTTATGATTACCCCCTCTCGCAAGCATCCGCAACTACGGAAGAAGAATTAAGATAACTCTAACCATAGCATGAAACATATGGATCCAAATCAGCCCCTTACGGAATAGCGCATAAACTAGGATTTAAGCTTCTGTCACTCTAGCAACCCATCATCTAATTACTACTCCACAATGCCTTCCCTTAGGCCCAAAGATGGTGAAGTGTCATGTAGTCGACGTTCACACGACACCACTAAAGGAAGCAACAACATACATATCATCAAAATATCGAACGAATACCAAATTCACATGATTACTTATGACAAGACTTCTCCCATGTCCTCAAGAACAAAAGTAACTACTCACAAATCATATTCATGTTCAAGATCAGAGGGGTATTGAATAGCATTATGGATCTGAACATATAATCTTTCACCAAATAAACCAACTAGCAGCAACTACAAGATGTAATCAACACTACTAGCAACCCACAGGTACCAATCTGAGGTTTTGAGACAAAGATTGAATACAAGAGATGAACTAGGGTTTGAGATGAGATGGTGCTGGTGAAGAGGTTGATGAAGATTGGTCCTCCCACAATGAGAGGATCGTTGGTGATGTCGATGGCTTCGATTTCCCCCTCCCGGAGGGAAGTATCCCCGGTGGAATCGCTCCGCCGGAGAGCAAAATAGCTCCTGCCCAGGTTCCGCCTCGAGACGGCGGCGCTTCATCCCGAAAGTCTTCTCTTTATTTTTTCTAGGGAAAATGGCTTCATATAGCAGAAGGAGGGGACCAGAGGCCACCTGTGGGCCCCACAAGGCATCAGGGCGCGCCCAGGGGGCCGCGCCCTGTTGCCTTGTGGGCAACTGGTGGGTTCCCTCTGGTATTTCTTTTCTCCAGTATTTTTTATATATTCAATAAAAAATCTCCGTGAAATTTCAGGTCAATTGGAGCTCTGTAGAATAGGTATCTCTGATGTGGCTATTTCAGGTCCAGAATTCCATCTGCCGGCATTCTCCCTCTTCATGTAAATCTTGCAAATTAAGAGAGAAAAGGCATAAGAATTGTACCATAAAATGAAATAATGATCAAAAACATAATAATTAACAGTAGGAAATCATGATGCAAATTGGACGTATCAGGCGGCGTGAGTGCTGGAGATTGATTGTGCCATCCTGCATGCGTGCGACTCGGCGGCGGCCGCGCTAGTGCTGCGTCTCCTCTGCCTCGAGTTAGATCGTGGGGTTTTTGTTTTTTGAGAAAAAGTTCAATCATGGGGTGGAGCACTGCGTCTTCTGTGCTTCATGCGTGCGTCCGTTTCTACCAAGACAGCCCATCAAGGCTTTGGGCCTCCTTCCTTTCGCTACGCTGCACCCCGGGCCTGCAAAAAAACACATATAATAATAGCCTGTTACATTTTCCACGCCCCAGGCCTGGGCCCTGGGTGCCCGGGGCCTGGGCCCTGGGTGCCCGGGGCCTGGGCCCTGGGTGCACGGGGCCCAACTCCGCCCCTGGCAGCGCCCCAACGCTCCACCTTCCACCTTGGTCGACCGACGCGCGCCGTTTGAGCCGGCAGCCAACGGCTCCTCCGCCGACTCCTCCACACTGTCCAATGCCTCCGCCACCCTCGCTACAACCATCCCCACTCTTGTGAGCACAGGATCTAACCTGTGCCTTCGCCCCACCGCCGTCACTGTCTCACTTTCCGGCCTCCTAGTTCTTCCCACATCAAACTAGCCCTCCACCACCCCATCACCAACCCCGTGTTTACCCTTCGTTCAACACAGCATTTCATGACACATTTTCACCACCACTACCCTACCAACAACAACCCGCCAACCCTTATCAGCCACTTCCTCAACCACTACTAACCCAACCCACATATGCCGCCTCACAATGCCTCAGGTCAATTGCCCCATCCCATGCCAACACCTTGGTTCTGGCTCCGGCTCCGGTGTCCCATGGTTTCACAAGCTCAACTTTCCAACTTTCGATGGTTCCATCGATCTGCTTGGCTGGATTCATCGGTGTGAGCAATTCTTTCGTGGTTAGCGCACAAAGAAGGCTGACAAGGTGTGGCCAGCGGCATATACCGCCTAGTCGACAATGCACAATTCTTGTAACTCTAGTTTGAGCATGATCATGGCATCCCCTACTAGTAGCACTTCAAGAGGGCATGTCACCTTCAATTTGGGCCGTTTGTACGTGCCAACCCCTTGGGAGTTGGCTCAGCTTTCGTTCACCTCCATCATTGCGGGCTACACCAGTAGATTTATGGCACTACTGTGCAGGGCCAGCTAGCTATTAAGCACAGCCAAGCAGCGTTTCCTGTCAGAGTCGGGCTCCCCGAGGGCCTCAAAATCAATGCCGAGCTTCACAAACCGGCGGACCTCCACACAACAGTCTCCCTCGCTAAGGCATGTGAACAACACCATCCGTTCCCATCACCAATGCCCCCAACACGTTCCTGTGGTTCGACGGCTTGGGCGCAGGGACCGACCTTGCTTCCTACTGCACGTCCCACGCCACAAGGCGTTCCTGTTGCAGCTGCTACCTCTACACCAACTCCTCATGCTACGCGCCGCCTTATGCTCAAACTGTCCGGCGTTCAGCTTCGCATGAGCTCAGCCTTTTAACCCCAGTTCGATGGGCAGACTGAATTCATCAATAAAATCATCGCAAAGTACTTAGTGTTGCCTCACTGCCCTGTAGGATCATGCGATCTTCGTTCGTGAGGTTTGTGAGCATCTACATCAAGTGCAGCAGCGGCCAGAGCGTTGTTACGATGGCAAGCACCGGGAGCTGGCATTTGACGCTCGAGATTGGATGTGGCTTCGCCTTCACCATCGTGCGGCAGCATCGTTACCAGGTCGCAAGCATGGCAAGTTGTCTCCTTGCTTCTATGGGTCTTTCCAAGTTAGTGAAATCATTGGGTCTGTTTCATATAGACCTGCAGTGCCTCTTGGTACTCGGCACCATGATGTCTTCCATGCCAGTCTCCTCAAAAAGTTTCATGGTGAATCGCCGACTACTCATGCTCTACTCCCCGCCATTGAGGATGGTCGTGTGATGCTTGCACCAACCAAGGTTCTTCGATCCTGCATTCGCCATGGAGTGAAGCATGTCCTTGTGCAGTGGGTTGGGGCTTCTGAAGATGATGGACATGGGAGCCGTTGGACGAGTTCATTTCTCGTTTTCCCTTGTTTCAGCTCAAGGACGAGCTGTTTGTGGAGAGAGGAAGAGATGTTATGTGGGGAGCCACATATGGTAGGACCATAGGAGGCCCCCAGCCCTGGCCGCACAACCCCCTGGTCTAGTTCAAAGTGGCTAGGATTCATGTACTGCTACAAGTTAATTATTAAAGTTCAGATTTGTATCAGGTGCAGTGTCCAGATTAGTTATTAGGTTGAGATTCGTATCGGGTGCGGAGTCCATATTAGAACCTGTTTCAAAGCCCATAGTGTATTTCCTTCGAGTCGGCTTGTCAGCCAAGCTATTACTCTTATATATTGGGCTTCTCCCACGTTCCATAAAGCATCCGACTTCAGAGTATTACTATCTATTAGGCCTAGAGTAATTAGGGTTTGTTCCAGACAAGTGTGTTGCCTTACCTTGCTACTGTTGGAAACTTTGTTCTCCACGGAAGAAAGGCCATAAGTAGAAGTACCTACAACCAAAAGAATGAACTTCATTTCCAGCATCTGAACAGGTCACGCGCTACACTTGCACGACGGTGGTGGTGGTGGTGGGGGTACTTACCAAGAGTGAAACAATGCCAATGAAGTTTGCAACAAACATGACACAATATCTGGATTGAAATTGTTATTATCTCATTAGTCTGTAAAAGAACAGTCCCAAATGCTATGACCACAAAATTCAAGCTTTAGAGTCAACATACGCTCTTTACAGATTATGGAGTGTCCGGGCTTGCACGAAAGCTGTTGGATTGATGTGGCATCTCTAAATCTAGAGCCCACAAAATGGAACAAACCACCTTCATGCCTGTCAACTAGTGCAAGAATAGTAAGTATCGGGAGAACCATACAGTTTAGAGAACAACTATAGTGAAATTTTCAAGTGTATATCTCACTGTAATTCTAGAATGTAACAATTGATTAGACCCGATAAATGTACTCACTTAAACCACTTGTAGTGTGCAAACACCATAAGAGTAGTGAGGTGAAAAATCAATAGCCCAATAGTTAGTTCTTTTCATAAAAAAATACTACCTCTGTCCCAAAATATAAGACGTTTTTGCAGTTCAAGACGTTTTTGCAGTTCAACTTGAACTGCAAAAACTTCTTATATTTTGGGACAGAGGAGTACTTCTTAGGAACAAACTTAAAGTAGACAGACCTGAAAAGCATAAAACAGGTAAGACTGTATCGCAATTGCATGTATGCAATAATAATATAATAAATCTATGAAGCTGAGGATGTGATATACTGGGTATAATTATAGTGGTGCAATGGTTTGAAACTCAAGAAGTATTGCACAAGCACGAGAAATGGATGAAGACACACCCAAGATTGAAAGGTCTTGAGATGTACTCAACAGGATGTGACAACAAGAATGGGACACCCAAGAGAACCTAGAGATGGGAAACGCAAAGCATTGGAGACAAACTGAGATACTTCTTATCCATCTGACCATCTAGCCACTTCCCAAGCAACATAGAGCACGGCACTACAAGTTCATGTTTTCCTGAGGTTACAGTTTTATATCAATAGTCGCCAGCTTTTCCATGTAAAATGGCAATATATCGATACATATATGGTCTCGTATACTAGACCTGCAGCATAATGTATTTGCATTTAGTAGAAAATTGTAATAATCAAACTGCCCAAATGAGGGTGAATTTAATCCCTTACAATGCACCACTGGAAGATGTCACTACAACTTTAAACAGAAAAAACGTAAGACCTATAAACATTCATTTTTACCCTACATAGCATTTGTGAAATATTATTATATTAATAACTCATGTTGGCATGTTAGAAAGAACTATAAGCATAGCGTGGTTAACACATGGTGCCATTCGAGGACTTGTAACAACGAAAAAAATATGACAAGTATGAATTAAGTAATGCAGAACACACCTGTACACCTGCAGCTCTCCCAAAAAAGCAAAAAAGACTCCTTTGATACTCATGGCCTGTATCAAGAACTAATTATGATGAAATTTTGTAGCAAAAGGTGCAAGGAACATAGCATGGTCATATGATACTATACCTTCAACATTAGTAGAAACAAAGATGGAGCAAACAGGAGCACATTCATCTTAACTCAGACAGCTCCATTGCAGCAAAGTGGTTGCAACTAAATGTGAGGGGGGGGAAAGCACGGATGGAATGATATTCATAGAGTTTGTACCTGAAAATAATTAGACCAAGGTACAACTTCATTGAACTAAACAAAAGACCATTCTAAGTTTAGAATGTGAAAGTAAGGCGGAATTAGGTGAAAGTAAGGCATAATTAGATCAATTTCGCACGCGTACCACTTCAGTCTTTCGTAAAGCAGCAGAAAGGGGCTATATCTCGCATTAAGTGGGACTTGGACGGAGTGGGCCGACCCAATTACCTTAGAACCTTCAGCGAGACTTTCTAGCAAATCGCTTAATGCGAGATAGTCGCCGCGGATATAGGTAAGTAGGACTCGCGGAAGGTTCTAAGGTAAGTAGTAGGGGCGAGTCCTAATTGAGACCATTTGAGCCGGTTTTCTTCTGTTTTTTAATTTTTTTTGTTTTCTTTTATTTTCTTTTCTCTTCTCCGTTTTTTCATTATTTTTCATTCTTTTTTGCATTTTTTTCTTTAGTTTTATTTTTTCTTTGGTTTATTTTGTTTCTTATTCGGTTTTCTTTGTTCTTTTGGTTTTTATTCTACATTTTTTTTGTATATGTCAACAACATTTTTCTAATACATGTCTAACATTTTTCCAATACAAAATTAACATTTTGTAATACATGGACAATATGTTTTCTATGCATATTTTTTACATTTTTCAAATGCTTGATTAACATTTTTCAAATACAAGATTAATATTTTTTGAATATATGGTCAACATTTTATCTATAAACACTTTTAATCTTTTTCAAATGCTTTATTAACATTTTAAAAATACAAGATTAACATTATAATACATGGTCAACATTTTTTCTATGCACATTTAACATTTTTTAAAATGCTTGATTAACATTTATTAAATGCACTATTAACATTTTTTAACACATGGTCAAAATTTTATTAAACATATTTAACATTTTTAAATGCTTGATTAACATTTTTTAAATATTTTTTCAACATTTTTTCAAATGCTTGATTTAATTTTTTATATACATGATAAAAAAATCATCATTTTTTAATACATGGTCAACATTTTGTATATACACATTTAACATTTTCCAAATGCTTGATTAACATTTTCATATACTTGTTCAATATTTTCTCAGATGCTTGACTAATATTTTTATATACATAATCAGCTTTTTTCATCATTTTTTAATACATGGTCAACATTTTTTCTATACACATTTAATATTTTTCAAATGCTTGATTAAAAAATTTCAAATACTTGTTCAACATTTTTTTCAAATGCTTGATTAACATTGTTATATACATGATAAAAAAAATCATCATTTTTTAATACATGGTCAACATTTTTTCTATACATATTTAACATTTCCAAATGCTTGATTAACATTTTTCAAATACTTATTCAACATTTTTTTAAATGCTTGATTAACATTTTTTATATACATGATCAAAAAAATTCACCATTTTTTAATACATGCTCAACATTTTTTCTATACACATTTAACAATTTTCAAATGCTTGATTAACATTTTTCAAATACTTGTTCAAATGTTTTTGAAACGCTTGATTGACATTTTTTGAATGAGCAAGGAGATGGGAATAGGATGAAGGTTGCGGTTTTGCTCTGTTCTCTGGGCGGTTGAGCTTGGGAGATTCGGGCGCTGGGAGCAATGGGGAGGGCGTGAAATGAAGTAGATTCATCCTCCTCTCTTTATAGGCCAGTAAAAAATACCAAGGACCACGATGTCGTGCGGTAATTTCTCCATTTTCCAACACGATGTGCATTATATGCGCGAGAGTCGGGGGATTTTTGTTGATGATGTTATCGAGAATCTGGAGCACGATCCCTTTAATGACGGGATGTGCCAATGGTAACTGCCTCGAGCCACAATAAACTGGACATAATGGCCGTAGACAGGACCCTTCGGTTCTACAGTGTGTGGAGGCGATTCGGTTTTCGGTCAAAGTTGTCAGAACACGACCCTATCAGCCCACCACAACAAAACTTTTATCGTTAAGCTACTAAGGCGTAGATCGGGTCTTCGGATCTGATGCAAACTTATGAAGAGTGTGTTGTTAAAACTCCTCGGATGTCCAAAGGATACTACTTCTCGGATTGAAGCACGGTTACAGTGATGGAAGGCGCCCAAAAAAAAGGATTTGTGAGGACTTCGGATCAAGTGGTGTCCTCGGACAGAAATCGACATAGAAGCATTAAGTTTGTTGAACTCGCCTACAAAGCCGAAGACCGAAGTTGAAGCCATTCCGAGGAGTCGATCAATACCCTCGGCTTGAAGACCAGTTCAGGGGCTATTGACGGTGTCCTAGACTAGGGGGTGATAGCCACGTCAGCCTGCCAGTCATGGGCCGGGCCAAAGACCCGCAGATAAAATGTGACGCCCCCGTTTATAATCGTGCACTAACCATACACGTACCATGCACCATCACGAACGGTGACTCATGTCAATATCACAACACAACTCTACGACACAAATTTAAACATAAATCTTTATATTACAAGCCAGGGGCACGAGGATCCGTAATACATCAGTCATGAAAGCAAATATTATCTGAGTACATACATAGTTAGACAAGTTTTGCTTAAGAAGGCTGAGCAAAACAACGACATAGATCGAAAGGCAAGGCCTCCTGCCTGGGACCTCCGGACTACTCCTGGTCGTCGGTCTCCACGTAGTAGGTACCGTCGGGGTAACCTGCATCCGCGGTGCTACCAGCTGTTGTAGCAACCGGGTCGAATGAAAAGAGTAGCAAAGCAACGGTGAGTACTCATCCAAAGTACTCGCAAGTCTTACATCAGAACTATACTAGATAAGCATCAGTATCAAATGAATGGGGCTATATCTTTGGACTAAACTGCAGAATGCCAGAATAAGGGGGAGAAGCTCATCCTATCGAAGACTACAACTTTCAGCAGTAGAAGAGAGGAGCGTATCGGGTATCAACTTGTACATACATATAGCAATAACCTGCCTAGAGTTCCTCTCCTTGTCGCCCTGTGAGAAAGCGATCTCCGGGGGTATCTGTCTGTTACCTGGATGTGTTTTATCAAGTATCCGGTTTTAGTTGTAAGAGGTCGGTGTAGGAGATATGCCCTAGAGGCAGTAATAATAGTTATTTTGTATCTCCGAGTTTGTAATGAATGTTTATGTTCCATGATATAACTGCAATGATTCTCGAGTCTGCAATATCCACGAGGCTCGGAGGGAAACTCATGTGCACGTGTGGTATACTAAACGGTAAACTGTATTCCTAGTCTTGCCTCTAAGACTGGCTCAAGTATTGCATGATGATCCTGTTTTCCTGATCATGGGCATGGCTATGCCGGCAATTTTGAGGGCACAATGTTAGAAGAACACTTGTGTTGAATCGACCCGTATTGATGTTATGCTATGAGATACATTCGTCACAAGTTAATGGTTAATAACCCAGAGAAAGTTAGTGTTTGCATTATTCCTTAGACCATGAGAGTATCGAGTTCCTTCGTACTTGCTTCGTGAACTTTGGGGTTTGTTAAATGTCAACCGTAACTGGGTGGCTATTACGGCGGCTTACGGGTTCACGGAAAAGTATGACAAGAAACGAGATAGCTCAAGAATGGGATTTGCTCCTCTGACGATGGAGAGATATTCTCGGGCCCTCTCGGTGTTACGGTATCCATCATCGTCTGGCCAGACAAAGGGTAATTTGATCACAGGGATGCCGGAACACGGAAACGAGAAAAGAGAACAAAACCGGTAGCGAGGTAACTGGCATAGTGGACAAGTTGTTGATCCACGGGGATGCAGAAAATCTCACCTCGGGTGTTTGTAACATATCGCGAAGCAACAGGAATAGCACATGACAGCTGGAGGTTCACTCGAATATTTATTCGTGTGGGTATAGGGGTCAATATGGGTGTCCACGGCTCCGATGTTGATCATTGATCGGAAAGTGTTCCGGGTCATGTCTATGCTTCACCGAACCTATAGGGTCACACGCTTAAGGGTCATCTATCTGCTGAATACTAGATAGGGAGTCTGAGAGAAAGTCACCGAAAAAGTTTCGGAGACAACGGAAACGTTCCGGAGAGAACACCGGAATAGTTTCGGTAAAACTGAAAAGTTGTTTCGGCACACGCCTGGAAATTCTTGGAGGGTGCCAGAATTGTTCTGGAAACTTCTGAGATTTTTCCGGGATAAAAACCGGAAATGTTTCGAAGCTGCCGGAACCGGTTTGGTTGCTTTTCGCAGATGAAAATCACTAATCCGGAATTGTTTCAGAACGCACCCAAAATCATTTTAGTGGGTACTGGAATTATTCTAAGACCCACAGAAATATTTTCGGATTTAACGGTCCCGGAAAATTGGTTCTGTGAATAGTGAAAATCACTTTATGATTAATTTTTTGGAAAGCCAGCTTTTGGGATTTTTCCCAAAAGGCTTCTAGAAGACTTAGGGACTAAGGAACCCCCTTTGGGGCGGGGGGGCCCATGAGGGTGGCCGGCCAAGGTGGAGCTCCTCCATGGAGCTCCACATGCCATTCTTTTTGCCTTTTATTCCCTTTATGTGTGACATAAAGTGGGGGTACTTTGGTATTTTGTGTGCCAAT
Organism: Elymus sibiricus; assembly: GCA_039707655.1. Taxonomy (NCBI): domain Eukaryota; kingdom Viridiplantae; phylum Streptophyta; class Magnoliopsida; order Poales; family Poaceae; genus Elymus; species Elymus sibiricus. Next base: position 1,565,683 of record CM077672.1, on the reverse strand, counting down.
CCTACCCCTTGGCTTTCTCATAAATAGAGGTGGAGAGGTGCTCTCCACACTCATCCCTTGCTCTCATACACATGCCATGCTTTGTCTGTGTAACATCCCCAGATCTTAACCCAGTCATTAAGCTAATTAAATTGCCATGTCATCATGATCATCCTAATTAGATTGCATTTAGGAAATAATACAAATTCAAATTCCAAATTCAAATGCAAGTCAAATTATTACCTCTTCAATTAATTGAATAAAAATGTTCATAATGTTGCAAATAATCCCAAAGCTATTATAAAAATAAAATCGACATTATTATAATTCTCAAAATGACCCTAGCAACTAAAACAGTACCCAAAACAGCCCCATTTTTTCATTTTCAATTATGAATAATTCAAATGAATTCAATTAAATCCCAACCCCATTGTGGCAGAGCATAATATTGCAGGGTATTTAATTTGGCAAGCTTCACATTTTTGTAAACTCCTTTGCTATTAAAAGAAAATGCAAAACAGTAAAGAAAATAGAAAACAGAAAAGAATAAAAGAAAAAGGCCTAACCTACTGTGCACTAGAGCCCATCCCCTACCGTGCCGGCCCAGCCCATCCCGCGCCGTCTCCCCTAACCTCGCGCTCTCTCTCCTCTCTGTCGCCACGCGCGCGCACGCCGCGCCCTGGCCCCCCTCTCCCCTGCACGACAGCGCGACGCCGCGCCCGCCGTGGTGGATAAGGACCCCGCCCCGGACCCCCTCGCAAACCCTAGCACCTCTCCCCCTCTCCCCTCCCTCTCTCCCACCTCTCCCGAGCGCCGCCATGGCCTCTGTCCCGTGAAGCTCGCGGCCAACGTCGCCGCCTCGCCTCGTCTCCGTGCCCAATCGATCTGCCGCCGTCCGCTACTTCGTCCGCGCCAACGACCACGAGACGGGAGCCACCGCAACGCCGTGCACGCCGTCGTCTTCTTCCTCGGGCACCCGGGATCGCGGCCGCCGTACGTCACCAGCAAGCCTCCCCCGAGCCCATTACGCACACCTACAGGCTCGCCGTGAGCATCTCCACCTTTCCCCTCGTCTCTCTCTCTCTCTCGTTCGTCCCCTAGCTGCCATACCCGACGAGGCCGAGCCCATCGCCACGCGAGCTCGTCGCCGGCGTGGCTCCGGTGACCAAATGGTCACGTACCCGTGCCAGTCGTCCTCGTCGCAACGAGTAGAGCCCCGCTAGCCGCTTCGTTCGCTCGCTTGCGCACCGCATCGCCGATTCCGCCACCACCCGAACTCCAGCCGCCGCTTGCGAGCTCGCCGCCGTCGCTGCACGCCGACTCCGGCCATGGCACCACCGCCATCCGATGCGGCTCTCTGCGCTCGTTCGAATGCCGCCTCGCGCGCGCCAAACGGACGCCGGACAGCGATTTCCGACGCCCTCCCGTGCGCACCGCCGTCGTTTTGGTCGCCGGCGGCGAGTCGCCAGTCGACGCCGACGTGGCGCTGACGTGGCGCCACCTGGCCCTCCCCGTGCCATTGACGTGTGGGCCCGGTTGACCCAGTTGACCGGGTCAACTGCTAACTGGGTTCGCACTGTCACTGACATGCGGGCCCCACATTAATTAAATGTTTTTATAAATAATAAAACTACTAATTACTTTGTTAATTAAATCTGTTAATTAAACAGTCGCTAACAGTGGGTCCCACTAGCTAATTAGGTTAGTTAGTTAAAAGTAAACCCTTGTTATTTAGTTCTGTGTATGACATGTGGGACCCACTGGTCAGGTTTGACCCTGGCCAGCTGGGTTTGACCGATGACGTCATGCTGACGTCACAAGTTACTGTTTTGGATAATTCGGATTTAATAATTAAAACAATTCCAGAAATTCAATAAAACTTTGAAAAATCATATAAAATAAACCGTAACTCGAATGAAAATAATTTATATATGAAAAACGATCAGAAAAATATGACGGATCCGAATATGCCATCCACATACCTGCCATACCCATCTAACCTGATGAACATGGAACTTTCCCCTCCGATTCATCTGACCGATAATTGCCCGGAGCTAGGAGAACACTCCCGGATGTTTTTCCACTCCGACTAACTTGCGTAGTACTGCATTAGAACACCCCTAGCACAGCATACTGACATGTCAAGCATTTGTGTTGCATTGTTTGCCGTGTATTTATTGTTTCTTCCCCCTCCTTCTCTACCGATAGACCCCGAGACTGCCGTCGACACTACTGAGTACGACTACGTCGTCGACCAGCCCCTTTCAGCAGAGCTTCCAGGCAAGCAAAACCCCCTTGATCATCCCTATATCGCGCATTCCTTCCCCCTCATGCTTGCATTAGATTTTGCTACTGTAATTGAATGCTCCTATTCTGATGCATAGCTTGCTTTTGTAACCTGTTGTTGTTACTTTACCTATTATCCTAAACTGCTTAGAATAGGTTGGTTAATGATCCATCAGCGACCCCTCACCCTTGTCCCTGTTGCCCCGCTATGTTACCAGTGCCTCGATCTTTGTGATCGATGTGCAGAGACCGTCACATCACCGCACACCCCCTTAGGTGTACTGCTCTGCAGGGCTACTATCGAGTGCCGAGGGTGATACCTCATACTGGACTCCTGATGATATCCCTGTAGTATAACACATCGGTGGTGATTGCAGAGGGTGATTCCTCGCTCTCCCCTTCCCGGTGATGACTCGGTCGTGCAACCCCTCAAGTGGGGACCATCGAGGGTGATTCCTCCTGGTTCTCCTTAACGGATTACATCGAGTAGGAATCCATCGAGGGTGATTCCTTGGGTTCCCATTGATGTTTTGGACACACGGTTACCATGACTTTTACCTCAGACCTTTGTGCAGGCGGGTCGACCCCGAGGGGTACCCGCGGGAAATGTGGAGTCGGGTTGACCTGGAGGGTACCCGCGAGATAATTACGAGGCGCGGCCGGGCAGGCAGAGACCGCCCTAGAGAGGGATGGGCCTGACCCTCGTTGCACTTCCTCGAGACGGGGCGACAGGAGTACTGATCGTCACCGCAAGCTCCCAACACACTAGCGGATTTGGGTATTTGATCTGAGTTGGCCACTGGCCTATACGCACTACCACCACATGGGATAATGGTTTAATGGGCCCCTCTACGCCGTATGTATCAGCCGAAAGCTCTGTCAGACGTCCAGTTCAGCATTGCGGCGCATTTGGGCAGGTGCCATCCAGGACAGAGGTGGTGCTTGGTCCCGTTCACCCACGCAACGAACCGGAGTGCAAAGGGCGATGGGCCCAAGACCCCTGAGCGCTTAGGATGTAGACCGGCAGGGACCTCTCTGTTGAGCCTAGGTAGGACTACGTCGTGTCGATCAGCCGAGGCCGGGCATGACCCGGAAAAGTGTGTCCGGCTAGAGTTAATCGAGTGTGTTGGGTAACAGCAGTGCACCCCAGCAGGGAAGTTATCTATTCGCATAGCCGTGTCCACGGTAACAGGACGCTCAGTGTTGTATCCCGATCTACTACAACTTGAACTGGATACATGTTAATTAATTGAAAGCTCCGGGATCGCTTTCTCGCAGGGAATCAAGGAAGGATCTCTAGTCTTTGCTACTACATGCTTGTTGCTTTATTATATACTACTAATCTGCACTCTTCTAATGCTGCAAGACGCTGAAGATGCTAGTCTTCGATAGGCTAGGCCTTCCTCTCTATTCAGGCATTTCTGCAGTCTAGTCCACAGATACAGCCCCTTCCCTTTGATACCGATGCATACTTAGCATAGATCTGATGTAAGTCTTGCGAGTACTTTGGATGAGTACTCATGGTTGCTTTGCTACCTCTTTTTCCCCATACCCGATTGCTGCGATCAGATGACGGAGCCCCGGAGCCAGCTGATCCCGCCGACTACTACTTCCCCACCGGCGGAGTTTACTACTACGTGGAGACCGACGACCAGGAGTAGTTTAGGAGGCTCCCAGGCAGCAGGCCTGTGCCTTTTCGATCTAGGTGTCGTTGTTTGTTTTTCCCTTCTTAAGGCAGACTTGTTTAACTTTATGTTTGTACTCAGATATTATTGTTGCTTCCGCTGACTCTTGTGTAACTCGAGCTTATGTATTCGAGCCCTCGAGGCCCCTGGCTTGTAATATAAAGCTTGTATTATTTTATTTTGTGTCTAGAGTTGTGTTGTGATATCTTCCCGTGAGTCCCTGGGCTTGATCGTGCGCGTTTGCGTGTATGATTAGTGCACGATTAAGTCGGGGGCATCACAGTCTAGCTCTCTCTCTCCCTCCCACGAAATAGTTTCGTAGAGCCGAAAGGCTGTCTGGGTTCCGGCAGGAACTAGTTATGGACGGCGAAGCCCTGCCGGATAGCTGACACCGTATGTGTGCAACCCCGTAGAGAGGTCGTAGTTTCGATCTTTTGCCCGAGGGGCTGTTCGAGGGTCCTCCCGAAGGGCTGTCCGAGTTACCGTTCGAGTTTCGAGGGTCCTCCCGAAGGGCTGTCCGTGACATCGTCCGAGGGACTGTCCGACCGCCTCCCGAAGGGCTGTCCGACGAGGCAGTACATCCTCGCGGTTGGGAGGTTGTAAATCCTAGCTGCGGGGATCTGCACCGACAATCTACATCGACTCTACTTCCGCTGCGCTACGAGTTGGTAATGATCAGATCAAACCCTGTATGCAGTCTCCATAGTGGTCCTGGGCGTGCTCGCTGTACCGATTTTTTTTGTTTTCTGTCGCGTTCTCCTACAGTCGGGATACTTCCAAGTTGTCCTGTTACCGTCGACACGGCTATTTGAATAGTTTAACTTCCCTGCAAGGGTGCACCACATTTCCTGATACGCTCGATTACCTCTGGCCAGACACACTTTTCTGGGTAATGCCCGACCTCGGATAATCGACACGCCGAAGTCCTACCAAGGCTCGCTAGAGAGGTCAACATGCCGGTCTACATCCTAAGCGCGAATGAGTCATCGGCCGATCACCCTAAGCACTCCTGCATGTTGCGTGACTGGCCGGGGACCAAGCCCACCACCGTATACACCACAGGCAGTACTACGCCTCACCCCAACAATCAACCCGCTCCATTGTGACATCTGACAGAGCTTCCGGGAGCAACTAACGATGACGAGGGCCCCATAACCATTATACCGCGCGGCGGTTAGTGTGTATATGCCAGTGGCAGTCTCATATCAAATACTCAAATCTCGTTAAGTGTGTTTATTATGAAATAACCGCGGACACCGACCAGGGCCCATGCCCACCTCTCTCCTAGGTGGTCTCCACTTGCCTGTCGTTTCGCCTCAGTGAATCACTCGGGGCTGTCGGGAACCCAAGCCCATCACTACCTGGATGGAACCACCTGTCCCTTCAGCCCCCAGTCCGAACATTAACATAAGTATTGTAATTGTATATAATATATTCGTGATCATCGCCCTGAGGGGATCACGGCCCGATAGAATAGCATGGCACACGGACAAGGATGTAGGGCCACTGATGAGACTCTAGCATATCTATACTAAGCATATAGGATAACATATATGGTATCAATAGTAGCAAAGACAGGCTATGCAGCAGTATATGATCTACCTATAAAACATCAACTGAATCGACTCTCTAAGGCAAAAAGTAGAGGGAAAGAATAGGCGATATCGGAATGATCAAGGGGGTTTGCTTGCCTGAAAGCTCTGCCGAGAAGGATGGGTCGACGACGACATAGTCGTACTCAGGGGCAGCAGCAGTCTCGAGGTCTACCGAAAGAATAGATGAGAGAGGGAACGAAATAAATAACGGGCATACAAATGAAACACAGATGCATGTCATGTCAATATGTGTGGATGATATGCTCTAATGCATCACCAAACATTTTTAAAGAAGAGGGAAAACATCTGGCAATGTTTTCCTAGCTCCAGGTATTATTCGGTATATTGATCCAGGTGCAAATTGTCAATATTTAGTATGTTAGAGGGGTTTGTTATACAAAGGGATGACATATTCAACTTCTTCATATTTTTCTGATCAACTTTCATATATAAATTATTTTCATCTGAGTTATAGATTATTTTATATGATTTTTCAAAGTTTAAATGATTTTCTTGATTTATTTAAAAAACTTGAGGGACCAAATGTCTACTTTTAGTTAACTTGAGGGACTAAAAACATACATTTCTCTTATCAGAATCGAGAAAAGAAATTATACGGACATCCCATAAAACCATCTTTACATGAAGATATTTACATGAGCCAGCTACTGATTGCACCAATCTCCTCTCATGTACATTCAATAAAACTAATAATCTCGTCTCACGGGCGAAATTATTATACCATGGACACGTTATTTACTGTTTGTAAATTTAGGCGGCATATTAGCATTCACTAGAGAAGCTTTTGACCAAAAATATGCTATTAACAACGGTATTTGGTTCATATGAGCACTTACAAATATCGTTAAATACACTTAAAATTAGATTTAAAATTTACCTTGACAATTTGAAACGGAGTGAGTATTCAGCATTTATTTATGTTTGATTGAAGGGAACAAATCTGTCTATAATTATAATTAGGGAAAACCTTTGGTTCAGCCGGCGGAAAACTCCAACGCATCATTCATCTCCCCTGGACAACACGTGTTCTCTGTGGGGTCCATCCATATCTCCCTTCCCAACCTTATCTTTTCAACGACCTTCTTCCTCCACTCATTTTGTTCCTTTTTTTTGCAACCGCTGGCCATCGGCCATCATCTGCAAACAATGACGTTGTTTGCAAGCGCCGGCGGACTTCCCAAGTCCATCCACCGGCCGTGATGACGGCAGTGAGCGACGTGCCTGGAGCATCGATGCTGCGAGCGGCATCATCTCCTTCATTTCACGGTCTCTGTTTCGCAAATAAATTTTTGCAACAAGACCTCTGTTACAAAAAAAATCTGAAACATGGCCCCTGTTGCAAAAAAAAATTGCAACAAGACCTCTGTTGCAAAAAATAAAAAAGTACAGGCTCGTGTCCTGTGATCTTTAAAATTCTGCAACAAGACCTTTGTTGCAAAAAAATTCTGAAGCAAGATCTTTGTTGCAGAAAATAAAAAAATACAGGCACAGGTGATCTTTAAAATTTCTGCAACAAGATCTCTGTTGCAAAAAAATTCTGCAATAAGATCTCTGTTACAAAAAATAAAAAATACAGGTTCGGATGATTGCAACAAGCAGACTGTTGCAGAAACACCACGCTTGTTGCAAAGGATGGCTGCTTGCGTTGATAGATCAAACGGTCATTAATGTGTCCATCCAATGGTCACAAGGCGGCGGATCTTTTTTAATTTCTGCCGGCGGACCCTTATAATTATGTATAAAATCGCATCAATCAGAAATTACTGCCCGATCCCTGCCCATATTTCATCCCCAAATTCCCGACTCCCTTCCATTCACGCGGGAACGACATTGCTGTTGGCGCCAAAAGCCAAACTTTTCCCCCTCCCCTCCCCTCTCCCCACCCCAAATCCAAGCCAAACCTAGCATTCCAACCCGATCGACGATGCCGCCCGCGCTCCCCGCCGGTAAGCCTCCGGCGCGAGCAACCCAGCCGCCGGAGCCGGCGACGCCGTCAGCCAAGAGCAGGATGGCCGATGCGCAGTTGCCGGAGCGCAAAAGGAAGGTCGCGCCATCGGCCGGTCCGCCGGAGAAGAAGAACAAGAAGAAGAAAGAGAAGACCAGATCGCCGCCGGCCGAGCCCGAGAAGAAGCCTCTGCCTCTCCCTCTCCCGTTCGAGCACGCCTGGACACCCGGCGACGAGGCCCCGGTGCGGGCAACCCAACCGCCGGACCCCGCGAAGAGCAAGCATGCGCCGTCAGCCAAGAGCAGGGAGGCCGATGCCCAGCTGCCGGAGCGCAAGAGGAAGACCGCGCCATCAGCCGATCCGCCCCAGAAGAAAGACAAGACGGGATCAACGCCGGCGGAGCCCGAGCAGAAGCCTCTCCCGTCCGAGCACGCGTGGACGCCCGGCGACGATGTCAAGATACTCGAGGCCCTGGCGGCGCATCGCCAGGAGAACGGCAAGCTGCCGAGAACCAAGGTGCTCTTCTCCTCCCTCCAACTCCAAGGCCGCCTCGACAACAAGGGCTTCAGCCTGCCGGACCTCCGGCAGAAGGTGCGCAGTCTCAAGGGCCGGCACGACCACGACGCCATCAACGGCGTCCCTGCCAAAGAACATGAGTGCAGCCTCTGCCACCTCTCCAAGACCGTCTGGGGCACCATGCCAAAGCCAGCTGCTGACGATGCAATCACAGAGGTGCCAAATGCTGGCAAGGCGTTCGATGAAATGTGTCAGTCGTACCCTCACCTCGCTCATGAGCTAGTCCATATTGTGGATGACCCTGCGGTCTTGGAGAGACTGCTCCAGGGAATTCATAACACCAAAGCACATGCACTGGACACAAAGATCGAAAACCTCAGGAAAGAGCTGACCGAGGCTATCATGGAATCGGTATGCTTTTTAACTGAATGTCTCTTAATGTTTCTGAAATGTTAATAACTGCAGCAGCAAGTCCGTGCTAATTAGTCTACCTGAATAGAATATCAGAATGTCCTGACAGCTTTCAAATATTCAGATGAATCTTTAACTTCAAGGAAATTTGACAAGACACTCAAAGCACTAAATTCACTTATCAACAGTTTGTTAGATTATCCTGCCTGGAATTAAACAACATTCAGACCTGCTTCTGCGTGAAAAATGTAGCACATGCTTCTGCGTGTTGTGAATTTACACTAGATTATCCTGCTTGAAAGTTAGTTCTGTCACTTTATGGAATATGGAATACCTGTATACAAATCAGGAGGCAACTTCAGTATATATTTATTTCTTTGATATAATACTTGTATTCGGTAAAATCTGTAGAATTGACTTGTTAGAAGTACTACTTTTTGCATGAAAAGTGTCCTTTTTTTATATCTGAGATTTCTTTACTCAATTCTAGTAATATTTGAATGTTGCTAATATTGCCAAGCAAGTTGAATTGAAAGATCCTTGTAGACCAATTTCAGGGTACAGCTACGTTATATTCGTATACCATTTCCTTGGGTTTGACAGAACTATATATGTTACCAGTACCGTGCACATACAGTTAATTTGTGGGGCCAGCAGATATAGCTTAATTATATCAGGATGCTAGGGTAATCATGTTTATTGCTGTTTTTTAGATGAAAGCACATGCTTCCATTAATCATATGGGCTGTTCAGCTCAGCAACTTCAAAGTATTCACAAAACCTCATCTATGAAAAGGTCTTTTCAAAACCTGGTATTCATGGAACTATACAAAGCACTCGCCATGATCCCTGGCAGTAGACGACACGATTTGGTGATATGTTTAATCAAAACAGCTAGTAGATACATTGGTGATGTGAGTGTGATGTTAGTAGATATACATGTCTTGGAACATATATCTTTTTGTGTATACTTTTGCACTCCATGTCGATGTCAAACGGTATACTTACTAAAATTGGCAAACACGAGCTGAACAGACAAACATGAAAAGTGACACCACTGAGAATATGACCAAAACATGAAGAGCTTAATTGATGGGAAATTAACAGACTACCTACATCAACTAATGTTCTCTTTCCATTTTTGTATCTCTGTCAAGTAAGCCATGAGTAACAAAGATAGCAATTTCAAACAGTACATGAGCATACCACCCTTGACCGGTCCGTGGCGTTTCCCATGATGACTCTGAATAGTACCAGTATTTGTTAGGTCTATAAAAGGGCATGCTCCATAGATCGACAAGGAGCTGCGCTTGGTTCTTTATCCATCTGAAAGGAATAGACATGCTGGACTGTTAAACCGCCTAACGCCGGTCGAGCTAAGCACTAAAAGTAGATGTAACTAAATCAAAATTTTTTGACATAGCATTGGCTGAAAAGGCATGATGGCCATGATTGCGTGGATCAGACAACACTTCCGCGTTTGTATTAGTAGTAGATCAAGTCACTGAGTTCAGTGTACTGTGATTTAAAGTCAGTAAGATATCTTGCAAATACAACCATTCATGATTTGTTACTTTGCATCTATACATGGAGCTGATAAATTTGTCCTCAAACTTGTTTAGGCAAAGATGCAAAGCATTGAAGTGCCTATAGTATGGCAGTGCCCAAGCACTAAGCTTCAGCCAGCAAAGTTCAGTAGACAAAGGGAAATCATACTTCTGTCAGAGCGCATGGACAGAATTGATGGTGCGGCTGTTGGTACCCAGGAGCGATTGGCAAGAATGGAATACCAACTGGTAGAATTGAAACAAAACGTACAAGCTTCCAGGCCTTCACCAAAGATACGAAAATGAAAAATGCATATCTATCTAATGCTGATGCTAATTTCATGAATTGCTTACATATGTTTATAGGGAATAAGATGTGATTCTGCTGCGAGCGCGCCTCACTCAGTTGTAGCAGAAAAGCAGTTTTCAGGCAATGTAATATTCTTTGTCTTTTCTTTAGCATTGCATTATTTTACAGCATTCGTTTTCTACGTGTGTATCATCAAGATATTTTGGTGCATAGGTACTGCAAAGGAAGATAGAGGCGCAAAGGAAATTGCCCCATTGCAAGAATAGAGAGGTTACCTCTAAGTATCGGCCTCCCCATAAGGTTGGTGCCTTCCCATTTTATTACATTGCCATGCAGAAGCGTGTTTATATTAATAACATGTATACTGGAAACTATCAATCTAGTGGAAAAAAAATTAAGTATGTTGTTTTTTTCTCTGAAGACCAAATCAACATGAAACCCTTGAGCACCGCTTTTTGCAATTCCCTTTTAGTACTTGTTGGCGCAAGCTCAATATTCAATTGTGAAATTCACCTGGCTGTACCGACTGTTTATAGAAATCTTTACATTGATAACCGAGAGAAGTCCACTTTTCAACCCTCAACTTACCACTTCGTTTAACACTCAACCCTCAACTTTTAAACCGGTTACTTTACACCCTCAACTCTTGATACCGTTCAGGACTCAACCCTCGGATCAGCTGAAGCCATTTTTCAGTGACAAGGCTGATTTCGACCGAGTTGACTGCCACATCACCGTTGCCATGTCAGCTTGACCCCTTCTTTACAAGTGGGACCATCCAGAAAAAAAAGGAAAGTCCCTCTCTCTAGCGGTCCGCAGCGACAAACAGGGCACGCCAGCATCGGAGTACAGCGCTCCCCATTCAGTGCTGATCCCGAGCGCCGTCGACTCTTGCAGGTACAGGCCGGCGTACGGGTACATCACCGGTCTGTTCCCTGCGGCATCTCCAGTGCGGACGCCTCCACCCACCTCCTCCTGCTGTGCAGCTAGAATCAATCGACTGCGGTGTAGCTTGTAGTGGAGGATTCGATCAGACCAGCTTGGTGCTATTTATAGGCACGTGTTCGTATCTGGACATCCAGCCTTGCTTCGCCGTCGTCATTCACTCATGCAGGAAGCTACAAGGCGTGAGGGCCTGCGCCAACAGCGAGGGGCGCCCAGAACGGGTGAACGGAGGTGGAGGCGCGCGGCGATAGCCGGTGGGAGCTGCACCGGCATGTGCTCCGGTAGCGGCGGCGTCCATCCACTACTCCCCATCGGCACTAGTCTTGTTCCGCTTCCGCGGCGCGCGCACCGGCATGAGTACCGCCTCCAGCGGGGAGCGGCGGAGGAACAAACTCCTCCATGAGCCCGCACGCACAGCGCATCCCGTTCATCGCCACTGCTGGTACTCGGTGGAGCGACCCCGACCTCGCCTGTGTTGCTACTTGCTAGTAGCCTTCTGGGCACCTTAATTACAGAAACCGCGCGCCACTTCTCTCCCTAGCTCCCTTCCCTGCCTCCAGTGAAGACGCCCCCACGATTCCGAGTGATACCGGTATTAATTCCCTGTTCAATTCCTCTTGTATGTACGATGGGGGACCAGCCTCAATGAGGGACGTAGACCAGCAGGGGACAGTGTAAGAACGGGAGACGGGGGACCGGGAAGTGAGGGAGTTGAGGGGCCGACGGAAGGGATCCAGATAGAGGGGTAGTGTGAGCATGACAGATGGGACCATATCTATCCTCGCCACGTCACATGTTGAGTTGGTGTCCACGTGAGCTAAACCAGGTCAACCCAATGGTCAAAATCAGTGAAACGAAGATAGGGTTGAGTCTTGAATGGTATTGTGAGTTGGGGGAGTGAATTAACCTGTTTTGGAGTTCAGGGCCAAGTCTTAAACCAAGTGGTAACGTGAGGTTGAAAAGTGGACTTCTCTCTTGATAACCTGGAGCATATGGAAAGAATGCACTCATTGAACACTAGCACCCTTCCATTGATAACATGACTTCGATTTTTCCACCGAAACGGCGATTTCCACCTTATATACTGCCATGTTTTGACTAGCGGATTTTGCCATCTCTTTCTTATTTTTAACAGTTATTGCGAAAGACGACATTGGCGAAAAATATGCCTCGTGTTAGGAGAGAGAAGATGGACGCTGAAAGTCAGATTCTGCATGATGTGTGTAACTTCTTTTCTTTTATTATACGGATGCTTGTTTTCACATTTGCATTTAGTGAACTTGCGATACATTTCTCGGTTACAGGTGGAACAGAGGAAGGTAGCTGCATGTGCACAACAAGGCTTTTCGCATGATTTGAATGTGGAGGTAATGGTTATATTATTTAATACACAAGAGATATGTACAGATATAATTGCATACATTAATCTTGTCATTCGATAAGCTCCCCTTCTGCCATCCTTTTAGGGTGGGAAAGAGGTTGTTTTACTTTCATGTGTACGGCCACATCATCAAGTAGCCAAGGCTACTCTTCAAACATCTTGTACATCTACAATAGTTGGGGGCAAGGCACTTGGACCAGGATGTTGCCTAGTCTTGGTCAATAAAGTGTTGGATGAAAAGGCTCCTCTGATACGCCCTTTCGGGGCCATGAAAACAATGGTTGATGCACTTGGATATTCTATTGCATGGACATGTCAACAAGTAATATTTTAAACTTATTGTGTTAATTACTACTGACTGTATATCACAAACAATAAAGAAGTGTAAACCTTTTTCTTTTGTAGATCCGAGATGATACTACTGCTGGCATGGTAGCACCTGACCAAGCATCTCCAGGTAACATGATATGCTTAGGCATTGACTTCTATCATGTGAAATTTGTGCTGTTGAGAAGAACATGTGAATTTGCATGCCATCATTTAGTTGTTTGGTGTTTTGTTATTTATGATTTATCTAGGATAACCGGGTTAAAGATAAAAATCTTTGGAGTTATTACGGGCAAACTTTTTTTTTGTAGCTTTTTGTTGGATTTACAAACATGCCCAATGGCAGTGATTAATGTTTTATGGAGCTAGACATGTCAACATTTGCTGCGGTCCAATCCTATCTGTAGTAAAAACATGCCCAATGCCATTTGATGTTTTATGGAGCTAGACATGTCAACATTTGCTGCGGTCCAATCCCATCTGTAGAACAAACATGCCCAATGCCATTTGATGTTTTATGGAGCTAGACTTTGATCCGCAAGTTCATCAAGGGACTTCAAATTAGAGTGTCATTTTATTTGGCACGTAATCGGTTCTTTTGTTACTTTCCTTTAGGATTTGGTTGTTAGGTTCTTTATTTTTCTTGTTGACACTGTATAAAGGGAGACGGTTGTTGCTTAGGAGTTAAGAAGAATTAGTAATGAAATCTCATCTTGGCCAAATCCCTGGTACTTTTCTTTGTAAATCGTCCACCTTGCTGCCAGCACAGCACCATGGTGCTGGTCGTTAGTTCCCCCAGCCCTGCCTGGTCACGTCAACTATCCCAGGCCCTGAAGCTCTAACATGGTTCTTATTTATTTATTTCTAGAATTTTCCACGCTAGACTTCTCTTTCCTGCTATGTTGAAGATCTAGTTTAAAACATGTATATTTGTTTTTTATGAAAAGATTTAGCTCAGCAGGTTCCTAGACAAATATACCAGTAACGTGACATTTGAAGTCTATAAAACACCTAGTTTTCAAATTTTTGAATAACCTATAATATGCTTGTATTCAAGACATATATCCCTGGACCCAGGACTAGCACCTGCAGATGGGTTACAGCGTTAATGGTTGAGCAAGGGAATGCTTGCTAACTTCACATCCGTTTGCAAACTTTCACTGGGCGCTACTGTTTGGGAACAAGGATAAATTCTCCTTCCTGAATGCTAGTGTTTCTCTGTGGGAAACATGCAAGTGTATCATTAAATTTTGGATGTGACACATCAATTCTGAATTTTGATAAGCTTAGTGCAATTTTATTAGTACAACACTTGAGTGATCTTACATATTTTTTCATTGTTTTGTTTGTGCACAGGGCAAAAGGGATGAATAAGTACCGCCTTTTACGGCTGAGCTGAACTCCGGATCATTTTGCATATGATAGTGGGTCTCAGTCTTAATGTTACAGTGCCTTTTGTGAGTTTTGCACGAACGAGCTGGGCAGATTAACTTGACAGAGCCAGATGTGTCATACACGGCTTGTACATTCTTCTTTTGGTGTAATTATTCTAGGCTAATTGATACGTCGCAGCAGTGACTCGCAAACTTAGTTATGTCGATCTGACTCAGCAAAGCTGACGGTATATATTTATATTGTTTCAGTTTTTCTGATCTGAACATTCTGTTAAAGTATACCTGTAGTGTGCAAATAGGCACTACCCAGGATTTTGCACCTTGCTCTGGCTGCTAAGCTCATGTAGAGGATATCAGCTCTTAGTATATTGATCGAATAATGACGCCGGTATGTCTAATTGAAGAAATCCTGATCTGTAGCTGTAGGATCCCATAGGTGCTGGTGCTGGTGAACAAAAATTTCTTGCTGATAAACAGTTGAAGGTTTGTCAATTCTGGATAAGGTGCAGCATATACATGCATTGCTCTGATTCTGTCCTGTATTAGGCCCATCACGATTCTTCTATGCCGAGCCAATTTGCTGGATGCAAAATTGGCACCATTATTAGTGAAACTTCATGAAAATGACAGGTATGAGGATACTCTTTTCTATCATGTATTTAGATGGCGTGAACTCGTATATTGGCCTCAAGGGCTGAACAAGGTGAACATGCTCGGCGTGTCATGTCAATAACCCCCACAGGGAAGAGGCGTGGAGTCATGTTTGGCATGCAGTGCAACGCCGCTGGGTAGATCTCCAGGATCGCTCATGAAATCAAGAATCTTTCAGTAGGTTAATGAGTATTTCCCCCGTAAGAAAATATAAGAGCGTTTAGGTCATTAAAGTAGTGATCTAAATGTTCCTATATATCTTTACGGAGGGAGTAATGACTAAGAATTAGGTCTCTTGCATATCAGCTGGCTAGAACTATGGTTTTGAGGGTGGATCAAGTTTTTTTTTTTTTTTTTTTTTGCATTCATACACTGGCTTGAAGCTTATGCCGATGACCTAATTCTATAACTGTAGGAGCTATACTGTCAATTGCACGTGCTGGATATATTTGAGCAGGATTTTCTAACAAAATTTCATTTTTTTCGAGAATACGCAAGCTGCGTATCATTTCATTGATAGGTAGGATAGCAAGAGCTACAAGAGGGTAGATACAAGACTCGGTACACCACAGGGCGAGGATGCATCTACAATGAGCAGAAGAAGGGTGTGGGCGCTCAGCCCCAAGCAGCCACACCTAGACGCCTACGGTGGATCATATGGGGAGATCGCCGCCAGTCCTCTCGCTCCGGCCAGCGCCCATGTCTTCGCCTCATCAAGGATGGTTTGGATTAAGCGATCCATGGAGGGTCGGGCAGTGTCGAAGATCACTGAGTTACGGTGTTTCTAGATGTTCCACGCGACAAAATGCCATGGGAAGCGAAACCTTTATGCAGCGACGGTGGAGAGGTGGTCGTCATGGAGCTCCACCAGTCAAAGAACTTGTCAGAGGTCGCCGGGGTGCTCGCGGTGAGTCTGCAAGTGGCAAGAACATTGTGCCAGACCACACGAGAGAATGGGCAGCCAACCAGGAGATGATTTATAGTTTCCGGGGATTGATCGCACATGACACAAGTGAGGTTCTGGGGAATCCCATGACCGGCGCGTCGCTCCGCAGTCCAACAACGGTCCTGGTCGCCAGCCAGATGAAAGATCTTGGTGCGAAGCGGGGCCCATGTCTTCCAGGTCAGCCTAGCGCGAGGCGAGGAAACGGATCCCTGGAATAGGGTAGAGTAGCAAGAGCGAGCAGAATATTGCCCAAAGGATGTCCATTGCCAGCGAATGGTGTCCGCGGCAGAGAGATTGGTACGGCGCACCCGCTTCCAGAGATCGATGTATTGCACAGTCGCCAGGGGCCCAAGGGCTCCATGTATGTCTTGCGTCCATGACCTATGAAGAAGGCCAACGGCCACGGAACGCACCTTGCGTCTTCGCTTGGGCACCATGGCCAGGATAGCAGGCGCGAACTCAGCAACGCATTGCCCCTGTATCCAATGGTCAATCCAGAAACGGCAAGTGCGGCCATCACCTAGCTCCCAGTAGGTGGAGGCTTGGAAGATGGCACGGACGTTGGGGTCATGAGAAAGCTGCATATGGCTCCAAGGGCGGGAAGGGTCCACTAGTGGAAAAACGGCTAGCCACAACTTTCGTTGGTGGCGTGCCATTTTCCATCAACGCCAGCACTATTTTTTTTCAAATAGTGCTGGCGTCGGCATAATTAGCACGTTAGCTTTACACGGTTAGTGTCGGCGTTGCTTTTTTTTTGACACGTCACAAATCTGTTAGCCCACCTGTACTCACCGTTTGAAAGATAGCGATGGCGTAGGATTTCTATGCACGCCGTAGTTAATTAATTAGTGCTGGCGTGCCAAGTTATGTTACGCCAGAAATAATTTTTCTATTTTATCAAGTATTTTAAGTATTTAATGATTATACTAGTAAAAAAAAAAATGAACATATTATATTATATTTTTGACATCATTATTATTAATATTTTTATCATTTTGGGACTTTTATTTCTTTACTACCAGTTCTAATTTTGAGTCTTTAATTATGGTAAGTCTTTCATTAATCTTAGTCTTTTTTTATTTGGGCTGTTATTAGTTATGGCGTTGCATTTTAGGCCCACGCCAGCAATGGCCCACCTGAGTCAACTCCACGCCTTAGTAAAAGACCTAAGTCGCCGCCCTCTCATTTCACCCACTACCTATACTCCCCCTCGACCAGCCGCCGCCGCCCCTCGCCGCCCCGTCGGCAGCAAGCAAGGTTCAATCCTCTCCTTCCCCTCCCACCGCAGCTCCTTCCTCTCCACTCGCACCTCCTCCGTCCGTGCGGAATCAATGGGATTCATGTATAAGTTGATTTAGGATTGCTTTGTGTAGAAATTTTAGTACATATAATGGATTGCTTTGTGTGATGTAGAATCCAAAGTTAGTTCCATGGATTGCTTTGTGTAGAAATTTTAGTGATAATCCGATGTAAAATCCGATTTTAATAGTGCATTTTGAGTAGAATTTTTTTGAGTGTCTAGAATATTAATGATTCAAATTCAACTTAATTTGGTAGTGTAGTCTGGAATGCAATGAATAAATAAAATGAACTCCTATAAATTAGATTGGCGGTGTAGAATTTGTTTATTTGTGTCTCCCTCCGTGGATTTTGTTTATTTGTGTATATAATTACTAGTGTAGAATTACATTTAGCACCGTAGTATCCGATTATGTTTAGTAGAAATTGATTTACTAGTGTGGAAACCGATTATACTTAGTGTTGGTTCACTAGTCTAGAATCTATATACTTAGTTTTCAATATGTTTTGTGTAGAATGGCGCAACCACCACCATGTCGAGTGTGCAAGTCAAGGTGCGCAACCAGCCTTGCAACTGGCACGCTGTTCGGCATCTACTTCCAGCCGTGTTTTGTTCCTATAGCGGTAACAAATTATATGAACCTTCTAACAGTTTGTTCTTTTGTTTTTGTTGCTATTTCCACTAATGCATTGTGTGTGTTTTTTTGTTTTTTCTTACACAAATCGTCCCTTGCAATGTGAGATTGGAGTTCAATGAGCTCATTACTGGAGACACTGTGATCCGACGCTCCTGGGGGGGCCCTACACTATGGAGGTCGAGAAGGGACGGAAGATAACCCAGATTGGAGAAGATGAATGGGATTGTTTCATCGCCCGCATGCATCTCACTGGGGGTGAATTGATCAGCTTCTCCTTCAGAACACAAACTTCAAGGCTGGCTGTTATCTATCTCAACTCGGAGGAAGAAGAAGATGAGGACCCACTTGATGAAACCCTCTATGCCCAAAGAATGAGGCTGAGCGAGGAGGAATCGGGCAACCTCTGGTACATACTTCCGCCACGTGATGCCTACGTCGGGATGCCATTCGTGACCCGCCTGACACGAACGAATGTTAACCGCCATGTCATGGTATGTTACTTAGTGTAGTAATTTGATGATACTATATTAGTTCCATGGATTGCTTTGTGTAGTATGTTGTGATGTGCTTAGTGTAGTAATGTGATATGTTTTAGTAATGTGATATGCTTATAGTGTAGTAATGTGATGATATGCTTAGTGTAGTAATTAATGTGATGATTTGCTTATAGTGTAGTAATGTGATATGCTTAGTGTATTAATGTGATGATATGCTTATAGTGTAGTAATATGACATGCTCATTTATCATATTTGTTTTTTTCAGAAATTACCTAAGAGGCTATGTGTGAGATGTGGCATCGAGCCGGATGAAGCAGGCATTGCTGGACTACGCCTTACCACAAGGGGCTCCATCACCACCTGTGCTTACGCAGTGGACACGGACGGTCGCACTGTCTTCAGCGCATCTGGGTGGAGCAACTTCCTTGCTGGCAAGAATCTCCGGGTTGGACAGGCCGTCTTAGTCACTATCAGGAACACCCCACGCCATGACTTGAGGATGATGATCGTCATCGACCTCCTTTAAAAGTATGTGTGTGGTCGGGCCATCGATGTGAAATGAACTCCTTATTAACTATGTTAGTTTGCTCGTGTTTGTGAGGATTGTCGTTTATTAAATAGCTACCTAGCTCTAGTACTACTTGTGAGATTGTCACTTATTATTAACTGGAATGAATTGTTCTATTAGCTGGTATTGTTCTAGTGCCTAATGTGAAATGCTAAATGTTATGTGGTGGGGAATCTTTTTTTGGCTGCACGAAACATTCGTGGCGTGCAATGTACATTGCACGTCGCTAGGTGAGCGATTATAGTGGTGGTGTTGTCCACGTGGCACGCCATCAGCACGTAGAATACCGCTGACGTGGGACCCAACACCACCACTATTTTTTAACAATGGCGCCATATTGGTGGCGTCGGGCTTCCACGCCAGCAAGGCCGTTTTTGCCACGCCATAGCCAGGCTTTTCTACACTAGTGGTCTGTCGTCTGTAGCCAAAGCCACCGGATCCCCTAGTGCAATTCCTGTCCGTTGCAGG
Source organism: Elymus sibiricus (assembly GCA_039707655.1). Taxonomy (NCBI): domain Eukaryota; kingdom Viridiplantae; phylum Streptophyta; class Magnoliopsida; order Poales; family Poaceae; genus Elymus; species Elymus sibiricus. The sequence goes on along the minus strand of CM077672.1, from coordinate 1,546,273 downwards.
TCACACATGCCGAGGCCACCAAGGTGGAGCGGCATGCAAACCTTGCGCCAATTGACAGGGCAGCAGCCGGCAGTCGCGTCCTTGCAGCCATGCTAGAAGAAGTCACGGATCACCCAGTTTGCTCTCTTGAGGATTGTAGTGTTCAAGGCGATAACCGAAAGGATGTGCATCAACATAGCGGAGAGGACGTGGTGGACGAGGGCTAGTCTCTTACCCCGAGATAGCAGGGAAGCCCTCCAAGTGGGCAGCTTCTTTCACATGCGATCGATGAGAGGGTCAAGCGCAGAAGAGTGGATCCTCCAGATCGAAAGCGGCAGACCCACGTAGGTGATAGGGAAGGGGGCCATAGGGCACATGAACGCATTGCTCACCTCGATAGCTTGTGACGGTACACTTGGCAAAGTTTGTTTGAAGCTCTGACACAGCCCCAAAAATGTGTAAGATCTCGTGCACCGCTATGAGGTCATCGGCATTAGGGTGACAGAAGATCACCACGTCAACAACATATAGAGAGATGCAAGAAGCCATGTGCCGTGGAGTGAGATGCCGCGGGATGTTGCTCTGGATGGCATGTTGGATCAAGGAGTTGAGCACATCAATGGCGATCGTGAAGATCATCAGAGATAAAGGGTCGCCCTGACGGAGCCCCTTGGCGTGTCGAATAGGCGGGCCAGGAGATTCGTTGATCATGACTCGAGTGCTGGCCATGGGGAGCAAGATGGAAATCCATTCCCTCCATCGAGGCCCAAAGCCAACATGCCAGAGCGTCTCCAGAAGAAAAGGCCAAGAAATGAAATCGAACGCTTTGGCAATGTCCAGCTTGAGAAGAATCCTATAGCTTGAGGTTGTGAAGATGCATGGCCGTCTGTTGAACGAACAAGAAATTTCATGATGACATTGTTATTAAAGTATTTCAGTAGAAACAGAAACAACATCATATTGCTTTTCCACTATCTCAGCTAGAAATAAAGATCATACTACTAAATTAATACTTTACTAGAGATATTAATAAAAAGTTACTATAACAAAAACTGAAGTTTCCATCAAAGGGGAAAAATGATGCTATTTTTGGTTGTGATCCATATTTTTTTACTCACAATTCACTTAGTATAGTAAAAAAGTCTATAAAGGAAGACCTCATATATTCTCTACTGATTTTATCTTACCTATATAGCAATCCAAGCCTCCAAGTGAACCAATTTTTGAGAGCTGATGTGGTAAATAGAGGTAAAGCAATCATCACAGCTAGGGCTCTTTCATGGGGAACCAAAGCCTAGAGATAAATTCCACATTTTTAGATAATGAGCTGCAAGAAATGACAATTTATTTTCCGAGCTATGGTTTATAGATGATATTAATTGTAACACACCATGTACACAAATTTGCTCTTCGAGATATTTATTGTTTTCATTTTTTGCTCTTCACAGAGAGAGTTATGATTTTGCACAGTGAACTAAAGGTCTACTGGAAGCTTGTGGAAATTTGAAGAAGAAATCCTTATGGTCCAGACTATTTGAGGATGTAATTATCTTCATCACCATTTACTACATTACTACTTTATACATTGGCCTTCATCCACATTCTGTCTGTTGGATTATGCCTCGTAGCGTTATATTGAGACAGTTTACGATGAATACACTACTTGCATATTGCTTTTTCTTTCTTTTTAAGGATGCTAACATTGCTTTGTGTTATCCTCTATCTAGATTGTGGAAAAGCTTGTCGCTATCGTCATTTTTGTGGATAAAAAAATTCGGGTTGCATTCGGTGAAGCTGGTAAATAATTATTGATTGGCTGCTTTATTGTTCGCACAAAATGTATCCGACAATAACCTGATACCTATCTCTGAATAAACAGTTCATGTAGGTACTGACTTCATCGAGTAAGTTCAGAACAAAATGTTATGTCATTGTGTCTGGCACTACATTACACTAACATTATCAATCAAATCGAAAGTATAGTAAGTTTCGTCATCACCCATGTTGAATGTGTTAGTCTTTTGTACTGAATTAAGTGTCAGTGAGACTTTTGCACACGCGTTTCTATTTATCAACCCTTTGCCGTGATTTTTTTCTTCAGAATTTGATTAAAACCAGTGTAGAAAATGTGTGCACGGATGCGGAGTGAAGTACAACAGTACAAGTGCAAGAACTCCCTTGCAGCATTTCGGTCATTTTCGCAATGATGTACATATCTAAAACAACAGTCATTGATCTGAAAAAAACTATATTCAAACACCTTTTCTAAAATTCAACATTTACTTGTCACATATTGAGATATTATCCACCAGTAATCACAACTTAACATATATGCAAATTAATACATCAGCTGAGGTAATGACAACATTGGCGGCTGCCACTAAAATTTTGATCATCTTCTTTACATCGATCTTGAGCTCCTTATGGGTTCTGCACGACCCATATTGGTAGTTGTGTGTTCTGGATGACACGTAGTGATAGTTATGGGCCCAGGCAAGTTGTGGCACCCTGGCTCAGAGGACCGGTTTACCCAGTGTTTCCAACCCAGAGATCATGTCTTCTGGAAACACCCAACAACTTGGAACAGAACATAACTGATCTTTATTAATATTATACCAGTACAAGCTCGGGAATTACATCGGGTAGCGAGGCCAGAAGCACTACATGTGCTATGACAATATCTACATTATTTATGAAACATCAAGGCCTCAGCACTAGGGAACCTCTACAGCGTAGCGGAACATCGCACGGGAAACTCCATCCCATAGGGACACTGATGAGACACGGCCTAGTTAGCGTAGCACGAACCTTCGGGACCTCCGTCCTCGGCTTCTCCTGCATCTGGTGACGGTGTCCTGGACTAGGGGGTACTCACCACGTCGTCTCTCGACCAGTGGATCGGGCCAAGGACCCCCATGGTGGTTCACTCATGGGCCACTTCGGGCAGTCCATGACGAATACAAGGAAGATTCCACAAGACTTGGCGCCCAAGCCGAGGACTCTCCTAAAACCCTAGGCCTCCGGTGCATATATAAACCAAGGCCAGGCTAGTCAATAGATGAACTCATATTCATTAGAACAATCTCATGGTAGATACATGTACTATGTACTATACCCCATATGAATACAATCAAAAGCAGGACGTAGGGTATTATCTCTTCGAGAGAGCCCGAACCTGTGTAAAAACCTATGTCCATGTTACCATCGCTCCAAGACGCCTAGCTTAGGACCCCTACTACGAGATATGCCGGATTTAGAACCGATATTGGTGCTTTCATTGAGAGCCTGCTGGCAGTCGCCGCGGTGCGATGGGAATTCAGATCGTCTCCGGCGCGATCTACACGTCGGAACCGAGCTTTATTGTCGATGTCAGCATCTTCGTCGCCGGCTCGACTAGTCACCTCGGCTGGACCGAGGACCAGGCTCATCTTCGGATCGTCAAGATCGGACGGATGTCTTCATCATCATCAACTCTGATCTCATCCGGGATCATGGAAAAATCATCCATGGTGCTCGGGGGCTCAATGTCAACATTGCCCTCGCGCGATCATGTAGTTTTTTCTGAACAGCGGGTTTGCGTCCACCGTCACCGCCTCCTCGAGCGTCGTTTTGACGAATCCTTTGGTGGAATTGTGTGGAATTGAGTCTATAATAACCTCGTAAAATTTCGTCGTATTCCGATGGAGGAGTCTCCGGCGATCTACGATATACCGGAGCCCTGTCAAATCTGGACGTGAATCTGGACGAGTTTAAGGCGAGGAGTCCAGCGTCCAGCTCGGACATCCTTAGGAAGATCCAATCGTTGATCGGCTGCGGAATTCCTATATCTACCATCCCTCAAAATTTCAGCTCGATCCGACCGTTCAAACTCCGGGAACAGTCCGAGGAGTGCGCCAATTTCTGGATCTGTTTTCTACGCGAAAACGAATCCGACCCGAGTTCATCTTTTTCATGAACAGATTATCGGACATCCTTTTTGAAGGGAATTTTTTTATAGGGTATTGTGTTTTGTTTTCAAGTACGTGCCTGCAAATTTTAAGCCTTTTCCGAGGCGATCTTCGTCGTCGCGCCGGTGTCAAACCAGCCCGGCCACGTTGCTCCATGGCAGCCGACCTGCGCCAGCATCGACTGCGCCGTCGCTTCATCGAGCCGACAACAACCACCTCGGATCATCACCTCGGCGAGCCGACCAAGAGTTCGGCACCGCTCTCCCTAATGATCATCAAGATAACATCGTCACCTTAAGGAATGCACGGGTCGGGCGCGCCAGCATCGCTGCGCGGTCACTTCTCAAGCCGGCATTGACCGCGTCACAAAGTTTCGACCTGCGTCGGCATCGCCGCGCCGTTGCTTCTTCGAGCCGATGTCCACCTCGCCGACCTGCTTCGACACCTCGGCTGGCATGGGGGTTGCAACGTCACCTTACCGACCTGCTCCGACACCTCGGCTAGACCGGGGGCTTCGTCATCTCTTCATCAACCTACTCCGGGGACTTCGGCGTCACCGGCCGATCAGCTTCGTCACCTCGGCTGGACCGGGGGCTTCGCCTCGCCACATCGACCGTGTCGCATCGCTGCTTCATCAAGCCGAGCTCTTCGCTCGGCCACCTCGGGCTTGGGGGCTGGGACCTCGGTCAAGCCGAGGACTATGCATCCTCATCCCGCCACAAGCCCGCACCACGTCATCAACGCCGAGCACATTAACCAGCTAAGTCGCTTTCATGCTTAAATTTTCTAAATTCTTAATTTTTTGTTCGGTTCGACCAAGCATTATATTTATGTTAAAATCTATTTGTCAAAAACGAGGTTCGTTAAAAACCGCTTCTTTTTCCCATGTTAACTGGGGGCTCTTAAATTTATATGAGCCGTTATAATAAGTGTTTTCTTCTTAGTCGTTGCAAAGTCTTTTTCTACTACTCCTTTTTCCGACGTGAGTGTGTGGTCAATAGCCGGATAGCCTGGTTTCTCTCTAAAGCCGTTCGAGTTTAGTTCGCTAAACTGGCCTGAGAAGCACTCCGCCTTCGGGATAGGAGGTTGAAGCCGAAGGCTGACCCGCTTGAAGTGTGGAGATCGGATGTATCATGTTAAAGCACGACGGAAGCATAATTTAATTTTAAGACCAATTTTCGGATTGGCACCAAAAACTTGATTTAGTTCGGACGTAAAGTTTTTCCTAAAGTTTTTTGGTTTTCCGAGCTTATGGCACTTTTAAGCTATTTGTATGTTTTTCTTTCAGGAGGCGGGACATCCTCATGACCGAGGTGCCCTGCGTAATAATTCAGCTCGGGAGATCTTTTCCGACCCGCAGCTCGGCATCTTTCCTGCCGATCTACACCTCGGCGTTGGCGAAACGCACATGACATCTGGACTAGTTCCCGAGGAGATTCGATCCTCAGGTTAGTCGGCCGCACCCAACCTGAGTCTCGGGGGATACTGTGTGTCTCCAACATAACTCTCGCAGTACAACGTCGGATGCCTTTAAAGCATCAGCAATATCAACGGGGGGCTGCGACTAGAGCCGAACCCACCAAAAGCCAAGGTACTCTGAGGAGTCCTCGGCAACACGTTCTCGGATATTGCTTTATATGCATCAGTTTCGAATTGTGTCTTCGGTCAATAGTTGGGTTGCCCGGCTCCTGTGCTTGCCTCCTACGTTCCGCTTTGTTCGGCTAGGTGTGCAAAGGTTGAACCACTGCGATTATACTTTCGATTTAACTGGTCAAGTACCTCAGTGGAGAAACCCAAAAACTGACTGTCACAATGAGCGCAAACTGGTCAGCGATCCGATGACTGTGTCAAACTATAGATCGATAGAGGTTACCCCATGGGCCTTTCAAAAAATTGGCCGAAGTGTTAATGGCTTGACCTCGGCTGACGCCGAACACTAACCGAGGGCTAGTAACTGGCCTCCCAACTTTAAGCTCCTATGACTAAGTGAACGTTATAAAGCCTGGATATCTGATTGCCTCGTTTCCGCTAACACAACCGCCTCCGGGCACCAAGATGTCGGCTAAGGGTTGTCTTGTTACTGTAGAAACACCCTGCGTAGCATCTACAAAGGGGTAGAAGCCGACGATGGGCCACTCTCAAATGATAAATGGTCACAAAGGAGTCAAAATAGCATATAGCATAAAAGCGTTTGTATTCAATATACGAGTGCTGCCTTCCGTAATCATCGTTATAAAGCCATAAATATGCATCAATTTGGCTTAAGATTTTGGCCAAGCTGGGTTGCCTGGCTCCCGTGCTTACCCCTTACGTTCCCGATTGTTCGGCTAGGGGGTAAAGGGAGCACCTCTGTGATTGTTACTTCCGGGTCATCCGAGCTAGTACCTCAGACTGGGTGAAGCCGAAAGCTAGCCATCTTAAGAATATAATTGGTCGGCAACGACGGAAGTGAAATTTTTGGTTCATTAAAGACCACAGAGTTCGGGAACTTTTCCCACACTAAATCCTCAATATTTTCCTCCCACATTGATCGGAGTTGAGGTTTCACGATCATGGTCAACATGATAGCCTGGGAAAAGGAACTTATAAAGGAACTATTTTTTCCAGAAGATGTTTCTTACGTTAAATAGTAATATAACATATCTCTCCGCGTACCTTTGTTTATAAAACCATATGGCCGGATTGCCTTGTTTGCCGTAAATCTTTGCCCTTACAAAGACTTTATAAAGTAGGACAAACACTCCTCAGCTACTGGCCGAGGAGGTTGAAGCCGATGGTCGGTCAACAAAGTTTTGTACAATGCGGATCCGAGCATTAATGATGTAAAGTACTTGGATACATAGAATCATTACACATAAATTGTGATCAAAATCAATCTACTCCGGATATTGATCCTTAATTCAGCCACCCTTGCCCAACTTAAGGCTCGGGGGCTACTGGGCTTCACGCTTCTCACTTAAAAGCCATTAACGGGTTACATCGATCCCCTGATCTGGTGTGGCCACCCGACCAGTGGCTCGGGGGCTACTGCATTGATGATTCAATGCAGAAAATTCAAAGTGCAAAATAGTTTCCGAGGAGATTATGATCCTCGGGTTGGTCGGCCGCACCCAACCTGAGTCTCGAGGACTATGCACACCATGTTTCTATTCCTAAAGTATGCTGCCGAGAAACGACTTAATCCTCAGGCCGATTTCACGAATCGACCTGAGTCTCGGGGAGCTATTGGGATCAGCGGTTTTTGTTTTATCCTTCAGGTGCATCCCGGATTTTAGGCCGGCACACACCTTGAGGGCTACTGGCTATATATCTCGGCAGAGAATAAATTGCACCAATCGGAAAAAATATCCGCAAAAAATCAGCCCAAGACCGAGGTGGTGCACCACCTCGGAAGCAGTTCGGCATAAAGCTCGGCTGCGAGTGGCTGGCTCCATAGAGAACTTTTTCGGCGTTAAGCTCGGATAACCTCCTTCAAACTTTTTCAAAGACGGGGTACTCTATGCCTCCTCGGATGCAGTCCGGCGTTGGAGCGCGGCTGCAAGAAGACATCTCAGATGCAGTCCGGCGCTGGAGCTCGGATACAGACCGGCGTTTGAGCTCGGCTGCTAAAATATACCTCGGATGCAGACCGGCATTGGAGCTCGGCTGCAAAAGACACCTCGGATGCAGTAAGGCGTTGGAGCCCGGATGCAAAGAGGACACCGCCGCACTGGAAACACTTCGAACCCGAAGTGTGGCGTAAAAAATAACAAGGCATTGATAAAGGCCGAGAACTTAAAGGACTCCTCGGATACCCGACATATGAACTCTTCGGATACACCTCGGTGATCCTCAAGATCGGAGATGGGAAGATTTGATGAACCAGTTTTCAAGACCGATGACCGAAGACGAAGAACAGTTCGGAAGAACCGAGGAGCGTCCCCAACTTGAAGACCGGTTCAGGGGGCTACTGACGGTGTCCTGGACTAGGGGGTACTCACCACGTCGTCTCTCGACCAGTGGATCGGGCCGAGGACCCCCATGGCGGTTCACTCATGGGCCACTTCGGGCAGTCCATGATGAATACAAGGAAGATTCCACAAGACTTGGCGCCCAAGCCGAGGACTCTCCTAAAACCCTAGGCCTCCGGTGCATATATAAACCAAGGCCAGGCTAGTCAATAGATGAACTCATATTCATTAGAACAATCTCGTGGTAGATACATGTACTCTGTACTATACCCCATATGAATACAATCAAAAGCAAGACGTAGGGTATTATCTCTTCGAGAGAGCCCGAACGTGGGTAAAAACCTGTGTCCATGTTACCATCGCTCCAAGACGCCTAGCTTAGGACCCCTACTACAAGATATGACGGATTTAGAACCGACATCTGGCATGATACGCAAGGTGAGTACTTGGAATGTACTCGCAAGCTAACAACAACCAAAACAGTGCAGCAAACAACAGCATGGCAATGATTAAGTCATTACTTTAAGATGCTCACTTACGGTTGACACTTACTCTCTTCCGGGTTCACACGTGACCCCCGGATCATTCGTGACCCATCGGTCACTTCCGAGCATGGGACGAGTTCTTCCATCATTATAATTATTATAACGGTTGACCACTCAGTGTGACCTAGTACGGACTGTATCCAATACCGTGGACACGGCTATTCGAATAGATTCTTACACTCTGCAGAGGTTGCGCACGTTACCCACACCATGGAGCTCCTTGTCCTGTACCTCGGTACACTTCCCTTCCGGGTGGACCGGTGCTGCTCCAACGAAACTTGCCTAACCCGTGACCCCTCCATTGTACCACCGACAATCATCCTCCCCCGAAGTCATGCCCTGGGTGGCCGCTGTGGTCACTCTTGACACCTGCCACCGTCGTGGCCAACTAAACTGTCCCAAACGGGGACGCCGACAAATAACTCAACTGGCTCACAAGGTTATCCTCGCCTACCTGATCAGGGTAGCATGCACGCATAACCTCCCCTCTTTGGTGGTACCGATAAAAGAGCACGCGGTCAGACCAAGTCAAGGCCGTCCCATTCCGGCAGATGTGGCTGCACGGGTAAGTCCGGGTCGGTGGCACTTGATCAACCATTAAGCTTAGTTTTAGTAATTACATGACAGGCAAGGTTGTTTATCATGAATAAATTAATATGGCAGTAGTTATGCAACAATATCATTTACTATGAATTGTCACATATTAAAATAATGCAAATAATTCAACAACAAACCAATACTATTGAAATGCTTCATGTAATGGATGATGTGGCTTGCCTTGCTCAGTTGGGTTGTCCACAAACTCCTGGTCCTCAAAACCGAAATGATTTCCCTCTGAAAATATTTTAAAAATAGCAAAAGAAAATGTCACATAATACATTTCTGTTAACCAGAAATTCTGTACATGTGGGAAAAATACCAAAATTTACCAGAAAATAGAGGGGCTCAAGACAAAGCCAATGCAAAAAGAATCAATTGATTTGGACTTGTGGATAAAAAATAATGGGCAGTCAAAGTTACTGGTTAAAGTTGGATTTAAACTGAAATTAGAAAATCTCTGGGAGGGCCACGTCGAAGGCGTAAAACACCAGGGCGCCTCCACTTACATACCACTTCGGCGCGCGGCGGAGGCACTGATAGGTGGGGTCGGCTGGGTTTAAAACAGAAAGAGAGAGAGAGAGGAATAGAGACGGGCGGCTCACCGACGGCGATCACCGGCGATAGCGACGGCGACGAGCTCGGGGGACTGCAGGGATGGAACGAGCGCACGACGCTGGTCCTCCTCGTACCCGCGGCGTCTCCGGAGACAGCCTGACGGTGTTGTCCCCTTCCTCTCCGGTGGCGGCTGTTCTCGGGTGTTGCCGGAGACGGTGACTCCGGCAGAGTTTTGGCTAGGCAAGAGGTCAGGGAAGGTCGTGGGAGTGCACTGAGCTCGTGTATGCAATCGGGCAGGGCTGGGTGGAGTAAATCGAGCTGGTGGTGGAGTGTAGGGGAACGCGACAGAAAACAAAAAAATTTGGTACAGCGAGCACGCCCAGGATCACTATGGAGACTGCATACAAGGTTTGATCTGATCCGTACCGACTCGGAGCGCAGCGGAAGAAGAGTCGGTGTAGATCGTCGGTGCAGATCCCTGCAGCTAGGATTTACAACCTCCCAACCGCAAGGATGTACTCCCACTCCGGACAGCCCTTCGGGAGGCGGTCGGACAGTCCCCCGGACGATGTCGCGGACAGCCCTTCGGGAGGACCCTTGAAACCCGAAAAGTAACCCGGACAGCCCTTCGGGAGGACGCCAGAAACTCGAACGGTAACTCGAACAGCCCTTCGGGAGGACACTCGAAAACAGACCCTCTGGCAAAAGATCGAAACTACAATCTCTCTACGGGGTTGCACACATACGGTGTCAGCTATCCGGCAGGGCTTCGCCGTCCAGAGCTAGTTCCTGCAGGAACCCAGACAGCCTTTCGGCTCTACGAAACTATTTCGTGGGAGGGAGAGAGAAGACAGACAAGTCAAATGGCATGTGTATGAGAGCAAGGATGAGATTTGGGGCTGCCCACTCACCTCTATTTATAGGATAGCCAAGGGGTAAAAGTGTCATACAAAAAACCCCAAAGTACCCCCACTTTATGCCTTTTCACAAAAGAATAAAGATAAAAGGGGTGCCATGTGGAGCTCCAAGGAGCTCCACCTTGCTTGGCCGGCCACTCTTGGCCCCCCCCCACATGGGGGTGCCTTGGCTCCCAAGTCCTTCTAGAAAGCCTTTTGGAAATATCCCAAAAGGTGCTTTCCAAAAAATATCCAAAAAGCAATTTCACTATTTACGAAGACATTTTTCTGCGTCCGTTAAATCCCAAATTATTTCTGTGTGCCTAGAACAATTCCAGTACCCACCAAAATAATTTTGAACGCATTCCGAAACAATTTCGGAACAATGTTTCTTCAGCAAAAAGCAACCAAATCGGTTCCGGCTGCTCCGGAACATTTCCGGTTTTTGTCCCGGAAAATTCCCAGAAGTTTCCAGAACATTTCTGGCATCCTCCAAGAATTTCCAGGCGTGTGCCAGAACCAATTTGACTTAATGGAATACCCTGAAACAACTTTTCAGTTTCACAGGAACTATTCCGGTGTTCTCTCCGGAACGTTTCCGTTTCGTCCGAAACTTTTTCGGTGATTTTCTCTCAGACTCCCCGTCTAGTATTCAGCAGATAGATGACCCTTAAGCGTGTGACCCTATAGGTTCGGTGAAGTATAGACATGACCCGGAACACTTTCCGATCAATGATCAACATCGGAGCCGTGGACACCCATATTGACCCCTATACCCACACGAATGAATATTCGAGTGAACCTCCAGTTGCCGTGTGCTATTCCTGTTGCTTCACGGTATATTACAAAACCTGAGGTGAGATTTATGCATCCCCGTGGATCAACAACTTGTCCACTATGCAAGTTACCTCGTTACCGGTTTTGTTCTCTTTACTCGTTTCCGTGTTCCGGCATCCCAGTGATCAAATCACAAAGTGTCTGGCTAGACGATGATGGATACCGTAACACTGAGAGGGCCCGAGAATATCTCTCCATCGTCGGAGGAGCAAATCCCAATCTTGAGCTATCAAGTTACTTGACATACTTTTCCATGAACCCATAAGCCGCCGTAATAGCCACCCTTTTACGGATGACGTTTAACAAACCCCAAAGTTCATGAAGCAAGCATGAAGAAACTTGACACTCTCATGGTCTAAGGAATTATGCAAACATTAACTATCTCTGTGTTATTAACCATTAACTCATGACGAATGTATCTCATAGCATAACATCAATCGGGTCGATTCAACACAAGTGTTCTACTAACATTGTGCCCTCAAAATTTCCGGCATAGACATGCCCATGATCAGGAAAACAGGATCATCATGCAATACTTGAGCCAGTCTTAGAGGCAAGACTAGGAATACATTTTACCGTTTATTATACCACACGTGCACATGAGTTTCCCTCCGAGCCTCGTGGTTATTGCAGAATCGAGAATCATTGCAGTTATAGCATGGAATATAAACATTCATTACAAACTCGGAGATACAAAGTAACTATTATTACTGATGTGGATACATATTAAGGGTAGGGTCCTAAGCATGGCCTACATACCCCTCCTAAAGACACCATATGCAAGATTACAAGACTACAAGGAAGATTCCGACTGGAGTAAGCAAAGCTTACGATCCACTCGACATCCAGCTCACTCGGAAGATTCTTCATCCACTCGGCAGGATCTGGACGCCACTCGACCGCTAAAGATCTAAAGTCACTCTGAGAAGAGCAACAAATAGGCGGTCGGGCCATCACCATAATTAGCATTTATTGCATGTGTTATCAGTAACGCTCTCCTTTACTCCCCACGATCGAACCCTTGGTTGCCTGGCGTTTATGAGGGGCAGCGCACTCTATATAAGCCACCCCTCCCCTCTGGCACAAGGGTTCGCACCCCCTGTATCTCACACATTCCACACGACAGAAAGCTCCCGAGCGCTGAGACGTAGGGCTGTTACCTCCACGAGAGGGGCCTGAACTCATACATCCGTGTGTACAATCTCGCCGTAGCTAGGACTCTGCCCTCTCCTTACGTACCCCTAACCTCTACTGTCAGGCTCGTTCCCACGACAGTTGGCGCCCACCGTGGGGCAGGCGTCTAAGCGACTTCCGGCGAGGTTGCGTTTTTCATCTTCATCATGTCTTCCGGCGACAGTTTGGTCCTGGGCCACGAGATCCGTCTCGGTGCGCTCACCTTCGTCGCCGACGGCTCCACATGGCTCCAGGAAGCCCCTCTCGACGTTGAGGCTCTCCCTGTTCGCGGGGCGACACAGTTCAGCGCGAGTTCATGCGGCGTTCTCCTTCGGCAGCCGTCGACCCAGTACATATCGGCTCCGGCATCGTTCACTCTCCCCGCTGTGCGTCGCCGCAAGCGATCTGGTCGCTCGCGGCTCCAGCGATGGGTGAGGCATGCGGCGGCACGCCAGGTGTCGACTCCACAGATTGCGGCTATCGAGCCCGCTGAGTCACTTTACGGCGTGTTCGATTCGGCGTCAGATCAATCTGAGCTCCCTGCCGAGTGTGAAAGCTGCGATCCGGCAGCAGAAGTTTTCATGGCGGGTTCTCGTCAGAGTCCGCCCGGCTACGGCCGTGGCGGCCGCGAGCGTGGCGGCCCGTCGAATGAGCAGCAGCGCAGGGATGAGGAGGTCCTCCAAACCCCCATCGTCGGCGCGACTGCAGAGGCCCAAGCTCTGGAGACTGCGCGTCTGGCCACTTTGGCGGAGCGCACGCGCCTTGAAGAGATGCAGAGGGCACTCGACGAGCGCACTCGACAGCGTCAGTTATTCCCTCCAGTCGACGACAACCTTCAGGTATTCCGTACTCCGATCCAGAACGTTGCGGCAGCGGCTAGGATTGCAGATTCTATCCAGCCGTCCAATTCTGAGGCTGGCAGAGGTCTTGAGCAGATCCGAGCTCTGCTTGGGGCGGCTCGAGAGCAGAACTCTGCTGTCTCTCAGTCGCGCAACAGGATACACAGCAGATCAGCTAAGGCGAACACGGTCCAATCGGCCCACAGTCCAGGGTCACCTCTGCGTCGCAGAGGCGGGGATTATCGTAATGATCAGATCAGAGATCAGAGGCCAGATCAGTTTGCTCCTTGATATCACCATGATGACCACCGTCATGTGCCCACTCCTCCGCGGAGTGGTCCATACGTGCCCCGGCACTATGATGATAGGCGCCCGTACGGTGATGAGCGGGTCCCTGGGTTCAACGCGAGGTCAGTTCTCGTACAGAACCGGGTCGACAGGGGCAGGTATAATAGAGATGGTTATGACAGAGGTTTTCCGAGTGGAAGCGGTGCAGTTGTTTCTGGTCCTGAGTGTTTTAGCAGAGCCATTCGATCTGCTGAGATTCCCCCCAACTTCAGGTTGGCAGTTGGGGTTAGCAAATTCACCGGTGAGTCAAAGCCAGAAACTTGGCTAGATGATTACCGAGTGGCTGTACAGATCGGTGGAGGCAATGACAACATAGCTATGAAGCACTTGTCTCTGATGTTGGATGGTTCGGCCCGAGCATGGCTGAATCAGTTGGCTCCTTCTAGCATCTATTGCTGGGAGGATCTTGCCCGAGTGTTCATCAAAACTTTCGAAGGCACTTGCAAGCGTCCTGCTGGTTTGACCGAGTTGCAGCATTGTGTACAGAAGCCGAATGAAACTTTGAGGGATTACACTCATCGTTGGACCACTCTTCATCACACAGTGGAAGGTGTTTCCAAACACCAAGCTGTTTGCGCCTTCAAGGCCGGCGTTAGATACAGAGAGCTCTACTTGAAGTTTGGTCGGACAGGAGATATGTCTCTTAGCAAGATGATGGAAACTGCCACTAAGTACGCCAACGGCGAAGAGGAAGATCACCTCCGCAGTGGCAAGGGAAAAGCAGTCGACAATGGCATCGGCGGCGGAAATTCCAGTCGAAAGCAAAAGCGTAAAGCTGATGGTTCTGCTCAGGCAGAAGCAGCCGCTCTGGCGGCGCAAGGAAAAGGGAAAGGGAAGCCCAAGGGGCAGTTTACTCAAAAGAAGTCAAAGAATCAGTCAACGGATGTCCTGGATATGCCGTGTGCCATTCACACGAAGAAGGACGAAGAGGGCAACTTGATATTGCCGAAACACACCACTCGACAGTGCAGATTACTGATCCAGCAGTTCAAGGAAGGACAGTCGAGTGGAAAAGATCCTGAGAAAGAAGAAGATGAAGAGAAAGATGACTTCCCTGAGGTTAATGCCACTTTGATGATTTTTGCTGATGTAGAAAGCAGGAGTCGACTGAAGGTCATAAACAGGGAGGGCAACATGACTGTTCCTGCCACCCCCACGTACCTCAGGTGGTCCCAGACTCCTGTCACCTTTGATCAGTCGGACCACCCCGCTCATGTTGCTACCCCAGGTCGGCAGGCTTTGGTGGTGGATCCGGTAGTAGGAGGCACTCGACTCCGCAAAGTTCTCATGGACGGAGGGAGTGGCCTGAACATTTTATACGCAGATACCCTTAAGAGGATGGGCATTCCGATGTCCAGGCTCAGTGAGAGCAATATGCAATTCCACGGGGTCATCCCTGGAAAGAAGGCCAAGTCACTCGGTCAGATTGCATTGGATGTGGTGTTCGGCACCGACAAGAATTTTCGCAAGGAAAAGTTGACGTTTGAAGTTGTAGACTTTCAGAGTGCATATCACGCCATCCTTGGTCGTCCGGCTTATGCACGTTTCATGGCCCGTCCATGTTACGTGTATCTCAAGCTGAAGATGCCCGGGCCCAAGGGTGTGATCACAGTCACAGGGAACCGACAGAGGGCTGAGGAGTGCCTCCAGCAGGGCTCCAAGATTGCCGACCAGCAAATGGCTGTGGTCGAGTTGGAAGAATACAAGAAGAATGCTGATCCCGCCGATCTGTTGCGTTCCAAGAAGCCCGCCACTGAGTCTGCTTTTCAGTCGGCAGGAGACGTGAAACCAGTGCACATTCACCCGACGGATCCTAATGCTGCTCCGACCAACATTTCAACAACACTCGACAGCAAATAGGAAGCCGCGCTCATCCAGTTCCTCCGTGAGAACTGGGACATCTTTGCATGGAAACCTTCTGACATGCCGGGTGTACCCAGGGAGCTGGCTGAGCACCGTCTGAGGGTTGACCCCAAGGCCAAGCCCATAAAGGAGCACTTGCGTCGGTCGGCAACAGAGAAGCGGAAAGCAATCGGCGAGGAAGTGGCTCGACTCTTGGCGGCTAAGTTCATACACGAGGTTTACCACTCCGAGTGGCTCGCGAACGTCGTCATGGTCCCCAAGAAAGACAAATCACTCCGCATGTGTATAGACTTTAAACATATCAATCGGGCCTGCCCGAAAAATCATTTCCCGCTCCCCCGCATCGACCAGATTGTGGACTCGACAGCGGGGTGTGAGCGTTTATCTTTTCTCGATGCATACTCTGGCTACCATCAGATCCGTCTGTTTGGCCCAGATGAAATAAAGACGGCCTTCATCACCCCTTTCGGGTGTTTCTGTTACATCACCATGCCCTTTGGTCTGAAAAATGCTGGCGCTACTTTCATGCGCATGATTCAGAAATGTCTCCTCGACCAGATCAGTCGGAATGTCGAGGCCTATATGGACGATATTGTAGTCAAGTCTCACAAAGGTTCCGACCTGCTGATTGACTTGGCAGAAACATTCGCCAACTTAAGGAAATATGACATCAAGTTGAATCCAGCCAAGTGTACCTTTGGAGTTCGTGGTGGAAAGTTACTCGGTTTTCTCGTTTCCGAACGAGGGATCGACGTCAATCCTGAGAAGATCGGTGCCATCGTCCGAATGAAACGCCCTGAGCGTATACACGATGTCCAGAAGCTCACCGGTTGCCTGGCGGCGCTGAGTAGATTCATTTCTCGTCTCGGAGAGAAGGCACTGCCTTTATACCAACTGATGAAGAAATCTGATACGTTCGAGTGGACTCCAGAGGCAGAAGCAGCGTTTGGCGAGCTCAAAGCCCTGCTCTCCACCCAGCCGGTGCTTGCTGCTCCGCACAGCAAAGAACCCCTGCTCCTGTACATTGCAGCCACCAATCAAGTCGTCAGTACGGTTCTCACTGTCGAGCGAGAAGAAGAGGGCAAGGCCTATAAGGTCCAGCGCCCAGTATACTACATCTCTGAAGTGTTGAATCCTTCAAAGCAAAGGTACCCACATTACCAGAAGCTTGTCTATGGTATATATCTATCAGCGAAGAAGGTGGCACACTACTTCCAAGATCACTCAGTTTCAGTCGTCAGTGATGCTCCATTGGCCGAGATCCTCAACAATCGAGACGCGACTGGTCGAGTGGCCAAATGGGCCATTGAACTCCTCTATTTTGATATCAAGTTTGAAGCAAAGAAAGCCATCAAATCTCAAGCACTTGCTGACTTCATGGCCGAGTGGATAGAACAGCAGCAGCCAATCCAAATCCACTCGGCGCACTGGACCATGTTCTTTGACGGCTCGAAGATGCTGAATGGTTCTGGTGCTGGTGTAGTGTTGGTGTCTCCAAAGGGTGATAAGCTTAGTTATGTCCTCCAGATTCACTTCGATTCCTCCAATAATGAAGCTGAGTACGAGGCACTCCTCTACGGGTTACGTATGGCCATCTCACTCGGCGTCTGTCGCCTGATGGTATACGGCGACTCGGATTTGGTGGTTAATCAGGTGATGAAGGAGTGGGACGTCAGGAATCCCTCCATGACCGGATATTGCAATGCAGTAAGGAAGCTGGAGAAGAAGTTTGAGGGTTTGGAACTCCACCATGTTCCCCGAGTGAAGAATCAGGCAGCTGACGAGCTAGCAAAAATCGGATCCACTCGGAAACCTGTACCCAGCAACGTGTTTCTGGAACATTTGCACTCTCCTTCGGTGCAGGAGGACCCCTTCAGCGAAGAACCCCCGCAGCCTATAAGCGCGTCCAATCCGACTGAAGTTGATGTCCCGGCAGTCATAGATCTGGTCATCGAGATTCTGGTGATTACTCCCGATTGGACGGTGCCCTATATCGCGTACATACTAAGACGAGAACTTCCAGAAGATGAGGTTGAGGCACGACAGATTGTCCGCAGATCCAAGGCATTCACTGTTATGAATGGACAGCTCTACAGAGAGAGCGTAACCGGCGTGGCTCAGCGGTGCATCTCTCCCGAAGAAGGTCGACTGATTCTGGAGGAAGTTCACTCGGGGACTTGCGGTCACCATGCGTCCTCTCGGACGATTGTTGCCAAGGCATACCGAGCTGGTTTCTTCTGGCCGCGCGCCAATGAAATGGCTAAAGAGATTGTTCAGCACTGTGAAGGATGCCAATTCTATGCGAACTTGTCACACAAGCCTGCGTCTGCTTTGAAGACTATTCCACTCGTCTGGCCGTTCGCTGTATGGGGATTGGATATGGCCGGGCCTCTCCGGACGGGCCAGAGTGGTTTCACGCATCTACTGGTAGCAGTCGACAAGTTCACCGAATGGATTGAGGCCAAACCTATTAAGAAACTGAACTCACGCATGGCCATCAAATTCATGAAAGAGATAATATTCAGATATGGAGTTCCCCACAGTATCATCACAGACAATGGTTCTAATTTTGACTCGGAAGAGTTCAGAAACTTTTGCTCCACTCAAGGCACTCGGGTGGATTACGCATCCGTTGCGCACCCCCAGTCTAACGGTCAGGCGGAGCGAGCAAATGGCCTTATCCTTCAAGGATTGAAGCCTCGACTCATGCGCGAACTTGATCATGCAGCTGGAGCTTGGGTTACTGAATTACCGTCTGTTCTGTGGGGCTTGAGGACGACTCCAAATCGGTCGACTGATCGCACTCCCTTCTTTATGGTGTATGGAGCCGAGGCTGTCTTGCCGAGTGATCTCCTTCACAATTCTCCTCGTGTGGATCTTTACTCGGAGGCTGAGGCCGAACAAGCACGTCAGGACGCTGTGGATCTCCTTGAAGAAGAGCGAGAAATGGCTTTGATTCGGTCGACTGTGTACCAGCAAGATCTGCGTCGCTTTCATGCAAGGCACGTCAGGAGTCGGTCGTTCCATGAAGGTGACCTCGTGCTACGAGTGGATCAACAGCGGCCTCACAAGCTCGCCCCCGCATGGGAAGGCCCTTTCGTCGTCACCAAAGTACTGAACAATGGAGCCTACCGCCTTTTCAACCTCAAGAAGAACATTGACGAGCCGCGGGCCTGGAACGCGGATTTACTTCGACGATTTTATACCTGAAGACTGAGTTGTTTGATGTAATAAGAGTACTCTAAACAGTTTTGGTTATCAAAGATACGACTCCTGCAGTTTTTTGTCGATTCCGATCGCACAATTCTAAGTTCAAAAATACTCCGAGTGACGAGCAATCCTCTCACTCGGGGACTTAGCTGCGAACCAGGTTTCGCCTAAGTTAAAAATCTCATCGAGTGAATAGCATCCCATTCACTCGAAAGCTTAGCTGCGAACAAGTTTTCGCCTAAGTTAAAAAACTCTCCCGAGTGACGAGCAATCCTCTCACTCGGGGGCTTAGATGCGAACCAGATTTCGCCTAAGTTAAAAATCCCGTCGAGTGAATATCATCCCATTCACTCGAAAGCTTAGCTGCGAACAAGTTTTCGCCTAAGTTAAAAAACTCTCCCGAGTGACGAGCAATCCTCTCACTCGGGGGCTTAGTTGCGAACCAGATTTCGCCTAAGTTAAAAATCCCGTCGAGTGAATAGCATCCCATCCACTCGAAAGCTTAGCTGTGAACAAGTTTTCGCCTAAGTTAAAAACTCTCCCGAGTGACGAGCAATCCTCTCACTCGGGGACTTAGCTGCGAACCAGATTTCGCCTAAGTTAAAAATCTCGTCGAGTGAATAGCATCCCATTCACTCGAAAGCTTAGCTGCGAACAAGTTTTCGCCTAAGTTAAAGACTCTCCCGAGTGACGAGCAATCCACTCACTCGGGGGCTTAGCTGTGAACCAGATTTCGCCTAAGTTAAAAATTCCGTCGAGTGAATAGCATCCCATTCACTCGAAAGTTTAGCTGCGGACAAGTTTTCGCTTATGATAAAAATCCTACCGAGTGTCGAGTGATACTCACACTCGGGGGCTTAGCCGCGAACCTGATTTCGGCTAAGTCAAAATATCTTTCGAGTGTCAAGCACTCCTCTCACTCGGGGACTTAGCTGCGGGTCAGTCCTCGCCTAAGTCCAAAATTCTTCCGAGTGATGAATATCCGTCTCACTCGGAAAGCAAACAAAATCAACCAAGCAAAGGACTGGAAAGCAAGATGCAGATAGATCCAGAATATCCAACATGGATAAAAGTTGCCCATGCAAACGGAAAGTACTCGGGCTTAAGGCCCGAACGAAGTTTTAAGCGGTTACACCGTCACTCGGAATACCGAGGCAAAATAAAGTTTCGACTACCAGCAAAATTTTTCTCAAGCTCCGGTGGGACTCGCGGGCTCGACGAAAGTGTCCAGATCAATCCCATCAGCGATCCGAGTGGCTGCTGCGATGAAGGTCTCCATGAAGTCCTGGAACTGAAGTTTCTTCGTGTTGGCCACTTGAAGAGCCTTCAGTCTGTCCTCCTTGACCTCCTTACAATGGACCCGGACGAGTGAGAGCGCTACGTCAGCTCCGCAGCATGCCGCAGATTTTTTCCACGCCTGCGCTCGACCGGGGAGCTCATCAAGGCGAGTCATCATCGACTCGAGGTCAGTCTGAAGAGAGTCCTCTGGCCATAATTCCTTGTCGATCTTCTCCATCGCGGCCCTCAGTCGAGTGACATATCCCCGGACACCTCCGAGACGAGCTTCAAGCCGAAACATATTCATGGCTACGGCATCCCCGACGGGTGACTTGGTGGGGTCCAGACTTGGCTCAATCTCTTCAGTCTCCTTGTCAAAGTCTTGGCAGAATTCTACACGAAGAAGAAGGGAAAGATTGGTCATGCTGTTGTTCTCTGGGAATTAACGGAATTCACTCGACTGGAGAAAGTTACCTTCAAGCAAAATGTACATCTTCTTCGCGAAGTCCCCCAGATATTTCTCCAGACCCTTCGCTCTCTTGGTCGCCTGCTCAACCCTCTTGCCCCAGTCGGCCCGCTCCTGCTTGAGTTTGGTGTTCTCCTCTTCCAACTTACCGGTTATGGCGAGTTTCTTCTCTGCGGCTTCAGTTTTCTCCCTCGCCGTCTTCTGAGCATCGGCGAGTGATTTGTCCTTATCTTCAAGCGCCTTCTTCATGGTATCTAAGGAAACAGCATTGTTGAGTCGCGCTTGGAGTCGACGATTCTCACCACGCACGTCTGCTCGAGTGAAGTCACTCGGTTCAAAGATAAAAGAAACAAGTAATGGTGCATTCGGTCGACGAAGTTTACCTCCCGAAGCCTTCAGGTCAGCCTGCACGCGCTCCAGGTCCTTCTTGGTCACTTCCAGGTCCAGTTGAAGCTGGTTCTTCTCTTTCTCCAAGTTAGCATATTGAGTCCCGAGTTCGCAAGTCTTCTGAGATCAACAACAAACACAATTCAGTCGACAGAAATATTCTTCCGCGCCCGAGTGGAAGCACAAAACCCACCCACCCTTATGCAGTGTCATATCATGGTTGATGGAAAGGTCCGAACTGACAAGACCTACTCTGCTGGTTTCATGGACATCATTTCCATTTCTACATCAAGCATTTAGGAGGGAAGACACTAAGACAAGACATCCGCTCGGCATGCCGAGTGGAGAGTGTGTTTCAAACACAAATTTGGGCTCCGAGTCCAAGTTCTTCAGACTACTACCGATCGTAAACGATCGACAGTAGTCTCGGGGACTACACCCAGTGGGTGCACTCAGCGTGCCCCCACTGGACTCAACCTCACTCGACCAGGCCCGACCTGTCCGAGTCAAAAAAAAAACAATCTACAATGTCTCTTTCAGACCCCCGCCGATGCAAACATCCGACGGCGGTCTCGGGGACTACACCCAGTGGGTGCACTCAGCATGCCCCCACTGGACCTACTATCACTCGACCAGGTCCGGCCTGTCCGAGTGACAAATGAACAGCAAAATACATAAAAGACCCCCGCCGATGTCACCAACATTCGATAGCGGTCTCGGGGACTACACCAAGTGGGTGCACTTAGCGTGCCCCCACAGGACAAATGTCCACTCGATCAGGTCAGCCCTGGCCGAGTGCGTGACAAGCAATTACCACTCGACCAGGTCAGTCCTGGCCGAGTGAGTGACAAGCAACTACACATCGACGGACAGAAAACACTCAGTGGGTGTAGAGTCAAGTCAAGATAAACGGAAAACGACACAATGAAAAACGAACTTACAAGCGCACTTACTCGGACGTTCGCTCGAAGCACCGAGATGGCGTCGTAAGCCAACTTGCTGGCCTCGTACGCCTCCTTCGTGTGCCGCATCATGTGCTCGGCTTGGATCATCGCCTCCTTTGCAGCTCCAGTCTGATCTTCTGGAACATGATACAGAGGAAAGGTAGACTGTGGAGGGAGCGGTGATACAGCCAGAAGGACTGGCGCTTGAGAAACTGGCGCTTGAGAGACCGGCACTTGAGGCGGATTGGCGAGCTCCACGGTCATCAGATCCGGTGCTGAAACTGGTTCAGTCGGAGAAGGAGCTGCGGGGTCGGCACTCCTCTGAAGCTCATCTTCACCGTCATCAGCGATCTGGAGGACATTCCTTGGCTCTGCAATCACCAGACAACATTTCACACGACCGTCGAATGGTTTGAGAAAAATATCGAATGGCAATATGTCATACCTCGGCGGGAAGTAGCCGCGTCGGACGTATCCGTCTCCGCGCCTTCCTCAGCCCGCACCGGTGACGTCACCGAGGTAGCAGCCCTGACATTCAAGTTTCACTCGGTCAGCAAAAATATGAAGTTCAGCAACAAGTTAAGCAAGGAGCAAGAATACTTACGTCGAAGCAATCGGCACGACAACCTTTATCCTGGGAAGAGCCTTCCGGGACTTTGCAGGAGCAACCTTGGGCTGTTTGGCGACCTTTTCGGTCGGTTCCGGCGTCGACGTCCGATTGCGCTTCGAGCTCCTGGTGGTCGACCCCACGGTCCGACCTTGGTCGATTGCAGGATCTTGATGCTGCATGGAACGTCCCTCGGTACGCGGAGGAGATTGAACTTCGACTTCTTTGCTCTCTTCCGAGTCGTCATCGCTGCCTTCACTGTCCTCGGCATAACTGATGTTGGCGCTGTCGCCTTCACTCTCCACCCCTTCAACGTTCTGTTCTCCATTCGGCACAGGTGAATACATGTTTGTGAACTCCTGCAAAGATTCAAGTCAGTCAGTTGAAGACCCATTCACTCGGCAAGATATAAAAGCAATCGACAATGACATGACTCACCACGTTCGGTGGGTGCTCAGCGGAGAAGGGCAAGACTCTTTTGGATCCTTGGGGGTTGTCACGCGCTCCAGTGATGCCGCACAGCCATTGAGCGACCGTTCTTCTGAGACATCTTCCGGATGGGTACGAGTGGTGTCGTCGACTCCCGAGTAATGCCACATGGGATGGTCCCGCGCCTGGAGCGGCTGGATCCGTCGACCGAGGAACACCTCCAGCAGATCCAGACCAGTCACTCCACCACGAATCAGATTCACTACACCATTCATCAAGATTCCTACGTTGGCCTTCTCTTCCTCGATCACAGTCAGAGATTTGGGCACAGTGGGTCGAGCCAGTGTGAAGGGGGGAAAACCAGTCGACATATTTGGGGATGCGACATCGTTGCAATAGAACCAAGTCGACTGCCAGCCCTGCACCGAGTCTGGAAAGGTTAACGCTGGGAAAGCACTCCCCGTCCTCTTTTGGAGGCCCAAACCCCCACATAACTGAATAACGTTGGTCTTGCTATCACTAGTGTGGGCTTTCTTGACCGACTAGGAGCGGATGGTGAAAATATGCTTGAACAAACCCCAGTGAGGGGGACAACCCAGGAAACACTCGCACATCGTCACAAAAGCGGCAAGGTACGCGATAGCATTGGGAGGGAAATGATGAAGTTGTGCCCCGAAGAAATTCAAGAAACCACGAAAGAAGGGATGAGGAGGCAGAGAAAAACCTCTCCCCAAGTGAGTGGTCAGGAGGACCCGCTCGCCCTCGCGCGGCTCCGGCTCAGCTTCCGCCCCCGGCAGCCTCCACGACCCGGCCGCTACCAGGCTGTTGTTGACGAGCTTCTCAACGTCCTCCTCCGTGACGGTCGACGGCAAGAAGTCGCCCTGGATCCATCCGGGCGGCGCCGCGGCTCGAGCGCCCGATGGCTTCTTCCCCTTCGCCGTCTTCTTGGCGCGCTCCAACTTCGCCATCTTGTCTTTCGTCATTATTGCGGCGGCGGGCGGATTCGAGATGAGCGGCGCGGTGGCGGAACAGAGGAAGCGGGGGAGACGGGGAGAAAATGGACGCGCTGTTGCAAATTCCCCCCCCCCCCCCCCGCTCTCGTTTCTTATATCCGTCAACCCGAGTCACTGACTCGTGGGCCCGCTGAATCCCTGCGTATCCTGTTAACAGAGGAGGCACGATACGTGGCGCTAAAAGCGACGCGAGGATCGAGGGGTCTTGCCCCCGTCTATTGCGTCATCCCCGCTCGGCGCGCGCTCCCCGAAATTTCGAACCCCGTGAAATCTGGACCGGGCGGAGCGTCCTGTCACATCTAAAGATCCTGCTGAGCACTCGGACTTGAACCTGGATCCAGATTCACTCGGAAGAACTGATAAGCTGAATAGATCAAGGCGAATGCTAGAAGGCCCAGTCGTCACAGGCATCAGTAAAATCTCGAAGCTCATTCGGAACGTTGAGTTTGGCAGAACCTGCACTGTCCCTTTCCCACTCGAACCCTGATCCATTCGGGGGCTAATGATGTGGATACATATTAAGGGTAGGGTCCTAAGCATGGCCTACATACCCCACCTAAAGACACCATATGCAAGATTACAAGACTACAAGGAAGATTCCGACTGGATTAAGCAAAGCTTACGATCCACTCGACATCCAGCTCACTCGGAAGATTCTTCATCCACTTGACAGGATCTGGACGCCACTCGACCGCTGAAGATCTAAAGTCACTCTGAGAAGAGCAACACACAGGTGGTCGGGCCATCACCATAATTAGCATTTATTGCATGCGTTATCAGTAACGCTCTCCTTTACTCCCCACGATCGAACCCTTGGTTGCCTGGCGTTTATGAGGGGCAGCGCACTCTATATAAGCCACCCCTCCCCTCTGGCACAAGGGTTCGCACCCCCTGTATCTCACACATTCCACACGACAGAAAGCTCCCGAGCGCTGAGACGTAGGGCTGTTACCTCCACGAGAGGGGCCTGAACTCATACATCCGTGTGTACAATCTCGCCGTAGCTAGGACTCTGCCCTCTCCTTACGTACCCCTAACCTCTACTGTCAGGCTCGTTCCCACGACAATTACTGCCTCTAGGGCATATCTCCTACAGACTCCCACTTGCACTAGAGTCATAATCTAGTTACATGGCTTCCCTAACACCAATGGCTGTTCGGTGCTGCTCATGCTTTGCTCGTGGTAGAGGCTTAGTCATCGGGTCTGACACGTTCAGATCCGTGTGAACTTTGCGTACTTTCACTAAACCCGCTTCAACATGATGTCGGATGAGTTTATATTTGCGTTCAATATGTCTTTTCTTATGGTGCGAACTTGGCTCCCTTGCCTGAGCCACGGCGCCACTATTATCACAATAGATCTCCACCGGGTCCAGAGCACTTGGAACCACACCAAGGTCTTCAAGAAATTGCTTGATCCATACCGCCTCCTTGGAGGCTTCTGAAGCAGCAACATATTCCGCCTCCGTCGTAGAATCCACTACAGTCTTTTGTTTGGAACTTTTCCAATCAACTGCGCCGCCGTTTAATATGAAAACATAGCCTGATTGAGATTTGAAGTCATCTGGGTCAGTCATGAAGCCTGCATCAGTGTAACCATTTACAATGAGCTCTTCATCACCTCCGTACACAAGGAGTAAATCCTTGGTCCGTCTGAGGTACTTAAGAATACCCTTGACTGCGGCCCAGTGTTCCAATCCTGGATCACTTTGGTACCGGCTGCTAACACTTAGCGCATAGGAAACGTCCGGTCTTGTACATAGCATGGCATACATAATAGAATCAACTGCCGAGGCATATGGAACATCATTCATTTGTACTCGCTCATCGAGAGTCCGAGGACACTGATTCTTGCAAAGCACTGTGCCAGGTGACATGGGGAGAAGGCCTTTCTTGGAGTTCTCCATGTTGAACCTTTTCAACACCTTGTCAATGTACGTGCTTTGGCTAAGCGCTATTAGGCGTCTTGATCTATCTCTATAGATTCTGATGCCCAATACATATGCCACTTCGTCTAAGTCTTTCATTGAAAAACTTTTCTTCAATGAGTCTTTTATTTCGTTAAGAAAATTCACGTCATTTCCAATCAATAATATGTCATCCACATACAAGATTAGAAATGCTTTTGCGCTCCCACTAAACTTCTTGTAAACACAAGATTCTTCGTCATTCCTGATGAAGCCAAACTGTTTGACCACTTCATCAAAACGAATGTTCCAGCTCCTTGACGCTTACTTCAGACCATAAATGGCTTTCTGAAGTTTGCATACCTTTCCAGCATCCTTATGGATGACAAAACCTTCTGGCTATATCATGTATACATCCTCTTTGAGGTTTCCATTTAGGAAAGCCGTTTTGACGTCCATCTGCCATATTTCATAATCGAAATAGGCAGCAATTGCTAGTAATATCCAAACAGACCTAAGCATAGCTACGGGCGAGAAACTCTCGTCGTAGTCCACTCCTGGAACTTGCGTGAACCCTTTCGCGACAAGTCTAGCTTTGTGGATAGTAATGTTACCATCCGCGTCCGTTTTTCTTTTGAAAATCCATTTACAACCAATGGGCTTTACGCCTTCTGGAAGTTCTTCCAAGTTCCAAACTTGGTTTTCGTACATGGATTCCATCTCGGATTTCATGGCCTTGTGCCATTCCTTTGAGCAGGGCCCCGCCATCGCTTCTTTGTAGTGCGCAGGTTCATCGTCTTCAAGAATGAAGATTTCGTTATGAAACCATTCAGGTGGCTGGATAGCCCTACCTGATCTGCGCGGTTCAGTTGCAACATGGTCTGAAGTTTCCGCATCACATGCGACAACTTCCGGTTCGGTTTTAGGGATAATTAGCGGAATTTCTTCCGGTTCCTTAGCCATATCAACGGTTGCCGAAGATTCAATAATCTCATCAAGTTGTACTGTCCTCCCACTCACTTCTTTTGCAAGAAACTCTTTCTCAAGAAATTGTCCATTTCTGGCAACAAACACTTTGTTATCAGACGGGTGGTAGAAGGAATACCCAATTGTTTCCTTGGGATAACCTACAAAGTAACATTTGTCTGATCTGGGATCGAGTTTGGTAGGTTGTAAATGTTTTACGTATACCCCACAACCCCAAATTCTGAGATGCGACAAACCGGGTTTCTTCCCGTTCCATAACTCGTATGGTGTCGTCTCAACAGACTTAGACGGTGCTCTGTTTAATGTGTGAGCGGCAGTTTCTAGTGCGTGACCCCAAAAAGATATCGGCAGATCTGTAAGAGACATCATCGACCTTACCATATCTAACAAGGTTCGGTTACGTCGTTCCGACACTCCGTTTCGCTGTGGAGTTCCGGGAGGCGTAAGCTGTGAAACGATTCCACGATCACTCAGATGTTGGCCAAACTCATGACTAAGATATTTGCCTCCGCGATCAGACCGCAGAAACTTAATCTTTTTGTCACGATGATTTTCTACTTCATTCTGAAATTCTTTGAACTTTTCAAAGGTTTCCGACTTATGCTTCATTAAGTAGATATAGCTATACCGACTTAAATCATCAGTAAAAGTCACGAAGTAGAAATACCCACCCCGTGCGGCTGTGTTCATTGGACCACATACATCACTATGTATTATTTCCAATAATTCACCCGCCCGTTCAAGATGACCCGTGAACGGCGTCTTGGTCATTTTCCCCATCAAGTAAGCTTCACATGTGTCAAATGATTCAAAATCAAAGGACGGTAAAACTCCATCTTTATGGAGTCTTTGCATGCGTTTCTTTCCGATGTGGCCAAGGCGACAGTGCCACATGAAAGTGGTGGTGGTATCAGCCTTCTTAAGGCGTTTAGCATTTACGTTAAAGACATCATTTCCACATTCAAGATTTAGTATGAAAAGGCCCCCAACAATGGGTGCAAATCCATAAAACATATCCTTACAATAAAGTGAACAACCATTGTTCTCAGACTTGTACGAATACCCATCGTGTACTAAACATGATCCGGAGATAATGTTTCTACACAATCCCGGAACAAAATAACATTTATTCAGTTCTAAGATAAATCCTGAAGGGAGACGTAGAGGCATAATGCCGACGGCTTGAGCGGCGATCCCAGCGCCGTTCCCGACGCGCATCACGACTTCATTCTTTGCTAACTTTCGCACCTTCTGAAGTCCCTGTATCGAGTTGCAAATATGAGCAACCGATCCGGTATCAAATACCCAAGACTTAGAATTTTCGCAAGCAAGCAAAACGTCAATGACATTAACCCGTATAACAGTTATACCTTTCTTCTTATCTGCCATGTATATCTTGCAGTTCCTCTTCCAGTGTCCAGTGCCTTTGCAGTAAAAACACACAGTTTCAGACTTGGCTCCGCCCTTAGGCTTGCCTTTCCTTTTGAAACTGGCGGTTTTGTTCACCAGCAACTTTTGCTGATTCTGCAGTCCTATCTCATTTGATTTGAGCATCGCTTCATAAAGCGAGGTAAGGATCAAATCATTACCAGGTGTCTTTGGAAAATTAATTCCCCTTTCAGCCATACTATCATAATAGTTTGCTAGTCTGACACCTTGTTCATTTACTAGAGATTCCTTATGTATATTGCATTCTTCCATGGCTTCAGTCATCTCATGAACTTCAGCTGAATCCTGTTTGTGATACAGAACATTTAGTGCCTCGATAATCTCGAAGGCACTAAGTCGTTCATAACGTTTCTGTAGCACAGGATCCATGCAAGATAACAAAAGTTCTTTACTTTTAACAACACTGAAATCATCCCTTCGTGAGTCAAACACGTGGATGATATCCTGAGCCAATTCTGGCGTAATGGAATCACTTAGAAGTTGATCAAGCACATAGTCTTTCTTAGCATCCCTGAGGACAATCCCCAGGTTACGGACCCAGTCCGCATAGTTGTTTCCAGTCGCAGCTAACTTCTCTTTCTCTAACATCGATCCTAAGTTGAACGCGGTGTTGCGAGCCATTTGATCTACAACGGAAAACACAAGTTTCACTTAGACTTTGTTTATAATGATTTTTGGCACTAGTGAATAAACAATTTTATTCTAAAGTGCGCTCCCACTCAAATCAATATCTCTCAAAATTGATTATGAGTGATTCAAGATCCACATTTCAATTCGACGCCATTGACGGGTTCATCACTGATGACGCGAATTTCAATCGGTAGGCCAACTTGCCAATCACATCTCTATGTGATTCTTGTTCATCTTTCGATGGGCGTGTTCCGAGCTCAGGACTCTCCTGCCTGAACGTCAAAGACAACCAAGTGATCTTGCTGCGAGGTCTGACCTCACCCGCCTCATTCCTCTCAATTCGTTCGTGCTCATGTGTACATGGCGCACCCCGAAAAGATACGAATTTCAGACGGTGCTACACTTGGGTGAACACTAACTACTTTGATAATTTTAAGTGAGAGATCACCCTAATAAAAAGCGACTACCGCGCAATCAAGAAGGGTGCATCATAAGGGATAAACATCTCAGGCAATTCATAATAGCATGATATGGTATAGCCCTTTCTGACGGAGAAGTCAAGTATTTCTTCGTCTTTGGCATTTGCGTCGGTGTTCACCTTCGCGAAGATTGCCACCACCTTGTCGATGCACTAGATAATATTTGCTATCTCTATAGCTAATAAAATAAGTGCATTACTTAAGGTTGACACACAGGTCATTAAAGTGACAATCATATGGCTCCAGCCATCATGCCGAATCATGACACGCAGGTCATCTTAACAAATTTACATCATATAGTCATCTCATACATAATCAAATTAAAATGAGCATTGCTATACCACATCACATGCACATCCTGCAAAACCAAGTTAGACGCCTCTAATCGGTTTATGCAAAATTTTATTTTACGTGGATTCTAAGGTTTTGACTTAAACCGCAGCTACCAACGTTTTATCATCACGTATGATTATTCAAGTCGCTAGATTAACATCTCGGGGTGTATGAAACACGAGATAATTAAATCTCGAGCCCCATACTAAACTTCATCATACGCATGACCCCCGTGCAGATCATATCTCCAATGCCCTTTCATCTGCGAATTTCATCTTTCTTTTGACTATGGCGGAACCCAAAGAACTGATAGCACTTCGTTGATCAACCAGGATCGCGGATTGCCAGAACTTTGTGAAATTCCACCATGCTGTCTCGAGATTGAGCAAACGCAAATTTTAGGGAAGCAACAAGAACATCGGGTAACAGACTTCCTCTGCTACCCGCATAAATAATTTTCAGCAATAGATCTCATCTACTCCAAAATTATATTATGCAATACCCATACATCTCCATGTATTCTAGATCGTAACCTGCATCTACGCATAGCACGGCTCATGATGCCACTGTAGGGGAACGCGACAGAAAACAAATTTTTTTAGTACAGCGAGCACGCCCAGGATCCCTATGGAGACTGCATACAAGGTTTGATCTGATCCGTACCGACTCGGAGCGCAGCGGAAGAAGAGTCGGTGTAGATTGTCGGTGCAGATCCCTGCAGCTAGGATTTACAACCTCCCAACCGCAAGGATGTACTCCCACTCCGGACAGCCCTTCGGGAGGCGGTCGGACAGTCCCCCGGACGATGTCGCGGACAGCCCTTCGGGAGGACCCTTGAAACCCGAACAGTAACCCGGACAGCCCTTCGGGAGGACGCCAGAAACTCGAACGGTAACTCGAACAGCCCTTCGGGAGGACACTCGAAAACAGCCCTTTGGAAAAAGATCGAAACTACAATCTCTCTACGGGGTTGCACACATACGGTGTCAGCTATCCGGCAGGGCTTCGCCGTCCAGAGCTAGTTCCTGCCGGAACCCAGACAGCCTTTCGGCTCTACGAAACTATTTCGTGGGAGGGAGAGAGAAGCCAGACAAGTCAAATGGCATGTGTATGAGAGCAAGGATGAGATTTGGGGCTGCCCACTCACCTCTATTTATAGGATAGCCAAGGGGTAAAAGTGTCATACAAAAAACCCCAAAGTACCCCCACTTTATGCCTTTTCACAAAAGAATAAAGATAAAAGGGGTGCCATGTGGAGCTCCAAGGAGCTCCAACTTGGTTGGCCGGCCACTCTTGCCCCCCCCCACATGGGGGTGCCTTGGCTCCCAAGTCCTTCTAGAAAGCCTTTTGGAAATATCCCAAAAGGTGCTTTCCAAAAAATATCCAAAAAGCACTTTCACTATTCACGAAGACATTTTTCTGCGTCCGTTAAATCCCAAATTATTTCTGTGTGCCTAGAACAATTCCAGTACCCACCAAAATAATTTTGAATGCATTCCGAAACAATTTTGGAACAATGTTTCTTCAGCGAAAAGTAACCAAATCGGTTCCGGCTGCTCCGGAACATTTCCGGTTTTTGTCCCGGAAAATTCCCAGAAGTTTCCAGAACACTTCTGGCATCCTCCAAGAATTTCCAGGCGTGTGCCAGAACCAATTTGACTTAATGGAATACCCTGAAACAACTTTTCAGTTTCACCGGAACTATTCCGGTGTTCTCTCCAGAACGTTTCCGTTTCGTCCGAAACTATTTCGATGATTTTCTCTCAGACTCCCCGTCTAGTATTCAGCAGATAGATGACCCTTAAGCGTGTGACCCTATAGGTTCGGTGAAGTATAGACATGACCTGGAACACTTTTCGATCAATGATCAACATCGGAGCCGTGGACACCCATATTGACCCCTATACCCACACGAATGAATATTCGAGTGAACCTCCAGTTGGCGTGTTCTATTCCTATTGCTTCACGATATATTACAAAACCCGTGGTGAGATTTATGCATCCCCGTGGATCAACAACTTGTCCACTATGCAAATTACCTCGTTACCGGTTTTGTTCTCTTTACTCGTTTCCGTGTTCCGGCATCCCAGTGATCAAATCAAAAAGTGTCTGGCCAGACGATGATGGATACCGTAACGAGAGGGCCCGAGAATATCTCTCCATCGTCGGAGGAGCAAATCCCAATCTTGAGCTATCAAGTTACTTGACATACTTTTCCATGAACCCATAAGCCGCCGTAATAGCCACCCTTTTACGGATGACGTTTAACAAACCCCAAAGTTCATGAAGCAAGCATGAAGAAACTTGACACTCTCATGGTCTAAGGAATTATGCAAACATTAACTATCTCTGTGTTATTAACCATTAACTCATGACGAATGTATCTCATAGCATAACATCAATCGGGTCGATTCAACACAAGTGTTCTACTAACATTGTGCCCTCAAAATTTCCGGCATAGACATGCCCATGATCAGGAAAACATGATCATCATGCAATACTTGAGCCAGTCTTAGAGGCAAGACTAGGAATACATTTTACCGTTTATTATACCACACGTGCACATGAGTTTCCCTCCGAGCCTCGTGGTTATTGCAGACTCGAGAATCATTGCAGTTATAGCATGGAATATAAACATTCATTACAAACTCGGAGATACAAAGTAACTGTTATTACTGCCTCTAGGGCATATCTCGTACATGGAGTTGGTTTGGCGGCGGAACGCCGGCGAGCTGTGAGGCCAGAGGGCCTCTCGGCCTTGGCTCGGTGCTCTGGTGGTCGATAGGAGGTGGAAGGAGTGGGGTGAGGAGTGGAGCGAGCCGGGCAG
This sequence comes from Elymus sibiricus, assembly GCA_039707655.1. Lineage (NCBI taxonomy): Eukaryota > Viridiplantae > Streptophyta > Magnoliopsida > Poales > Poaceae > Elymus > Elymus sibiricus. The sequence continues at coordinate 1,513,796 of CM077672.1, read as the reverse complement.
GACCTTTTATAGGCGGGAGAGGAGCTTCTGTAGTCGGGCGGCGCCACGGCCACATCGCCGGAGCGAGGACGGCTAGTTGGCTGGCGCGGCCCGGGCGACGTGATGGAGGAGGCAGAGGGAGTAAATGAGCGAAGAGACGGGTCGCCGGGAAGCCTCCAGCCACCTCACCTCCCGTACGGCTACTGTGCCGCCTGTGGCGCACGGTGGCCGTATCCGGCGAGGGCGATTCCGGCGAGGGGGAAGGGTCTAGCGCGGCCAGGTGGACGGAGGGGAGCTCGTCGGCGCGCTCCGACGTGACCCGTGCCTGCCGGCGCCCAGAGCGCGGTTTTGGCAGGGCTGGCCACGCGGTCGCCGCGTGCACAGGCACACGCGGCGTGAGCTAGCCCGCCAGGCCATGTCTGGTGTGTTGACCCTGCATACTAGAGCCCTCTCGTGTCACTAGCTCACCCAGAAACTTGCTGAGCCGAAGTGTAGCATCGACAACAGTTTGATGTCAGTAACTTAGGAGAGATCTGGAGAGAAGATGAGCTGGAGATGAAACCAATGGAGTTGTCTGGAGTGATCTATGTTGGAAGGACTACATGCTGGCAAGATTTGAGAAACTTTGGCCAAGATTTGAACATGGTTCATGTACAAATGCTATACTGGTCCAGAAACTTGGTGAGGTTGATGCACTCACATGGGTGATCTTCTGGAGCTGAAATTTGGTGTGTGGGGGTTATTTGGTAATGCCAAGATGCCATAAAAATTCCAGCTCAAATGGGTACCTTTAGCTAGTACTTCCTTTACAGAGGTTTAAAATGAGCAGAAACTTGGCAGAATATTTTTGCTGGAAATTTATACTGGACAAGGAGATGTTTTTGGATATTGTGGCAAGATATGTCCCCTAGTATCTCTGAGATTTATTTGAGAGTTTTCTGAATTGAGGAAATATGGGTTGCTTCACAAAGGATCATTGCTGTCCAGAAGATAAAAGGAATATTCTGGACAAAATTTTATACTGGACCATGAAATGTTTTTGGAGATTGTGGGAGTAGATGATGACAAGAAGGTGTGCTATTAATTTGGGATTTTTCTGATCATCAGAACTATAGGTTGCTTCACAACCCATAGTGAGGACAGATTTTCCCAAAGAAGAAAATGGATTATTTTGAAAGAAATGAAAATTAGAATTTGATCCAGAAGGTGGGTGACAAGATTTTGGCAAGATACTGAGGGCTTTGGATCACTTAGAGAGAAATTCAAAGATTCCCCAAGTCCAAAGCCAACTGAAGAGGTTCAAAAGGCAACCAATTTGCAAATAAAACCAGGACAATTTTGAAAAGAAAAAGTTGCCAAAAACCATGGTGTCACACAAGTCATAATGGTAGTTGTGGATTCTAGACGACACTTAATGGTAATTGTGGATTGGGATGAGTCGTAATGTTAATTGTGTGTTCGGATGACCCGAAGTGGTAGTTGTGGGTCTGGATGACTTATAATAGTAGTTGTAGTTCCAGACAAGACATAGTGCTAGTTATGGGTCTCAACGATCACTAGTGGTAGTTCTGGGTTCTAGATGGCCCGAAGTGGTACTTGTAGCTCCGCACGACCCATATTGATAGTTGTTGGTACGGAGAACCCGTAGCAGTAGTTGTAGGCCCGGATGAGTCAATCTCATTTCCGGTCAATTATTCGCCAAAAAACCGAAATATCCAGAAACTTTTGAAAGAAATTCCAAAAAATTATACTAACCATTCTGGAAAAATTTCAGCGCATTTGGTAATCAGATTGAGAAAAACTTCATGTTTTCATTTTCGACTTCAATTTCTAGTCAGTATTTTTTGTCAAAAATTCAAACTATCCATTTTTAAAAGCTATAGAAAAAAAAGAATGTTGTATTGATCATTCTAGGAAAATTTTAGCTCATTTGGTTGAACAGATTGAGAGAAACTGCAAAAATATCAATTTTCGGGAATTTTGTGGCCGACAATTACAAGTATCTTCAAACCTTTGAAACAAATCCAAAAAATAAAGCATGTTATAATTATCATTTTGGGAAAAATTCAACTCATTTGGCTGAAGGGATTAAGAAAAACTTTAGTTTTACATTTTTAGCATCAGTTTATGTAAAAATCCAGAAAGTGAAGAATGTTATACGATTATTCTAAAAAAATCCAGAAAGTAAATTCTTTCTTTTGTGTGTGTGTGGAGAAGCATTCTGTATTGTCTGTTGACTTCTGAATTTGTCCACTTTTGTGTGTGTGGAGAAGCATTCTGTATTGTCTGTTGACTTCTGAATTTGTCCACTCTGAGTTTGATGAGATGCAGGGTTGGCAAGCTTTTCTCTTATCTAGCTATGATCATAATATATCATAGACGTATGGTTTTAAATATTAAAGTTTAGCTTGTACAAACTTGACGAGATAACCGACTCCATGGTTGACATTCCTATTACATTTGAATTTTATGCAGAAGTATAAGATTCTAGCCTTAGAGCATCTCTAATCGTTTACGGTATCCCGGAGACATTTTTTGCAGGACGCCGGACACTGAGCCAGAGCAGATCCTTCATACCAAGCCGCCATATTCAAACTTGCAGTTCGCGCTTAAAACTAGATCACCAAAGTTTGTCATACACTACTGGAATATCGCTGTACGCCGAGTGCCACGGACACTCGGCAAAGGGCCAATAACCGCCGGCAAAGCCTTTGCCGAGAGTTGCACTCGGCAAAGGCCACCCGGCGTATACCTCTCAGGCAAACAGGAATTTGCCGAGAGCCAGGACACGGACACTCGGCAAAGAGTTTGCCGAGAGCCAAACAGTGCCTCTCGGCAAAATAAAGTGACTTCACGTCCGCTGGTTCGTCAGCTCTTTGCCGAGAGCCACACTCGGCAAAACTGCCCCAGCCAACTGCCATCTGCTCCCAGCGCATGCCACTTTGCCGAGAGCTACGCTCGGGAAAACTGCCCCAGCCAACTGCCATCTGCTCCCAGCGCATGCCACTTTGCCGAGAGCCACGCTCGGCAAAACTGCCCCAGCCTCCCAGCGCATGCCACTTTGCCGAGAGCCACACTCGGTAAAGATTCGTTCCCAGTACCGTTTCTCTTGCTTTTCCCTCGGATCGCTGCAGTAAAAATAGATATACAATACACAAACATGCATTTGAAGTCTCAAAGTCTAACAACAAACTCACATAAGCATTATATAAATAGTTCGCACAAGCTTCATTTGAAATCACAAAGTAGTTCTTTGTTACAAGTGCCTACTTACTAAACAATAAAGTGGTCAATGCATGTCTACATGTGACCACATGATAAAAGCAACACCACAATTATCACGAACTGAAGGAGAATTATCAAGTTCTTCCATCCACTGAACCCGATAAGCCGTTTCTGGCTAGCACATCCAATGAACCCATCCACTGAACCCACTAATTCAAATTTTATCTTCTGGTTAAGCACATACTGATTATAATGATACTCTGCCTTCTCTCTGCTATTGAACGAGTCATGGGAGCTGCCTTCGTAACGAAGCACTTGTTCATTGCATTCAGACCATGAATCGTAGACTCCTGGACACCTACCTCTGTACACCGCATACCACTTCATCTACAAAGAAAGAGAAAAAGAGGCAGAGAAATAATGCAAGGTTAAAGAACACATCATACATAATCCATGTAAGCATTCATCACTCATATAATCAAAAGCATTAATGATTCATATACCCAAAAGCACCATCACAAGTTCTACTCAAGTTATACTCCGAGTAGACATCAACAACTACATTCACGACATCAGCATCAAAGTATCTAACAAGGCTACTCTTAAAATGGAACTCTAATCAGACTGGTAGTCTGTGAAGCTGGTAAGCATGGAGTCGGAGGAGGTGGGTATCTCCCTCTTAGTGGAGGAGCAAGCGTCGTCGGGAATGGCGGTCGGCGGAATCAGTGGCAAAGGGTCGACACTCTCCTTAGGTGGTGCTTCCTTCTTGGACAGATCCACAAAAAACTTAATAAGGATGAGCTGCGGGTTCTCCTTAAGGAGCGCCGCCAAGCAGTCCTCACTGGCGCACGACTCCTTGACCGTGGAGTTGAACCTAGAGGAAGCTGCGTCATCGGTGGAAGCCATAACCTCGAGAACGATGCTAGCACCTTCTATCACACAATGAAAAATAACATAAGTATATATGGAATTCTAGGATGTCATCGCAAACTACAAGGATATGTGTGTTGAATTCGAGGATGTCAACACACATATCACTATTCCGGCTTGTTGGTTGACTTTCAGTCCTCCGAGTCTCCCCAACTCTCATCTCTCAAGTGGTGGTGTATATGGTGGGCACTCTCTCACTGACATTTTGACCGTCGGGGAGCCCCATCAAAGTGAAAGTCAACCTTTAGCATAGAAGGCACGCCTTTAATGACTCGAGAACATTTCAACATAAACCATATCATCAGTACTACAGCAAAATTAAACGACTACATTGAATACTAAGACATAATTATGCAGTGCTAGGATAGACAAAAGTCGGGTCAACATTACATATATCCATAGTACTAGGATAGACAACCACTACTAGGACATATATACTACTCTAATATATCAACATCATCTGGGTCTGCGTCAAGCTAGTCCTCATCCTCGTCCTTCGAGACAAGGTCAACCACCTCTGGACGTCCACCAGAGGGGCCTGCCTCACCGCCAGTGCAGGTAGCCGGCTGCACCACCTCCCCATCATCGTCCATAAAGTAGCCGTCCTCATCGAGCTCATCGAAAAGCTGGTCGACCTCCGCTGATATTCTGGCATCCATCTCGGCGTCCTCCTTCTTCCTCTGCTCCTTCTCCTTATTGGCCCAAAAATCACGCTCCTCGGCCACTAGCTGCGGATTGGCCTCAGCATACCTAGCCATGTACTCCTCATCCATCTTGGCCAGTCGGCGTGCCTTCTCCTCCTTGCGGGAATACATCCGGTAAGGAGGGGCAAGGAACGGAGCATGCTTGGCATCCTCTGGGAAGTTCAGCTCAGCCGGTTTCCGGCCATAAATGGAAGCCACAGCGTCATACGCCCGCGCGGCGAGCTCAGGGGTGTCGAACGTGCCAAGCCATAGCCGATCAGCATCACAGGTGATCTCAGCGGCGTAGCGACTCGAGTCACGGCGTCGAACACCACAAAACCTGGTCAAGGGAGAGCGGCGCGGCGCCATCCTCCTGAACATGTGTCATTCGACAACGGTCTCGATATCAAATTTAATTTTGATAAGTTCAAAACTAAATGAAGAATACACAACAATTCTTCATGTGGGTTGACTTTCATTCCATCAATGCCCCTTCAACAACTCTCACCTCTCAAGTGGTGGTATATATGTATGGTGGGGCACTCCTTGCCTGTATATTTCGACCGTCGGTGATGGTCGTTACTCCCATCCCTTGTTGCGTTACCAATGTCTCACAGCAAGAGATGAGGAGCAACGACCACCTACGACAACAGCCGGTGTCTTTCCTCTCATAACATCTCTCATCTCTCAATGTTATTTCGACCGTCGGTGACGGTGGGTCCTTTCGTCCCCCCCCCCCTGCTTTACCAAGTCTCAGAGGAGGAGGACGAGAAAGACCGACCACCTACGAACAGCCGGTATCCTTCCTTCAACAGCATGGTGGCCACTCTCTCTGGTGGACACTCTCTCACGTATATATGGTGGACACTCTCTCACGTATATATGGTGGACACTCTCTCTGGTGGTGGTATATATATGGTGGACACTCTCTCACGGGTATTTCGACTTTTGGTGATGGTCGAGCTGGGCCAGTCCATCGTGTGTGACAAAGGTATATCACAGGACGAACTGGCCCAGATCAACCGCCATCGTCAAAAGTCGATTTTCTTCCAGCAAGAACAACTCTTATCGACTGTTGGTGATGGTCGAGCTGGGCTAGTCCATCGTGCCTGACAAAGGTATATCACAGGACGAACTAGCCCAGATCGACCGCCATCATCAAAAGTCGATTTTCTTCCTCCAAGAACAACTCTTATCGACTGTTGGTGATGGTCACTCTTCCTCTGCTCCTCCTGCTATACAAAGATCACAGAGGTGGAGCAGAGGAAGCGTGACCCCCTACGGCAACAGTCGGTACCATTCCTCTGAAAACATCTCGCATGTCAAATATGATCATCACTCGCTCAAGATAAAAACTAGTACATAAAAACTACAACAAAAAACTACTACAAAAAACTACTAGTCCCACTAATAGATAAAACTACTACATAAAAACTAATGCAAAAAAATTATCTACATAGCACACATAGCATCCATGCATACAACATTATAAAAAAACTATCAACATAGCATCCATCCATCTATCTATCTATGCATCCATCTATCCATGCATCCATCCATCCATCTATACATCCATCTATCCATCCATCCATACATCCATCTACGCATCTATCCATCTATGCACGCATCTATCCATGCATCCATCTATCCATCCATCCATACATCCATCCACATGAGAGAGAAGGGGGGGGAGCTCACCGAAGGGGAGGAGCTCGGTGTTGGGGGGCCATGGGGTCGGGGGGCGCGGATGTGGGGGGCCGCGCCGGGGGTGCGGGGGGTGGGGGGGGGGGGGGCGTCGGGGTGCGCGGGGGGCGCCGGCCGGAAGGGAGGGGGGCGCCGGTCGGCGAGGGGGGGGGGCAGTCGGGTGAGGGGGAAGTAGAGGAGGGGAGAGAGACGCGGGGAAAAGAAAAAGAAGCGGGGAATAAGTTTAAGTGCCGGACGCTACCTTTACCGAGTGCTTGTCGGCGCGACACTCGGAAATGTAATCAAACCTAGATCTAGGTTTTTCTTTACCGAGAGTTGCTCTCGGAAAAAGTCACAACTAGATCTAGGTTTTCCACTGTTGCTGAGAGCCACTCTCGGTAATTACCCGAGTACCGAGCGCCACTCTCGGTAATATGATTGATTACCATCCTAAGCATGCCGCAAGGACATCACAAAGGATTTCTCATGTCGCTACCGGGCATGATTTCATGTGCCGCCTTGCTGATCTGCAATTTCCGGTGATGAAACCCTAGCAGAGCAATAAATTTCTCGAATATTGCACGCGTATCCGAAAAATGCGTGGGCATGGCACGTGTCATGCGATTGCCTCATTTGAGAGCACGAGAAGTTTCGAGGCCAACGGAGCAACAGGACCCGCACTTCCTGCACAAACCGGACACGTTCCCTCTCGATACCCAGAGACTAGCTCGGAGACGGTGCGGTTTACAAGCGGCGTCAGGGGAGGCTTATTCGAAACGCGCCCAAACTTTTACCACACCCTACAAGGCCCATGTGATGACATCGTGCCAGCTCTCGAGGAATTCCGGCACCGTACGATTTTCTGAGGATTTCAACGGTTGCATCAGGCATGCCACCGAGGTACTTTCGGCCCCCGGTGGCAGAGCATGCCCCTCCCTCCTCTGCACAAGGCCTATGCATGCCGCAAGGACAGCACAAATTATTTTCCATGCCGCCTCTGGGCATGATTTCATGCGCCGCCTTGCCGATCTGCAATTTCTGGCGATGAAACCCTAACAGAGCAATAAATTTCTCGAATATTGCATGCGGGTCCGAAAAATGCGGGGCCCGGCACGTGTCATGCGATGGCCTCCTTTGTGAGCACGAGAAGTTTCGAGGCCAACGGAGCAACAGGACCCGCACTTCCTGCACAAACCGGACACGTTCCCTCTCGATACCCAGAGACTAGCTCGGAGACGGTGCGGTTTACAAGCGGCCTTAGGGGAGGCTTATTCAAAACGTGCCTAAAATCTTACCACACCCTACAGGGGCTATGTGATGATGTCGTGCCAGCTCCCGAGGATTGGATTTAAACGGTTAGATCATTGCTCTCACACAGACGGCAAACTCAAAAATAGTAATAATTGAATTAATAAAAAGCACCGGCATCCATCATTAGGAAGATGGCCTGTCACTGTGAATCTTCAGTGCCCGGAAGGGGTGAAGATTCACAGTAATAGTTCATCTCCTTAACAGGAGTGTAATGAAAACCGAAGCTTACTGCGTCCGGATTATCCGACTATTTAAACTGGTCATGTTGCTTGTCTCTGGGCGAGGTGGTACTAAAAGTTTACCGAGAGCCGGAGCTTTGCCGAGAGCCGCCCTCTGGGCGAGGCGGTCGATTTTCTTCCTCCAAGAACAACTCTTATCGACTGTTGGTGATGGTCGAGCTGGGCCAGTCCATCGTGCGTGACAAAGGTATATCACAGGACGAACTGGCCCAGATCGGCCGACATCGTCAAAAGTCAATTTTCTTCCTCCAAGAACAACTCTTATCGACTGTTGGTGATGGTCGCTCTTCCTCTGCTCCTCCTGCTATACAAAGATCACAGAGTAGGAGCAGAGGAAGCGCGACCCCCTACGACAACAGTCGGTACCATTCCTCTGAAAACATCTCGCATGTCAAATATGATCGTCACTCGCTCAAGATAAAAACTAGTACATAAAAGCTACTACAAAAAACTACTAGTCCCACTAATAGATAAAACTACTACATAAAAACTAATGCGAAAAAATTATCTACATAGCTCACATAGCATCCATGCATACAACATTATAAAAAATTATCTACATTGCATCCATCCATCTATCTATCTATCTATGCATCCATCTATCCATGCATCCATCTATCCATCCATCCACATGAGACGGAAGGGGGGGGGGGAGCTCACCGAAGGGGAGGAGCTCGGTGTTGGGGGGGCCGCGGGGTCGGGGGGGCACGGACGTGGGGGGCCGCGGGGCGGCGCCGGGGGTGCGCTGGGGGGGATGCCGGGGTGCGTGGGGTGGCGCCGGCCGGAAGGGAGGGGGGCGCCGGTCGGCGGGGGGAGGGGGCACCGGTCGGGTGAGGGGGAAGTAGAGGAGGGGAGAGAGACGCGGGGAAAAGAAAAGAAGCGGGGAATAAGTTTAATTGCCGGACGCTACCTTTACCGAGTGCTTGTCGGCGCGACACTCGGAAATGTAATCAAACCTAGATCGAGGTTTTTCTTTACCGAGGGTTGCTCTCGGAAAATGTCACAACTAGATCTAGGTTTTCCACTGTTGCCGAGAGCCACTCTCGGTAATTACCCGAGTACCGAGCGCCACTCTCGGTAATACGATTGATTACCATCCTAAGCATGCCGCAAGGACATCACAAAGGATTTCTCATGCCGCTACCGGGCATGATTTCATGTGCCACCGTGCTGATCTGCAATTTCCAGCGATGAAACCCTAGCAGAGCAATAAATTTCTCGAATATTGCATGCGTGTCCGAAAAATGCAGGGGCGTGGCATGTGTCATGCGATTGCCTCATTTGAGAGCACGAGAAGTTTCGAGGCCAACGGAGCAACATGACCTGCATTTCCTGCACAAACCGGACACGTTCCCTCTCGATACCCAGAGACTAGCTCGGAGACGGTGCGGTTTACAAGCGGCCTCAGGGGAGGCTTATTCGAAACACGCCCAAACTTTTACCACACCCTACAGGGCCCATGTGATGACACCGTGCCAGCTCTCGAGCAATTCCAGCATCGTACGATTTTTCGAGGATTTCAACGGTTGCATCAGGCATGCCACCGAGGTACTTTCAGCCCCCGGTGGCAGGGCATGCCCCTCCCTCCTCTGCACAAGGCCTATGCATGCCGCAAGGACATCACAAAGTATTTTCCATGCCGCCTCTGGGCATGATTTCATGCGCCGCCTTGCAGATCTGCAATTTCCGGCGATGGAACCTTAGCAGAGCAATAAATTTCTCGAATATTGCACGCAGGTCCGAAAAATGCGGGGGCCTGGCATGTGTCATGCGATGGCCTCCTTTGTGAGCACGAGAAGTTTCGAGGCCAATGGAGCAACAGGACCCGCACTTCCTGCACAAACCGGACACGTTCCCTCTCGATATCCAGAGACTAGCTCGGAGACGGTGCGGTTTACAAGCGGCCTCAGGGGAGGCTTATTCGAAACGTGCCTAAAATCTTACCACACCCTACAGGGGCCATGTGATGACGCCGTGTCAGCTCCCGAGGATTGGATTTAAACGGTTAGATCATTGCTCTCACACAGACGGCAAACTCAAAAATAGTAATAATTGAATTAATAAAAAGCACCGGCATCCATCATTAGGAAGATGGCCTGTCACTGTGAATCTTCAGTGCCCGGAAGGGGTGAAGATTCACAGTAATAGTTCATCTCCTTAACAGGAGTGTAATGAAGACCGAAGCTTACTGCGTCTGGATTATCCGACTATTTAAACTGGTCATGTTGCTTGTCTCTGGGCGAGGTGGTACTAAAAGTTTACTGAGAGCCGGAGGTTTGCCGAGAGCCGCCCTCGGCAAATCTTACCCTACCGAGAGCGGCGCTCGGTAATGGTGCTGTTGGATCATAAATTAATAAAAACCGTCGGCATCCATCATTAAGAATATGGACTGTCACTATGGACCTTCTCTGTCCGGAACAGGTGAAGATTCATAGTGACAGTCCATTTCTTAATAAGAGTGTAATGAAGACCAACGCTTGCTTGTTGTGTACTATTCGACTATTTAAACCGGTCCTGATGGTCGTCGTTAAGTGAGGTGGGACTAAACTCAGCTCCCACTTATATATAGATGAAAAAGAGAAAAATAAATAAGGCAAGTAAATATTGTTTGCCGAGAGCCATTACGCGGGCGCTCAGTAAAGCGGCGCGACCGTCAGAGCGACGACGACCACTGCCGGTTTTGCCACGTGGCTACCCTTTGCCATGTGCCATGGGCTGGCTCTTGGCAAATAGGTAGTTTGCCGAGTGTTATCCTTTTGCCGAGTGTTCTTTACCGCTTCATATCGGCGTACGTTCGGGTTTGCCGTGAACCCATTGTTGCCGAGCGCGGCTCTCGGCGTACCGAAGTTTGCCGAGTGCCCGTGTTTTGGCTCTCGGCGAAGAGCCTGGCACCCGGCGTATAGGGAAATTCCAGTAGTGATACATAAAAATAGCATACCGGAGTTCAAAGTACATACCAAAGTTCATACTAAATAAAAACGGAAATTAAACATAGCATACAGAAGTTCATACTACAGGGTGCATACTAGTCTACTCCTCATCGCGGTCGTCGCCGTCGCCGTCGTCCTCGTGGGGCGGGTTGCCGTGGAGGTGGTGGTACATGAGGGTGCTGGATAGGACCTGCGCGAGTTGGTACTCCTCGAAGAGCGCCGGGGCGTGCGCGGCCGCAACTTCATCTCTGGCGGCGGCGGCCTTCTTGGCCTCGAACCACGCCTTCTCCCGTTCTCCACCTCCCGGCGACGCTTGAGCGCGGGGGAGAATATGCGGTCGAGGTGGTGGAAGTTCCTCCACGCCCGTGCGCCGGCGCTGCGGGAGCTGGCGCCGCGGATGTGCGCCGTTCCCTCCGTCGTTCGTCCACAGGCGGGTGGAGGGAGGAGCTCCCGGCCTCCGCGTCATTGCGGCGCTGCGGGGCGGGTCGACGCCGAGTCCGCCGCGGGCGCCGTTCTGCCGCGTCCGCCGAGCCCACCTCGGCCACCCCGACCGCCACAGGCTGTGGACATCTCCGCCAACTTCTGGTGGGTAACCGCGCCACAAATCACTGCTGGAGTTCGAGGGATTTCTCGCCGGAGGAGAGGAATCGCGACGGAGGCGGATGGGGGAAAAGAGGGATGCGAACCCTAAATCGTCCCGGAGCCGGCATATATACCAGAATCGCGGGCGGTTTACGGGCCTCCCGCAACTGTTTTACGGGCCGGGCCGTTTTTACCGGACCTGCTCGGGCCGTCTTTTTTGGACGTCCCGTAAAACCGCCGGAAAAACGCGCCCTGGCCAGGTCATACGGGATCTGCTAGAGATGCTCTTAGTGGATATATTGTCGTTTTTTGGCTCCACTCGTTCTTTTCGCTTCTTCTCATGATGTGACATAGAGAAAACGTAAAAAAAAGAAAACATTCATGTGAGTGCATTAGTTATGACATAAATATGTCTCATCACGTCTATCTGACTCACTGCAATTCAAATTGTTTATATTTTATGAAAAAAGATCCATTATCGAAGTTTTTCACGAACATTTTTTTCTCAATAAATGCACGGTGCGGCAACGCGCGCTTATATATTTTGTAGAAGGGGGGAAATGAGAACAACGGTGTAGTTTCCTTAGTCTCATGACAAAAGTGAATGTCGATCATAGCTGCAATCTAGATGATGCAATTGTATTAATATTGAGCGGAATACGTGAGACGACGTGGAAAAATGTGAATGCGCTTAGCTCAATTCCTGTCAATTCCTGTTATACACGCATTGGCAGACAAATTCAGAGACATGCAAGATTATTTTGTAAGTCCTCCTTTTGCAACTACTCTAGAGATGTAATATAAATGGCTACCATAAAGTAAAATGTTGCATGATGTAACACATAGATCACCAATATCCAAAAAAGTGTGAACAGGTCAAGATCAATTTCCTATGCTTTTGATCCAGGGTGGAAGAAGAAAATGATGGCGCGGGCACAGTCCGAGCCGAGGCATGACCACCATTAATGGGAACAAGACATAGGAGGTGCGAGAGGTTGCGGTATGTGCTGAAATTGCGCAGATTAGGACGCGGACGTGCGTGTGAGGGTGATGTGCGCCGCAATGGGACGAGCGGGGACGTGGTCGTGACCGCTGGACAACCCATGTCTAGCTGAGCATGCCGGCGGCAAGAGGTGGGAGTGCGCCAGGAGATAGGGACCCCGCGACGCGAGTTCAACGAGTCAAGGACCGGCAGATGCTATGTGTGAAGCACATTGCGTTGAAATGTCCACGCTTCGCACGAGGGATGAGCGACGAGAGCTGAGATGGGCCGGCCCATTTAACCTACTACACGCTTCTGGCAATCCCGGTTATAGAAAATGGTTCCCCGCTCGGTTTTTATCGATTTTGGGAACCTAGCTTCCGGTCGGATTTTCCTTTTTGGTTTTTTCCTTCTTTGTTTTATTCTTCTGTGTTTTTTCTTTTTCTTTTAAAATTTTTCAAAAAATGATCAGAAATTTTAAATTTTGTTTGTTTTCAAAAAGTGTTTGTGTTTTAAAAAACGTTTGAAATTTAAAATGTTTTCATGTTTGAAAAAATGGAACTTCAAAAAAATAAAAAAAATCCACATTTGAAAAATATATTTTAGAATCTGAAAAAAATTCTTCACATATTTCGGAAAATGTCCGCTTTTGCCAAAAATGTTCAAAATTTAAGAAAATGTCTATGGTTTATAAAAACTTATATTTTTGTAAAAAAATGTTCGCAAATTTCTAAAACAATGTTCACACCACCCGAGACAGTAGCTGGCTCGCTACAGTATGCCATGGGAGAGCCCAGTCAGGGTGCTCCTTGTCAAGCCCATTTCTGGGATAAATCCAGAAGAGCCTCAAGAACAACTGGTAGACTTCCTTGATATAGATAACCAGTACAAATATAATATTACACAGGGTCGAGTCAGAGGGCTCAACAATTATTACAAGCTTGCCAATATACTACGGTGGTGGAATAACACAGTGGTGTGGTGGTAGAACAGCACTGATACAATAAAATAAAGTCAAGCGTCAGTGCGAGGCTTGGCTATTTTATTGGTGTAGCGGAAACACAGCGGATGATACATGTGGTTGACTCCATGATCACAGGTTGTCTGACTGGGACACCTCTAAGCGTCGGGCTCGCTAGCGCAATCTTCCTCCACAAGCTCGTCCTCCTCCAGGTCTGGCCAATGAAATAGCCAGGGACAAGCCAGTGAGTACGTTGGAATGTACTCGCAAACATTATGAATGAAAGATTTACCGAATGCATATGCTCATGCTGGATTAAATGATATGCATATGTTGGCTGAAATTAGATTATGGCATGATAAATATTAGCATGTGCAGAAGTATGAGTAAATAAAATATTAGTGACAAACAAGGAAAATTAAAAGTGGATAATCGGGCGAGACAGGACCGCCCGAGTATCCAAGAGAAATGCCAAACGGGTGTCTAAAAGAGAATCAGGCGAGACAGGACCGCCAAAAACTCAAGCGACGCCACGAGAGGTCTTGAAAAGAAATGCCAGTCGGGTGTCTAAAAGTGACGCCACGATAGGTCTTGAAAAGAAATGCCAAATGAGTGTCTAAAAGAGAATCGGGCGAGACATGACCGCCCGAAAACTCAAGCGACGCCACGAGAGGTCTTGAAAAGAAATGCCAGTCGAGTGTCTAAAAGTGACGCCACGGTAGGTCTTGAAAAGAAATGCCAAACGGGTGTCTAAAAGAGAATCGGGCGAGACAGGACCGCCCGAGAACTCAAGCGACACCACGAGAGGTCTTGAAAATAAAACTAAGTGCCCGGGGTAGTCTAGCCAACCCCTGAGACACTCAGAAAACAAAATAAGAGAAACGGGTTAGTCCACAGAAATATTTATGCTTGCAACAATAATAACATTCATGATATCAAAATATCCATGACAGCGTTAGTGGTGACAATAATAAACCTGCAAAATAATTTATGCTCAATTTAATTATTTCCTCCGAAGACCGACACCGAACTGACACTTGACCCTTCCCAGATAACGTCCTTGACCGCGGACACGGCTATTCGAATAGATATAACTCTGCAGAGGGTGTACTCTTTACCCACGTGTATGAGATTTCTTTAGTCAGCACCGTGACACTGGCTAATTCCCATTACGGTCTTTAGGTTGAAAACACGCCTGACCAGCATACACCAGATTAACTTTCCGGATGCCAGGAATCATCCAAAGCACCGTTCAAGAAAAACTCTAAGTCGGGGAGACTACAATCTCGAATAGCATGGGATCACTATTCATACACGCGGATTACAAGGGGTGCCCCCCTCTCGGCCCAGCCGGCTACACCCATGCCCCCTGACCTGATGACGGGTATTAGTCCATGGCCGTTGAAACCCTCATCATGGCCCTCTAAGTGCTGTGTACACAGACAGGGGTTAGCAACTTACTGAACCGTACTTCCCTCGCGGGAAGACCCATGGCAGCACGGTGTAGCTAGGTGTGACGGAACAAGACTTGATCTAGGTCGACTCAGGAGGTTTTGTTATTTTTATGACTGGCATGTCCCACATGCCACGGGGACACCATCGTGTCCCAACGCAGTCCGTGCTCACCAGCACGTCCAAGACAGGAGCTGCACTCCTGGTTGTCACAATTCTTATCCATGGTGGTCAGATGCTTGGGTGAAATGCAAGCAAGAGCAACGATGATATGACTATGCATGCATGCACTTGCGATAAACTACACATACGGTGCAATTCCAAACCGATGCAACCATGCAATGCAAATGCAATCACCATATCCCAAGTTCAAAAATGCTTGCCTTGTCCAAAGTAGTCAGAAGAAGAACCCTCGAAATTCCCGGCAAAGTTTCCCTCTTCTTTTTCTGAAAAATTCAAATTCAAATTCACTTTAAATTTTTTGGCAACAGTACCAAAAGTTGTCTCAAAATATTTTTAAATAAATAGTAAAAAAACTAGAGAGAAAAATAAGAATTTCAAAAAAAAGAATCAACTCAATCCGAGTTGTGGTTTAAAAGTTATTAAACTTTTAAACCCAGGGGTCTTTCTGCAAAATAGCCAGTCCCTGTGCGTTTTAAACAGAAAACGGTTCGGAAGGAAATACGCTTTCCAGACCGGAAAGCGTAAAGCGCCAAAGTACGCTTTCGATTTAAACACCGAAAAAGAGAAAACGCTGACGGGTGGGCCCCACCCGTCAGGTTCAAATTCAAACGCGCTCGCGCACGTGTACAGAGGAGAGACGGCGATCACCGGCGACGATCGCCGGGGTTCCAGTGGTCGGCGATGATCGGGACGTGATCAGTGAGTCCGTCCGCGTCGGTGGGTGGCGGTGGTGGTCGCCGGCGAGCAACAGAACGACGGCGAGGTCGACGGCGGCGGACGGTGGTTCGGGTGTGTCGGGATCTCGCCGGAGAGAGCTCGGGAGGTGGAATTGAAGCGTGGAATCGAAGAGTGGGTGCACAAGAGAGCTTCTGGCAAGATTTGAGCGGTGGAGATGGAGTGGTGGTGATGCGCTGATCAGCGGAGGTGGCGGCGGGTCGGTGGTCGGAGAGGAGGAAGATGACCTCCTCGAGGTCGAATGAGTGCACGGGAGCTCGATTGGAATGGTGTGGGTGCAGTGTGGTTGCTCAACGGAGCTCGGGGAGTCCTATTTATAGATGACGCCGGAGTTAATCCGCCGGCGAAGTAGGTTTGGACGGCGGGCGCGGTTGGTGAGGAGTTGATGAGGCCGGTGGAGTACTCCAGAAGCTTTGGCGCGGATGAGATCGAGCACTGCGGCCTTATCCACGGCGAGGCTCGCGTACGGCCATGGCGGGCACCGTTCAACTCCGGCGATTGACAGCGGGCCCCAGAGGCTTGGGCGGTGTGGCGATGATGAGGAGGAGGCGCCGCGTGGAGAGAGGTAGGCAGGAGAGCAGCGGGGAGGAGTGAAGGCGGCGGGTGCCGTGTTGACCTGCTCGGCTGCCGCAGCCGAGGACGGTGGCCGTTGCACCGGCCACCTCCTGTGCTGTCGGCGGCGGGCAGCTGACCAGGGGGTCCGAGGTGGCTCATTTAAGAGGAGAGGAGGCGTGAAGGAGAAGGAGAGGGGTTGGAGAGCAGTGCACGGCGACGAACTCCTCTGCCGACTGAACCAAATTCAGTTAACTGAATTTGACAGCCGTGAACAGTGTGCACACCACGTGTTTGATGAAATGCCAGAGAGGTCTAGGTATTTTAGGAATTTTAGGGGATTTTTGTGGTGAGGTGTTGATGCATAAAAGAGAGTCTGACAAAGTTTCAGAATTTTTGGAGCTATAAAAAATAGGTTTGTATCAGAGAGATTGTTTCTGGTCCAAATTTGAACTGGATGGAATTTGAAAATTTTGAACTGTGGAATCCAATGTTTTTGGTGAAATGGGTTGTGGGTACTGCCTAGTTGTTAGGATAATTTTGGTGGGGGCAGAAGACTTATAGAAAGTATGGTTCCTTTGTAAACCAAAGAAACCATGAATAAAATAAATTCCAACTTTGAAATTTATTTAAAATGGAAGAAATATTTTTGTGGAGTGGAGAGGTGTTGGATATTATCCTAGAATGTGATAATGACTTTAGGGATAATTTAGAATGACAGGATAAATTGTGGAAGAATTTATAAGTGCTTGGAAGGAGTGAAATGATCATGCCTTGGAATAATTTTATTTATTCCAGAAACTTTCTGAATGAATTTTTTTTTGATCTTTTAAAAATAATTACCCAATTAATAAACCATCCAAATCAGAACCATTTAAAATTTTGAAACCCAATTTGAAATTAAAAAGATTTTCAGAATAGAAGAAACAGAAGAAGAAAAATAGGACCAAAATAATTCAAAGTATTTTATTTAAAGAAAAGATTTTGAAAATCCAGAGAAAATATTTTGGGGTGTTACACTCCTCTGTGTGGGAGACCGACCGTTTGTCGCAAAGAGCGACACATAGGAGCTCTCTCAAGGACTGGGCCGACTAGGACGACCAAGGTGATGGCACAACCAGCAATGTTTTGTTTTATGAGAACAATTTAAAAACTGTTCCCTACCGTGCAAAATCTTGGCCCATGGCCACGCGAACTAAAAAAAGCTCACATTATTTTTTTAAAGAAAAAGAAAATTAATATGCTGCCCTCACAAAAATCAACGGTGTATGTATATATACTGCTCCCTCCCCTCTACGTAGTATAGGGTATCATAAAAAGCTCTTTTGTGCTGAAGTATGAATAAAGAACAAGAGAACAAATATACTCTGATTGCACATAAAAAGAGTAAGTGCCATGATCCAAGTTATAAAAATAGCACAAGACCAGAAAAGAAAACAACCGAGAAAATAAAATGTATCCTATATAGCGACATAGATCTAAAAACAGTGCGCGCAATAGAATGCATGTAACTGAACCTAAGGTGAAAACCGGACCTTGTTCATGAAACATTAAAATCTAGTGAACGGAGAACTTAGTATTCACTTCTGAACTAAGCATGAACATTATGAATATACATACAGAAAAAAAAAGAAAAATAATGACTAAACAAGGACTGAAAATGTTACAGGAGTAGAGATTAATTATCTAAACATCAAATGTGAATGACCAAGAAGACTCAAACCAAATATCACAAGAAAGACAACATAAAAATTAAGCAAATGAAAAACATAAACTTTTTTCCATCCGGAGCAGAAGCTTGAAGTGAAGGACTCCGGCAAAATCTAGAAGAGAAGTAATGGAATAAATAAAGAAGATCTGAAAAATATCGCCTCACGACATTGAGGGAAGAGATAAAAACAATGGCTGTATTAATTATGATAAAATAGAAAAACAGTGACAGGATTATACAACAATCTCCTACTTCCAAGATAGACTGAGGGACTGAAGAGAAAGAAAGAACGAATGAAAACTGAAAAAACAAAGATAAAAGTGCATACCGAAGAAAGAGAGAGTGAACACTAAAGAAATGACAACTGATAATTTATGAAATGTTTGCCACCCTCTATGAAATGACAAGACTGAGAATAGTGACAGTGTCTCAGCCTGATGGGCCAGGCGAGGACCCCTACGTCGGTTCTGTCCTGAGCCAGATTGGGCAACCCATGAAAAATTATATAAAGACTCTGAATGACTTGACGTACAAGACAAGATCGTATGTTTGAGATAAGCATATCTAGACTTAATTTTGAAATGCAAGAACTATGATGTTACAAAAGTTCAAAATTAGAGATTGGTAGATATGATTACGTAATTGGCATGAACAACAGATTTTTTTATATCGTTAGGTACGGATGCAGCAGTAGGTAAAACATGGGCTATGAGGTGTAGCTTGAAATCTGTATGAAATGAGTATACATTAAAAAAAATTCAATGTGAGAAAATAGTACATTTAGCATATCGATTAATGAATACTTTACAAAAGAAATGTATGTTGGACTGATGATAATGATTTTGCAGTCCTGAGAAAATGGTGAAAATCACTTGACCGGACGTTTCATATGAATTCAATTGCACATGAGTTGGATGCACTTCTTGTTCAGTGAAAAAGGGATCAGAGAATTACGAATAATGTATAGTAAACCAAGAAGCAAATCAGATATCTGATGATCAAGATTTCAATATTTATTTGAAACCTACCGTTCTTTCTCTGCAGTGTTTTGGAAAGAAGAGGGAGAAACACTTGTTCTTCAAAACGAACTCATCATCACACAAGCCTCTGAGGTCGTAACGGATTGCGCACTAGAAAATTTCCAACAATCCATTTAGTACAAAATAAGCATTTGACCATGATTTGAATGAGGTTAAGGCATAGTTTAAAAAACCAAACCGGACCACCGGTCGGACCGAAAAAACCGGAACCGGCAGGTGACGAGGGCATGTACTGGGGATAGGGTAACAGGCCTGACCTACATACCCTATGACTCCACGCGCCTTACACTGGCCCCAGGGCCAGATCAGCAACCAAGAGTTCAGCAGACTGACATTCACTCGGAGTTCAATGAATCACTCGGGAAGCAGGAGTCCACTCGACCAGCTATTTCACTCGGAGTATCTGACAGTCACTCGACCAGAGAAGACCAGGAGGCTCCAGGAGCGCAACGGTCAGGATGTGCGCTCGCTCGTATTAATTGTAATCAATGCGCCCGTTACCTGGCGCCCTTAAACCTCCTCTTAACCCCTGGTAATGGCGGCATTCATGGGGAGGCTGGCGGACACTATATAAGCCGCCCCCCAGCTCCATTCCAGGGGTTCGCAATCCATTTGTAACTTATACACTCAAGCAGTCAAGCTCCAGAGCACCAAGACGTAGGGCTGTTACCTCCATCGCTGAGGGGCCTGAACTCGTAAATCCGAGTGTAACACCTACGCTGTAGCTAGGCTCTGCCCTTTCATCCGTACCCCTACACACTACTGTCAGGCTTGCACCCACGACAGTTGGCGCCCACCGTGGGGCAGGCGTCTAGCGACTTCTGGCGTGGTTGCATTTTTTTCCACCATCACCATGGTTTCCGGCGGCGGACTGACTCTGGGCGGCGAGATCCGTTTCGGCGTCCTCAGTTTCATCGCCGATGATTCGGCGTGGCTCCAGGAAGCCCCGCTGGATGTCGAGGCGTTGCTCGTCCGCGGCGCAGCGCACTTCCGCGCAAGTTCCTTTGGCGTTCTCCTTCGACAACCGTCGACTCCATACCAGTCGGCGTCTTCGCTCTCCACCAGCCGTCGTCGCAAGCATTCTGGACGCTCATAGCTCCAGTGGTGGATCAAGCACGCGGTGGCCCTCCAGGTCGCGGCCCCGCAGATCGCGGTAATCGAGCCCGATGAGCCCGTCTTCGATCTGTTCGCCTCCGTGCATGAGCACTCGGAAAGCTTGTCCGAGTGTGAGAGCAGCGATCCCGCTGCAGAGGTGCTGATGGCCGATTCCCCGCCCAGTCCGCCTGGGTACGGCCGCGGCACGGAGACAGGTGACCCTTCGCGCACTGATCTTGGCGGCGGCGGAGACCGTTACGACGAGTACTACCCTCGACCTCTCACTCGGCAGCAGAGGGAGGAGCAGCAGCGTAGAACCGAGCAGACCCTCCAGACGCCCATCGTTGGGACGACCCCCGAGGCTCAGGCTTTGGAGGCTGCATGCCAGGCCAACTTGGCTGAGCGCAGTCGTCTGGAGGCGCTCCAGAAATCACTCAACGACCGCGCCCGCAGGCAGCATCCGCCCAGCTCCAGTCGGCGGCAGCGGCAGTTGTTCTCAAATGACCAGCAGCAGAGTTTCCAGGTATTCCGCACTCCCGTCCAAAATCTGGCGGCGGCCACTCGGATAGCAGACTCCATTGAGCCGTCCCGATCCGAGGCGGGGGAGGGTCTTCGGCAGATCCGGTCCCTGCTCAAGGCGGCAGAGGAGCAAAATTCGGCAGTATCCCAGTCATGCAACCAGATTCACAGCAGATCCGTTAGGGCTGATACCGTTCAGTTGGCCCACAGCCTAGTGTCCCCAAGGAGAAATAGACACTCGCCTCCGTGGCGAAACGACCAAGACCGCCCCCGAGACCAGTACTCGGGGCAGGGTTGCAGTCGGAATACGCCTCCGCGGCATCAGGATGATCGTCGCCGCATGCAGTTGCCCCCTCCGCGGGATGGCTCGTACGCGCCCCGGCCGTACGACGCCAGGCGTCCTTACGGCAACGATCGGAGGGCCATCCCTCCCCGTCATGGTGACCGTTATCACCAGAGAGAGCCAGTCGACTACCGTGACCCGCAGTTCAACGCGAGATCCATTCTCGCTCAGAACCTGGTTGACTGGGGCAGAGCTCTGAGAGAGAACTTGGACAGAGATCGTCCGAGTGGGAATGGAGCATTCATCTCCGGGCCCGAGTGTTTCAGCAGGTCCATCTGGGCCGCTGAGATCCCGCCTAACTTCAGATTGGAAGCTGGAGTAAGCAAGTTCACCGGTGAGTCCAAGCCAGAAACTTGGTTAGAGGATTACCGAGTGGCTGTGCAGATTGGAGGAGGAAATGACTATGTGGCTATGAAGCATTTGCCTTTGATGCTGGAAGGGTCCGCCCGTGCCTGGCTCAACCAGCTCACTCCGGCCAGCATATACTGCTGGGAAGATTTGGCCCGAGTTTTCATCAAAACATTCGAGGGCACGTGCAAACGCCCGGCTGGATTGACTGAGTTGCAGCACTGCGTGCAGAAACCGAATGAAACATTGCGGGAGTACATCCAGCGGTGGACAACCTTGCATCACGTGGTGGAGAATGTCACAGAGCATCAAGCCGTCTGCGCCTTCAAGGCAGGAGTCAGAGATCGGGAGCTCATCCTGAAATTTGGTTGGTCAGGATCTTTGACCATGAGCCGAATGATGGAGATTGCCACTCGGTACGCAAACGGAGAAGAGGAAGACCGTCTCCGTAACGGCAAAGGGAAAACCAGCGAGCCCAACCCCGGAAACAGTAATCCCAATCGGAAGCCGAAGCGCAAGGCTGATGGTTCGACTCAGGCCGAGGCTGCCGCTCTGGCCGGTCAAGCCAAGGACAAGGGGAAGGCTAAGGAAAAGTGGGTCCCAAAGAAAAAGAGAGATCAGTCGGGCCAAGATGTCCTCGATTTGCCGTGTCACATCCATACCAGAAAGGATGAGGAGGGCAATCTGATATTGCCCAAGCATACCACTTGACAGTGCAGACTGTTGATACAGCAATTCCGAGAGGGCCAGTCGAGTGAGAAGAGCCCAGAAGATGCTGATGACAGAGACAAAGATGAACCTTTTCCCAGTGTCAACGCAACCCTGATGATCTTTGCGGATGTAGAGAGCAGGAGCCGGTTGAAGGTTATCAACCGAGAAGTGAACATGGCCATGCCGGCGACGACAAAGTTCCTGAACTGGTCGAAGACTCCGATCACCTTTGATCAGTCGGACCACCCAGCCTACATTGCCACCCCTGGGCGGCAGGCGCTGGTGGTCGATCCAGTCATGGGAGGCGTCCGATTGCGAAAGGTCCTCATGGACGGTGGAAGCGGACTGAACATACTGTACGCTGATACTCTGCAAGCGATGGGCATTCCGATGTCCCGACTCAGCGAGAGCAGCATGCAGTTCCGCGGAGTGATCCCCGGCAAGAAAGCAAAGTCACTCGGGCAGATCGCCCTGGATGTGGTCTTTGGAGACGACAAGAACTTCCGAAAGGAAAGGCTGACCTTCGAAGTGGTCGACTTCCGCAGCGCCTACCATGTCATCCTTGGTCGGCCGGCTTACGCACGTTTCATGGCCCGTCCCTGTTATGTGTATCTCAAGCTGAAGATGCCCGGCCCCAAAGGTGTGATCACAGTCACTGGCAGTCGACAGCGCGCGGAGGAGTGTTTGCAACAAGGGTCCAAGATAGCTGATGAGCAGATGGCCATGGTGGAACTGGAGGAGTACAAGAAAAATGCCGATCCGAGTGATCTGCTACGCTCCAAGAAGCCAGCTGCAGAATCTGCATTTCAGTCGGCCGGCGACACGAAGCTTGTGCACATCCACCCGGAAGATCCCAATGCTGCTCCCACCAACATATCAACGACACTCGACAGCAAATAGGAAGAAGCGCTCATCCAGTTCCTCCGTGAGAACTGGGACATCTTCGCATGGAAACCATCTGACATGCCGGGTGTACCCAGGGAACTGGCTGAGCACCGTTTGCGAGTCGACCCGAAGGCAAAACCTGTGAAGGAGCATCTCCGTCGCTCTGCTACTCAGAAGAGGAAGGCCATTGGCGAAGAAGTTGCTCGGCTTCTGGCAGCCGAGTTCATCCGTGAGGTGTACCACTCCGAGTGGCTCGCCAACGTCGTCATGGTCCCTAAGAAGGACAAGTCTCTCCGAATGTGCATTGATTTCAAGCACATCAATCGGGTCTGCCCCAAGGATCATTTCCCGCTCCCCCGCATAGATCAAATCGTAGATTCCACCGCGGGCTGTGAGCGACTGTCTTTTCTGGATGCGTACTCCGGGTACCACCAGATCCGACTGTATGGGCCAGATGAAATAAAAACAGCTTTTATCACCCCATTCGGGTGTTTTTGCTATATCACCATGCCATTCGGTCTTAAGAATGCCGGCGCCACTTTCATGCGCATGGTGCAGAAGTGTTTGCAGAAACAGATCAGTCGAAACATCGAAGCATACATGGACGATATCGTGGTCATGTCCAGAAAGGGTTCCGACCTGCTGGCTGACTTAGCTGAAACTTTTGCAAACCTGCGGAAGTACGATATCAAGTTGAATCCAGCAAAGTGCACTTTCGGAGTTCCTGGAGGCAAGTTACTCGGTTTCCTCGTTTCCGAACGAGGGATAGATGCCAATCCTGAGAAGATCGGGGCGATTATACGAATGAAATGTCCTGAATGTGTTCATGATGTACAGAAGCTCACGGGTTGCCTCGCAGCTCTGAGTTGATTCATCTCCCGTCTCGGTGAGAAGGCACTGCCCCTATACCGATTGATGAAGAAATCTGATTCGTTCGAGTGGACTGCAGAAGCACAAGCAACATTTGTTGAGCTCAAAGCCCTGCTTTCCACCCAGCCGGTGCTCGCCGCTCCGAACAGCAATGAGCCGTTGCTCCTGTACATCGCGGCCACTGGTCAAGTTGTCAGCACTGTCCTCACAGTCGAGCGAGAAGAACAGGGCAAAACCTACAAAGTCCAGCGCCCAGTCTATTACATTTCTGAAGTTCTCACTCCGTCCAAGCAAAGGTATCCTCATTACCAGAAGCTCGTCTATGGCATCTACCTGACTGCGAAGAAAGTAGCCCATTACTTCCAAGAGCACACTGTGTCAGTCGTCAACGACGCCCCGCTGTCTGAGATCATGAACAATCGGGATGCGACTGGTCGAGTGGCAAAGTGGGTTATCGAGCTCCTGCCCCTGGACATCAAGTTCGAGGCGAAGAAGGCGATCAAGTCCCAAGCATTAGCCGATTTCCTAGCCGAGTAGACTGAACAGCAGCAACCGACTCAGAGTCACCCGGAAGACTGGACCATGTTCTTTGACGGTTCCAAGATGCTGAATGGTTCAGGAGACGGAGTTGTGTTAGTATCTCCAAAGGGCGATCGTCTCAGATATGTTCTGCAGATTCAGTTTGATTCCTCCAACAATGAAGCCGAGTACGAGGCGCTCCTTTATGGTCTACGTATGGCCATCTCACTCGGCGTCCGGCGCCTGATGGTCTACGAAGACTCAGATTTAGTTGTGAACCAAGTGATGAAGGAGTGGGATATCAGAAGCCCCGCTACGACAGGATACTGCAACGCAGTGAGAAAGTTGGAGAAGAAATTTGAAGGTCTGGAGCTGCATCACGTTCCCCGAGCCAAGAATCAGGAGGCAGACGATCTGGCAAAGATCGGGTCCACTCGGAGATCCATACCCAGCAACGTGTGCCTCGAGCATTTACGTTCTCCGACGGTAAAAGAAGATCCCTTCATGGAAGAGCCCCCGCAGGCGGTCAGCCCTTCTGATCCGACTGAAGTCGAGGTCCCGGCAGTCATTGATTTGGTCATGGAGGTCCTAGCAATCACACCCGAGTGGACAGTGCCTTACATTGCATACCTACTCAGGAAAGAACTTCCAGAAGATGAAGCCGAAGCCCGCCAGATTGTTCGTAGGTCCAAAGCCTTTACAGTGATGGACGATCAGTTATACAGAAAGAGCGTCACCGGTGTGACTCAGCGTTGCATCTCTCCGGAGGAAGGTTGATTGATCCTGGAGGATATTCACTCAGGAACTTGCGGGCACCACGCGTCCTCTCGGACAATCGTGGCTAAAGCTTACCGAGCCAGCTTCTTCTGGCCACGTGCCAATGAAGCTGCGCAGGAGATAGTCCAACACTGTGCCGGATGCCAGTTCTATGCAAACTTGTCACACAAGCCTGCGTCTGCTCTAAAGACGATTCCACTCATCTGGCCGTTCGCAGTTTGGGGACTCGACATGGTAGGACCCCTCCAGATCGGGGCGAGTGGATTCACTCACTTGTTGGTTGCAGTCGATAAGTTCACCAAGTGGATCGAAGCCAAACCCATCAAGAAGCTAGACTCTCGCATGGCGATCAAGTTTATGAGGGAGATAGTCTTTAGATATGGCGTACCCCACAGCATTATCACTGACAACGGCTCAAACTTCGACTCGGAAGAGTTCAGGGCGTTCTGTGCCGCACAAGGCACCCGAGTCGACTATGCATCTGTGGCGCACCCGCAGTCGAATGGACAGGCTGAGAGAGCAAACGGACTGATCCTTCAGGGGTTAAAGCTGCGACTCATGCGTGATTTGGAGCACGCAGCTGGAGCCTGGGTCACCGAGTTGCCATCAGTTCTTTGGGGCTTGAGGACGACCCCCAATCGGTCTACCAACCGTACTCCCTTCTTCATGGTGTACGGAGCTGAAGCCGTCTTGCCGAGTGACCTGCTCCACAATTCGCCCCGAGTGGAACTATACTCCGAAGCTGAAGCAGAGCAGGCGCGGCAAGACGCGGTTGATCTCCTGGAAGAGGAGAGAGAGATGGCCCTTATCTGCTCGACCATTTATCAGCAAGATCTACGACGTTTTCACAGCAGACACGTCAGAAGTCGGACCTTTCAGGAAGGAGATCTTGTGCTCCGAGTGGATCAGCAGCGACCTCACAAGCTTGCTCTGTTGGGGAACGTTGCATGGAAAACAAAAAAATTTCTACGCACACGCAAGATCTATCCATGGAGATGCATAGCTACGAGAGGGGGAGTGTGTCTATGTACCCTCGTAGACCGTAAGCGGAAGCGTTAGAACAACGCGGTTGATGTCGTCGAACAACTTCACGATCCAACCGACCGAGTACCGAACGTACGGCACCTCCGCGTTCAGCGCACGTTCAGCTCGGTGACGTCCTCGACTTCTTGATCCAGCAAGACGGCGAGGTAGTGGATGAGTTCCGGCAGCACGACGGCGTGGTGACGGTGATGGTAATGCTATCTCCGCAGGGCTTCGCCCATGCACTGCGAAAATATGACCGAGGGACGGAACTGTGGAGGGGGGTGCCGCACACGGCTAAGACAATGTTGTGTCTCCTTTGGGGCGCCCCCCTCCTCTATTTATATATGTGTAGGGGCTTCGAGTAGAAGGAATAGTGCCACGTGAACAGTAAGCGTGAATAGTACACACGTGGACTTGGACTCCAAAGTCCAATCCTATTCCTACTAGGACTCTCCCTTTTTTCCTTCCCTAGCTGCGTGGGCTTTTGAGGACTTGGTGTGCCTGGCCCAATAAGGCCAGGGAACCTCCCCTTAGCCCATGCCAGCCCTTGGGACGTGGTGGACCCACTTGTGGACTTCCGGACCCCTCCGGAATCCTCCGGAACCTTCTGGAAGCTTCCCGGTACAATACCGAAAAAACTGCACTTTTTTCCGGAACCCAAAATATGACTTCCCATATATAAATCTTTACCTCTCGACCATTCCGAGACTCCTCGTGACGTCCGGGATCTCATCCGGGAATCCGAACAATATTCGGTTACCAATTCACATAACTCATATAACACTATATCGTCAACGAACGTTAAGCGTGCGGACCCTACGGGTTCGGGAATGATGTAGACATGACCGAGACGCCTCTCCGGTCAATAACCAATAGCGGAACCTGGATGCCCATATTGGTTCCTACATATTCCACGAAGATCTTATCGGTCAAACCGCAATGACAACATACGTAATTCCCTTTGTCCGTCGGTATGTTACTTGCCCGAGATTCGATCGTCGGTATCTCCATACCTAGTTCAATCTCGTTACCGGCAAGTCTCTTTACTCGTTCCGTAATACATCATCCCGTAACTAACTCCTTAGTCACTTTGCTTGCAAGCTTCTTATGATGTGCATTACCGAGAGGGCCCAGAGATACCTCTCCGAAACTCGGAGTGACAAATCCCAGTCTCGATCCATGCCAACTCAACGGACACCTTTGGAGATACCCGTAGAGCATCTTTATGATCACCCAGTTACGTTGTGACGTTTGATAGCACACAAGGTATTCCTCTGGTATCCGGGAGTTGCATGATCTCATGGTCTGAGGAACATGTATTTGACATTCAAGAAAGCAGTAGCAATAAACAGAAGGATCATATGCTAAGCTAACGGATGGGTCTTGTCCATCACATCATTCTCCTAATGATGTGATCCCGTTATCAAATGACAACTCATGTGTATGGTTAGTAAACCTTAACCATCTTTGATCAACGAGCTAGTCTAGTAGAGGCTCACTAGGGACACGGTATTTGTTTATGTATTCACACATGTATTTAAGTTTCCGGTCAATACAATTGTAGCATGAATAATAAACCTTTATCATGAACAAGGAAATATAAAATAATAACAACTTTATTATTGCCTCTAGGGCATATTTCCATCAGTCTCCCACTTGCACTAGAGTCAATAATCTAGATTACATAGTAATGAATCTAACACCCATGGAGTCTTGGTGCTGATCATGTTTTGCTCGTGGAACAGGCTTAGTCAACGGGTCTGCCACATTCAGATCCGTGTGTACTTTGCAAATTTCTATGTCTCCATCCTTGACATATTCACGAATGGAGTTGAAGCGTCTCTTGATGTGTTTGGTCTTCTTGTGAAACCTGGGCTCCTTGGCTATGGCAATTGCTCCAGTGTTGTCACAAAAGATTGTCATTGGACCCGATGCACTAGGTATTACACCTAGATCGGATATGAACTCTTTCATCCAGACTCCTTCATGTGCTGCTTCCGAAGCAGCTATGTATTCCGCTTCACACGTAGATCCCGCCACGACGCTCTGCTTGGAACTGCACCAACTGACAGCTCCACCATTTAATATAAATACGTATCCGGTTTGTGACTTAGAGTCATCCGGATCAGTGTCGAAGCTTGCATCGACGTAACCCTTTACGACGAGCTCTTCGTCACCTCCATAAACGAGAAACATGTACTTGGTCCTTTTCAGGTACTTAAGGATATTCTTGACCGCTGTCCAGTGATCCACTCCTGGATTACTCTGGTACCTCCCTGCCAAACTTATGGCAAGGCACACATCAGGTCTGGTACACAACATGGCATACATAATAGAATCTATGGCTGAGGCATAGGGAATGACTTTCATTTTCTCTATATCTTCTGCCATGGTCGGGCATTGAGTCTGACTCAACTTCACACCTTGCAAGACAGGCAAGAACCCTTTCTTTGACTGATCCATTTTGAACTTCTTCAAAACTTTGTCAAGGTATGTGCTTTGTGAAAGTCCTATCAAGCGTCTTGATCTATCCCTATAGATCTTGATGCCCAATATATAAGCAGCTTCACCGAGGTCTTTCATTGAAAAATTCTTATTCAAGTATCCCTTTATGCCATCCAGAAATTCTATATCATTTCCAATCAACAATATGTCATCCACATATAATATTAGAAATGCTACAGAGCTCCCACTCACTTTCTAGTAAATACAGGCTTCACCGTAAGTCTGTACAAAACCATATGCTTTGATCACCTCATCAAAGCGTATATTCCAACTCCGAGATGCTTGCACCAGTCCATAGATGGATCGCTGGAGCTTGCACACTTTGTTAGCACCCTTAGGATCGACAAAACCTTCTGGTTGCATCATATACAACTCTTCTTTGAGAAAACCATTAAGGAATGCAGTTTTGACATCCATTTGCCAGATTTCATAATCATAAAATGTGGCAATTGCTAACATGATTCGGACAGACTTAAGCATCGCTACGGGTGAGAAAGTCTCATCGTAGTCAACCCCTTGAACTTGTCGAAAACCTTTCGCGACAAGTCGAGCTTTGTAGACAGTGATATTACCACCAGCATCCGTCTTCCTCTTAAAAATCCATTTATTCTCAATGGCTTGCCGATCATTGGGCAAGTCCACCAAAGTCCATACTTTGTTCTCATACATGGATCCTATCTCGGATTTCATGGCCTCAAGCCATTTGTCGGAATCCGGGCTTATGATAGCTTCTTCATAGTTCGTAGGTTCGCCGTTGTCTAACAACATAACTTCCAGAACAGGATTACCGTACCACTCTGGTGCGGAACGTACTCTGGTCGACCTACGAAGTTCAGTAGTAACTTGATCTGAAGTTTCATGATCTTTATCATTATCTTCCTCTCTTATTGGTGTAGGCATCACGGGAACGGTTTTCTCTGATGAGCTACTTTCCAATTCGAGAGAAGGTACAATTACCTCATCAAGTTCTACTTTCCTCCCACTCACTTCTTTCGAGAGAAACTCCTTCTCTAGAAAGGACCCATTCTTGGCAACAAAGACCTTGCCTTCGGATCTGTGGTAGAAGGTGTACCCAATTGTTTCTTTAGGGTATCCTATGAAGACGCACTTCTCCGCTTTGGGTTCGAGCTTATCAGGTTGAAGCTTTTTCACATAAGCATCGCATCCCCAAACTTTAAGAAACGACAGCTTAGGTTTCTTGCCAAACCATAGTTCATATGGTGTCGTCTCAACGGATTTAGACGGTGCCCTATTTAACGTGAATGCAGCTGTCTCTAATGCATAACCCCAAAACGATAGTGGCAAATCGGTAAGAGACATCATAGAACGCACCATATCCAATAAAGTACGGTTACGACGTTCGGACACACCATTACGCTGTGGTGTTCCAGGTGGCGTGAGTTGTGAAACAATTCCACATTTTCTTAAATGAAGGCCAAACTCGTAACTCAAATATTCGCCTCCGCGATTAGATCGTAGAAACTTTATTTTCTTGTTACGATGATTCTCTACTTCACTCTGAAATTCTTTGAATTTTTCAAATGTTTCAGACTTGTGTTTCATCAAGTAGATATACCCATATCTACTCAAATCATCTGTGAAGGTTAGAAAATAACGATACCCGCCGCGTGCTTCAACATTCATCGGACCGCATACATCGGTATGTATTATTTCCAACAAATCAGTAGCTCGCTCCATTGTTCCGGAGAACGGAGTTTTAGTCATCTTGCCCATGAGGCATGGTTCGCAAGTATCAAATGATTCATAATCAAGAGATTCCAAAAGTCCATCCGCATGGAGTTTCTTCATGCGCTTTACACCAATATGACCTAAACGGCAGTGCCACAAGTATGTTGCACTATCATTATCAACTTTGCATCTTTTGGCATCAATATTATGAATATGTGTATCACTACGATTGAGTTTCAACAAGAATAGACCATTCACAAAAGGTGCGTGACCATAAAAGATGTTACTCATATAAATAGAACAACCATTATTCTCTGACTTAAATGAATAACCGTCTCGCAATAAACAAGATCCAGATATAATGTTCATGCTCAACGCTGGCACCAAATAACAATTATTTAGGTCTAAAACTAATCCCAAAGGTAGATGTAGAGGCAGCGTGCCGACGGCGATCACATCAACCTTGGAACCATTCCCGACGCGCATCGTCACCTCGTCCTTAGCCAATCTTTGCTTATTCCGTATCTCCTGTTTCGAGTTACAAATATGAGCAACTGAACCAGTATCAAATACCCAGGCGCTACTGCGAGCATTAGTGAGGAACACATCAATAACATGTATATCAAATATACCTTTGCTCACTTTGCCATCCTTCTTATCCGCCAAATACTTGGGGCAGTTCCGCTTCCAGTGACCAGTCCCTTTGCAGTAGAAGCACTCTGTTTCAGGCCTGGGTCCAGCTTTGGGTTTCTTCGTGGGAGCGGCAACTTGCTTGCCGTTCTTCTTGAAGTTCCCCTTCTTTCCCTTGCCCTTTTTCTTGAAACTAGTGGTTTTGTTAACCATCAACACTTGATGCTCCTTCTTGATTTCTACCTCCGCTGATTTCAGCATCGCGAAGAGCTCTGGAATTGTCTTCTCCATCCCTTGCATATTATAGTTCATCACGAAGCCTTTATAGCTTGGTGGCAGTGACTGAAGAACTCTGTCAATAACACTCTCAACCGGAAGATCAATTCCCAGCTGAGTCAAGTGGTTGTGGTACCCAGACATTCTGAGTATGTGTTCACTGACAGAACTGTTCTCCTCCATCTTACAGCTAAAGAACTTGTTGGAGACTTCATATCTCTCAACCCGGGCATTAGCTTGAAATATCAATTTCAGCTCTTGGAACATCTCATATGCTCTGTGGCGTTCAAAACGCTTTTGCAGTCCCGGTTCTAAGCCGTAGAGCATGGCACACTGAACTATCGAGTAGTCATCAGATCGAGCCTGCCAGGCGTTCACAACGTCTGCAGCAGCCCCTGCAGCAGGTCCATCACCTAGCGGTGCATCAAGGACATAATTCTTATGTGCAGCAATGAGGATAATCCTCAAGTTATGGACCCAGTCCGTGTAGTTGCTACCATCATCTTTCAACTTAGCTTTCTCTGGGAACGCATTAAAATTCAACGGAACAGTAGCACGGGCCATTTATCTATAACATAGATATGCAAAGAAACCATCAAGACTAAGTTCATGATAAATTAAGTTCAATTAATCAAATTACTAATGAACTCCCACTTAAATTAACATCCCTCAAGTTAACTAAGTGATACATGATCCAAATAAACTAGCCCATGTCCGATCATCACGTGAGATGGGATAGTCATCAATGGTGAACATCTCCATGTTGATCATATCTACTATATGACTCATGTTCGACCTTTCGGTCTCTAGTGTTCCGAGACCATGTCTATACATGCTAGTCTCGTCAAGTTTAACCCAAGTATTCTGCTTGTGTAAAACTGGCTTACACCCGTTGTATGTGAACGTAGAATCTATTACACCCGATCATCACGAGGTGCTTCGAAACGACGAACTTTAGCAACGGTGCATACTCGGGGAGAACACTTTTATCTTGAAATTTAGTGAAGGGATCATCTTATAATGCTACCGTTGTTCTAAGCAAAATAAGATGCATAAAGGATAAACATCACATGCAATCAAAATATGTGACATGATATGGCCATCATCTTGTGCTTTTGATCTCCATCTCCAAAGCATCGTCATGATCTCCATCGTCACCGGCTCGACACCTTAATCTCCATCGTTGCGTCGTGGTCGTCTCGCCAACTATTGCTTCTACAACCATTGCTAACGCATAGCGATAAAGTAAAGCA
Organism: Elymus sibiricus; assembly: GCA_039707655.1. Lineage (NCBI taxonomy): Eukaryota > Viridiplantae > Streptophyta > Magnoliopsida > Poales > Poaceae > Elymus > Elymus sibiricus. Next base: position 1,481,172 of record CM077672.1, on the reverse strand, counting down.
ATTACATGGCGCTTGCATTTCATACAATAAAGAGACAACCATAAGGCTCCTGCCGGTTGCCGATAAATTACAAAACATGATCATCTCATACAATAACGTATATCACATCATGTCTTGACCATATCACATCACAGCATACCCTGCGAAAACAAGTTAGACGTCCTCTACTTTGTTGTTGCAAGTTTTACGTGGCTGCTACGGGCTTCTAGCAAGAACCGTTCTTACCTACGGCACAAAACCACAACGGTGATTTATCAAGTTTGCTGTTTTAACCTTCAACAAGGACCGGCCGCAGTCAAATTCGATTCAACTAAAGTAGGAGAAACAGACACCCGCCAGCCAGCTTTATGCAAAACAAGTTGCATGTCTGTCAGTGGAACCGGTCTCATGTACGTGGACATGTAAGGTTGGTCCGGGCCGCTTCATCTTACAATACCGCCGAATCAAAATAAGACGTTGGTGGTAAGCAGTATGACGATCACCGCCCACAACTCTTTGTGTTCTACTTGTGCATATCATCTACGCATAGACCTGGATCATGATGCCACTGTTGGGGAACGTTGCATGGAAAACAAAAAAAATTCTACGCACATGCAAGATCTATCCATGGAGATGCATAGCTACGAGAGGGGGAGTGTGTCTACGTACCCTCGTAGACCGTAAGCGGAAGCGTTAGAACAACGCGGTTGATGTGGTCGAACAACTTCACGATCCAACCGACCGAGTACCGAACGTACGACACCTCCGCGTTCAGCACACGTTCAGCTCGGTGATGTCCTCGACTTCTTGATCCAGCAAGATGGCGAGGTAGTGGATGAGTTCTGGCAGCACGACGGCGTGGTGACGGTGATGGTAATGCTATCTCCGCAGGGCTTCGCCCAAGCACTGCGAAAATATGACCGAGGGACGGAACTATGGAGGGGGGTGCCGCACACGGCTAAGACAATGTTGTGTCTCCTTTGGGGCGCCCCCCTCCTCTATTTATATATGTGTAGGGGCTTCCAGTAGAAGGAATAGTGCCACATGAACAGTAACCATGAATAGTACACACGTGGACTAGGACTCCAAAGTCCAATCTTATTCCTACTAGGACTCTCCCTTTTTTCCTTCCCTAGCTGTGTGGGCTTTTGAGGACATGGTGCGCCTGGCCCAATAAGGCTAGGGCGCCTCCCCTTAGCCCATGCCAGCCCTTGGGATGTGGTGGACCCACTTGTGGACTTCCGGACCCCTCCGGAATCCTCCGGAACCTTCTGGAAGCTTCCCGGTACAATACCGAAAAAACTGCACTTTTTTCCGGAACCCAAAATATGACTTCCCATATATAAATCTTTACCTCTCGACCATTCCGAGACTCCTCGTGACGTCCGGGATCTCATCCGGAACTCTGAACAATATTCGGTTACCAATTCACATAACTCATATAACACTATATCGTCAACGAACGTTAAGCGTGCGGACCCTACGGGTTCGGGAATGATGTAGACATGACCGAGATGCCTCTCCGGTCAATAACCAATAGCGGAACCTGGATGCCCATATTGGTTCCTACATATTCGACGAAGATCTTATCGGTCGAACCGCAATGACAACATACGTAATTCCCTTTGTCCGTCGGTATGTTACTTGCCCGAGATTCGATCGTCGGTATCTCCATACCTAGTTCAATCTCGTTACCGGCAAGTCTCTTTACTCGTTCCGTAATACATTATCCCATAACTAACTCCTTAGTCACTTTGCCTGCAAGCTTCTTATGATGTGCATTACCGAGAGGGCCCAGAGACACCTCTCCGAAACTCGGAGTGACAAATCCCAATCTCGATCCATGCCAACTCAACGGACACCTTCGGAGATACATGTAGAGCATCTTTATGATCACCCAGTTACGTTGTGACGTTTGATAGCACACAAGGTATTCCTCCGGTATCCGGGAGTTGCATGATCTCATGGTCTGAGGAACATGTATTTGACATTCAAGAAAGCAGTAGCAATAAACAGAACGATCACATGCTAAGCTAACGGATGGGTCTTGTCCATCACATCATTCTCCTAATGATGTGATCCCGTTATCAAATGACAACTCATGTGTATGGTTAGGAAACCTTAACCATCTTTGATCAACGAGCTAGTCTAGTAGATGCTCACTAGGGACACGGTATTTGTTTATGTATTCACACATGTATTTAAGTTTCCGGTCAATACAATTCTAGCATGAATAATAAACCTTTATCATGAACAAGGAAATATAAAATAATAACAACTTTATTATTGCCTCTAGGGCATATTTCCATCATGCTCCTGCGTGGGAAGGTCCTTTCGTCATTTCAAAGGTTCTGCACAATGGAGCATACCACCTGTACAACCTTCAGAAGCAAGCAGACGAGCCCCGTGCTTGGAATGCGGATTTGCTGTGACAATTTTATACTTGATGATGAGATGTAATAAAAGTACTTGAGTGATATTTGGTGAATAGAAGCATGATTTTTCCAGTTCCACATTGAGTTCACTTGAACGCATTCTTTGGCCTACAACCCCCAGTGGGTGTTCGCCGTTCAACTTCGCCGCAAACCAGTTTTTGCCTAAGTCAAAAATCTACTCCGAGTGAAGAGCATCCCTCTCACTCGGAGGCTTGGCTGCGAACCAGCTTTCGCTCAAGTTAAAAACGCTACTCCGAGTGAAGAGCATCCCTCTCACTCAGGGGCTTGGCTGCGAACCAGCTTTCGCCCAAGTAAAAACGCTACTCCGAGTGAAGAGCATCCCTCTCACTCGGGGGCTTGGCTGCGAACCAGCTTTCGCCCAAGTTAGAAACACTACCCCGAGTGTAGAGCATCCCTCTCACTCGGGGGCTTGGCTGCGAACCAGCTTTCGCCCAAGTTAAAAACGATACTCCGAGTGAAGAGTATCCCTCTCACTCGGGGGCTTGGCTACGAACCAGCTTTCGCCGAAGTTAAAAACGATACTCCGAATGAAGAGCATCCCTCTCACTCGGGGGCTTGGCTGCGAACCAGCTTTCGCCCAAGTTAAAAACGATACTCTGAGTGAAGAGCATCCCTCTCACTCGGGGGCTTAGCTGCGAACCAGCTTTCGCCCAAGTAAAAACGCTACTCCGAGTGAAGAGCATCCCTCTCACTCGGGAGCTTGGCTGCGAACCATCTTTCGCCCAAGTTAGAAACACTACTCCGAGTGAACAGCATCCCTCTCACTCGGGGGCTTGGCTGCGAACCAGCTTTCTCCCAAGTTAAAAACTCTACTCCGGGTGAGAGCATCCCTCTCACTCGGAGGCTTGGCTGCGAACCAGCTTTCACCCAAGTTAGAGCACTACTCCGAGTGGAGAGCGTAACTCCCACTCGGGGGCTTAGCTGCGAACCAGCTTTCGCCTAAGTTAGAACCCGCTTCAAAGACTCGAAAACACTCGAAGGAAGGCATTCGAATAACTCCAGAAGTTCAAAAGCGAATACGAGTACGCGGGCCCGAAGCCCGAAAAAGTTTAACGAATACAGTTCCACTCGGCATACCGAGGCTAATGGGTAGGACTTAACGTTTTCTCACGCCCCTGTGGGGCTGGCCGGCTCAACGAAGGAATCCAGGTCGATGCCGTCTGCGATCCGAGTGGCCGCTTCGATGAACGTCTCCATGAAGTCCTCAAACTTGAGTTTCTTCGTGTTGGCAACTTGGAGAGTCTTCAGCTTCTCTTCCTTGGCGTCCTTGCAGTGCACACGGACGAGAGAGAGTGCCACGTCGGCTCCGCAGCGAGCAGCCGATTTCTTCCATGCCTGCACTTGGTTGGGTATCTCATTGAGGCGAGTCATCATCGCCTCCAAGTCGGTGTCGAGCGTGTCTTCTGGCCACAGCTCCTTGTCAGGCACTTATCGAGGTTCTAGAGAAATAACACGATCAAATGATTGAAAGGAAGTACACTACACGAAAGAGAAGAGTATTGAAAGGTCAGGGTGGAACTAGTGCACTAAGGAAGAAGAAGGTGAATACTAACATGGCTGGCTGAACAAGATTGAAAAGAAGAACTGATTAATAAGAATAAAGAAGGAATTGAACAGGACGGGAAGATGCACCGTACATACAAGAACAGAGACGTAGAAGAACGGTTGGAAAGTATTCGTAGAAGATAAACATGTATATTGTCTCGTATTGAGAGGGTTTCGAATATGCATCCATTTTACAGGCAACTTCTGCCGGAACAACTTTTCGGATCAAGATGCGGATCAACGGCGCTAGACGGATGCGCATGTGCGTGCTCCTGTGAATTTTTGGAAAATACATACTACATGACTTGAGTAGATGCATGACTTGTTTTGAGCACAGAGAAGATTATACAACTAATAGTGCATCGTGGACAAGAAGAAAACAACGATTCATCGGTGAATAATTTGTAGATAAGTAAATTGATCGGTGGTAAGGACAAAAATGGAAAAGCAGCACGTACAATAAATTAATTGATCCTGCGAGCTCTTATCGTTTGGGTTCTATGTTTTGGGAAGAGGGAAATATGGGATTGTGAAGTTGATTTGTGCGGGCTAGTGAAAGAGGGAAGGAGATCAGCAAGAGAGGAAACAAATAACCAATCAATCAAACTTGTCTCTCGGCTGGCCACAGTGATGAAAGGAAACTAGCCCTGAATTACAGCGGCCGGGTCGACTTTATATACCCCTCCCGCGTCCATCTCCAAGCACAGCAAGCACGAAGCACGCAAGGCAGCAAGCATTTCCGATGGCCCCCAAGCACGCTCGCGCTCCATCTCGCACAACCATGGCCAAGCCCGCTGCCCCTCCGCCGCCGTCCTCCCCCCAGACCTCCAGCCACCTCTACCTTCTCACCCAGAGCCAGCACCAGGACACCGACCCGGAGGTCGAGCAGCCGCGGCCAGACGACGACGTCGACGAGCCAGCCAAGAAAAAGGCGCGAGCGCGTCGCGAGTGGGCGGCCAGCGACGAGCTCACCATCCTCGAGGCGCTCATCACGCACCGCCGCCAGCACAGGGAGCTGCCGGAGAGGTCCGACAACGACTTCTTCCAGGCCCTGGCCGAGCGTCTCGAGGACACGAGCCGGCAGCCTCTGCAGATCAAAGACAAGGTGAAGAGCCTCGAGCGCCGCTACTTCTCTGCCACCGGCCACCGCCGTGCCTCCAACTCGAGCCACGACAAGCGGCTCAACCAGCTCTCGGCTGAGATCTGGGGAGATTTGCCGGTCATCGACGATGGTGCCCATGTCGGTAATGGTGGTGGTGGTCGTCGGGCCAAGATGTGCAAGATGTACCCGCTCGTAGCGCAGAAGGTGAATGATCTCGCCCACGTGCAGCCTGCAGTCAAAAGGCTCTTCCCTTCGCTTGCCGATGCTCCGCTTCGCTTGTTGGAGAATTGTCTTGAGAAGATAAGATGGTCCGAAATGAATATCGATGTTAGGCTTGAGCGGATGCTGCTGAGGGCTTCAAAGAGGGCTTCTTCAACAAGAAGGGCTTCAAAAAAGGTTCCAAAGAAGAAGAAGAAATAGCCACATATGTTTTTTTCTTGAGAAAATAAAATAAATAATTAAGGTGGTTACCATGCAATAATGCATGCATGCTAGTTTGTGTAATCCGGCCATCACTCAACCTTATTATTGTCAAACTCGATCAATAGGCCTAACAAGTTCAAAATAAAAACATGGCTTTTGTAATTTGTTGCTCTTGATATTTCTCAATATATTTTCCTTCTGTTCAATGTGCTTTACTGTCTCACTACTTTTGTGTTACACAATATTACCACTACAACTACTAGCTAAATGACCGTGTGTTGCCATGGGACAAAAAAAACTCATTGCTGAGCATGCGCCTGACACGCTAACACTAGTGGAGAAACGGCCTTTAGTCCCGATTGGGAAGGGCCTTTAGTCCCGGTTCACCAACCGGGACTAATAAATCGGGACTAAAGGCCCCCACCCTTTAGTCCCGGTTGGCCACGACCCGGGACTAAATCCCTGCCACGCGGCCGGCAGCGTGCGCCGGGGGCTGGAGACCTTTAGTCCCGGTTGGTGACACCAACCGGGACTAAATCCCCGTCACGTGGCCGGCAGCGCGCGCCGGGGGCTGGGGACCTTTAGTCCTGGTTGGTGACACCAACCGGGACTAAAGGTTTAGGGGTTTAGAGGTTTAGGGTTTATTGTTTATTTTTTCTTTTCATTTTGTGTTTTCCATTTAATTTTTTTTCATTTCAAACATATTTTACGCTACTACATACTGTACATGTTATGCATATATAATAGAATTTCTCGTAGAACCAATCATAGAATTTCTCGTACGACCATGCATACACACACACACACACACACACACACATATATATATATATATATATATATATATATATATATATATATATATATATATATATATATATATATATACAATTTCTCCTACAATTTACAGATCATTATATGCAGGCATTAGGTGAAATGGTATACTCCGTCGGGAGATATGACCTGCTCAAGCAAAAATCCCGCCATTTTCTCTTGAAGTGCTCGTATACAGTCCTTTGGTAGGAGCCTATCCCGCATCTCCACCATCTTTAAAGAAGAAGATCAATATGAATATATTGGTTGTGTGTGTATATATTAGATCATGATAAAAAAAATTGTGAATAGTGTTTACGTACCCAAAGATGTCTTGCATCTCCGCTCCTTTCTTCGGTCAGAAAGCGAATGTTCTCACAAACGTAGTATGCACATAAATTAGTCCCCTTTTCCTGCCTCATACACTTTACGAGAATAGAATTCAATCAGATAATAATCAAGCATGATAATGGTATTGAAACTAGAATTAAAGAGATGCGCGGACATAGCTAGTACTACTTAATTACCTTGGACCGTCGCCATTTCAGCTGTGGTTTCCATTCACCGACAACCTCTTTGATGAACTTTTTCCAAACCCTGCCCGGCAAAGAAAATGAATAAAGGAGTTATTAATTACTTGATATCAGAAAATGATCTAAAGAGGCCGACATAGTGCGATAATGATTGAAATTACCTGTCGAGCATCAACTTTAGGCTGATGTATTCTTCAGGGTCTTTACCTAGTGAGTCCAGTACTTGAACAGTTCCCTCGTCAACTCAATTGATTAGCAGGATCCAGTGGAATCTGCGCACACGTTTGTATAAGCGGGATGCATAACTCATCAACTACACTTAACATCGAGTAAGCAAAAATAGAATTTGTAGTACAAAACAGTAACACTCACCTGAAGTTGTAAGGAAAAAGTATTTCTGGTCTGGTATTTAGTTCCTTCAAAAACATTAGCAAGCTATTCTCTGTGTCTTGTTTCTGGTTATTTAACACATTTTCATTAACGGTATTTGGGTCAATGAACCCAATGCCATAGACTCTATCTCTTTTTATTTCAAAAATCTTCATTCTGCATAATACCACACAAAAGAATATAGTGAGGATAATTACAGGCAATGAACGAGCTGAGCTAGAGACTTAAATTACAGAAAGAAATCACTTACAGACAATAGCAACTGACGAGAGATTTGTCGAGTGTGTCTTGATTGAATAACTGAAAAATTTCTGGAAATTCAATCCACAAATCTTTTCCATGGAAGTAATGCTCTGGTTTGACTTTCACCATGAGGCTCTCTCGCCCGGCCTTTATTTCTCTCAGGTACCAGTCATGCAATCTGCGCATTTGCGTTGATAGAAGCTTCTCCTTGTCAGGCCTGACCAGAGGGTTCCCGGGGACATATTTCCATGCAAGTTCCTTCGGATCCATCGTGGGGACTTCCTCGATGCCTAGGAGTTGTTCAACCGTGATTCCCATCTCTCTAACCATCTCTCTATCAGCGTCGGTTACCGCCTTATCGGTACTCACCTTGAGCGGGGGGATCGATTGCACTGCCTGTTCTTCGAGCTGGGGAACAGTTTTCCCGCTTTTATTACTACCTGTAAGGCTCGACTGCTGATTTTTTTATTGATAATATGACTTGCTAATAGAGCGTTCATAGTCTGATCGCCTTTTCTCCACAGCCGGTTTAGCAAGATCCAGAAAGTGTTGTACGACTTTCTCAGGTATTTTCTCCTTCGGCGGCGGGGGCGGTTTCGGTGCAAAATGGGCCTTCACTTGGGCATCCACGACCCCTTTGTTTTCCTCCTCAGTCATCTCGTAAGCTAACTTCTTTTTGGCAGGAGGCTCGGGTTTCTTCTTTGGTGCTCTCTTCCGCTTTGGAGTCGGCTCACGCGGCGGAGATCGATATCGCGTACTCGCGCTAGGCTTCGTCTCGAGGTGGGGTGGATTCGACTGACGCGGCGGAGATCAATATGGCGGACTCGCGCTGCGCTCCGTCTCGAGGTGGGTTGGAGTCGGCTGACGCGGCAGACTTGGAGGAGGAGTCGGTGGCCTTGGCACCGAGTTTGGAAACACGATGCATTCCTTTCTCCATACAATGAGACCACGTATGGCTTCTCCCAGTGTCTGCTCCCCTTGACCTCCAGGAAAGTCAAGCTCTAGTGAGTCATATCCCGACAGAACTTCATCCACCCCGACACGAGCATAGCCAGGTGGAATCGGATTGCCGTGGATGGTTGCTTCAGGTGCATTCGGTAAAGCAAAGCCGTCCGCCACCTTCATGGATATGTTCTTCATTTTCATGTGTAGCTCACAAGTTGTCGTCTCTTGGATATCATCCACGGGGTAGCGAGCCAACAGTGCATCATCGGCCGGGACCCCCGTGGAACCCACGCTGCTTTTCGGCATAGATGGGATGGTACTATCCAATGCTGGATCTGGTTGCTCCTGCCGCTGAGACGCCCTTTACTGGCTAATTGTGTCGATCTGCTCCTGCTGCCGCATGAAAGCGCATTCCAACTCCGCGTGCTTTGATTCTACCTTTTGAAGCCGGTCTGCATCCTGCTTCTTCTGGTTTGCTTCCTGCTTCTTCTTTCTCGCACGGCTTCTGTAAGTGTCGTTCCACTCCGCAAACCCCTCAACCCACGAAACAACGCCTTTGCCTCGTGTTCGTCCCGGGTGTTCAGGATTCTTGAGGGCGCGTGTAAGCTCGTCGTTCTCTCTCTCGGGCTGGTACGCCCCCGTTCGAGCCTCTTCTATTGCTTCAAGTAAAGCGACCGAGGCTTCTTTAAGACTTGTCTGTTCAATAATCTCCCCTGTCTTTGGGTCCAACTTTCCCCCATGCGCATAAAACCAAGTCCTGCACCTGTCGGGCCAACCCACTGTTTTTGGAGTGACCCCTGCAGCAATCATCTTTTCCTCAGATTCATCCCACTTAGGCAACCCAGTCTTGTAGCCACCTGGCCCAAGAACATGGTGAAACTTTTTTTTCTCAGCATTTATCTTGTTTTTCCTCGACCGTTCCTTAGCTGCTTCCGATTCCTTGAACTCCACAAATAAGTCCCAGTGATCTTTTACCTTCTCTAGTGGTCCAGTGAATTCTGGAGTCTTCTTTTCTGCGTTGACGTAGTTGGCCCATAATCTTTTCTTTCAAGTCTGGAATTGTGTGGCCATCTTCTTAAGAGCACACTTCTTGACTTTCTCCCGTTGGAGATCTGTGAAACCCTCTGATAGGGTGAAATGTGACATGAGCGTATCCCAAAGCAGATTTTTTGCTCTTTCATCGACAAAACTAACTCCTCGATCTTCCTTTGGCTTATTCCATTCTTGAACGGTGATCAGGATTTGGTCCCTAACAATAACTCCGCATTGACGTATAAATTTGTCCGCATTCTTTTTAGGAGCAATCGGTTCGCCATCTTCTTTGATTTCATCGATGTTGTACTTTATGCCATTGGGCAACTTTTTTGCCGGGCCTTGTACTACCCTTGTAGAAGATTTGCTCGATCCGGACGGCTAAAAGAAGTAAGATTCGTTAATATATAGATATACAAATCAATTAATACATGTAATGATCACTAGAGGCCTTATATATATACACCTCGCCGGACTTTGTTAATTGAAGAACATTTCCTTCGCCATCATTGTTTGTGTGCCCTTCGTCTATTGGTTCTTCCTCAATTCCCTCACCGGACTCGTTCAGATATTGTGAGCCGTCATCTGGTTCAATCTCTGGGTTTTGGGAGCGTATCATGTCGAACATGATATCCTCTTGATCATGGTCGTCTTTGCCGCTATAGTCCATAGCTTAACTAATCCAGAAGAAAGATAAAACAATTTAGTATTCAAATTAGAATGCATTCAATAAGCAAAAACTGAATCATAGTAGTCAGCCGCCGAAGAGGTTCGATCTGAGGGGCGAGGGATGGCGAGGAGGATTAATTTTTTTAGCAAGATCATAGTATTACATTAATACATCTCGAATATTATCATATAACATCACTAATACAGCTCGAATATTATCGAATAATCCAGTTGACTCGCGGTTCCTGAGGCGCGGGCGGTGGACACCCAAAGAGAAGGAACCATCACAGGATCATAGCTCGGGTGAGATCCCTGAAGAACCTGCCAGGTATTGGAGAACCTGACGTCCAACGCAACCATGTAGTGACCGACGTGCTCGTCCTCCTCCCTGACACGGCGACGTACCACCTCCTCGGGGGCCGGCTGCCTCCGCACCGATAGTCGCCCACGCGACCGCCACCAAAGAAGCTCCGGGTCGACGACGGGAGCCCGATTCCCCACCAAACTGCGCGCCCCGGAAGGTAGCACCTCCCAGTGCCAGCCCGGCGGAGCCCAATCCCGGACATGGCGCCTCTCAAGCAGGTTGTCGCCGCCGAGTCGACGACGAGGATGCGGGCCGGGCATCGACGACGTCGAGAACAAATTCTTATGAAAACAAATTCCTATGCAATAATTATCATTTTATTATGCTACTCATATTTAATAAACTTTTACAACTATAGTAGATGAGCAAATTTGAACAACATTTTATATCATTGATCCAACCATTCTTTTTATAGAGAACCCACACTTGAACAACATTTCTATTCATCCATTTAACATCCATCTATCTAACATTTCTATTCATCCATCATTCTAACATACATCAATATAACATCTATCCATCTACATATCCATCTAACATTCATCTACACACAAAAATACATAATAAATCCATCTAATTAACATTCATCTACACACAAAAATTACATACTCCCAAAATCTCATGTCTCATCCACAATTCATATTGCTCCATAAATTGGATCTTGGCGGAGGCTTCCCGGATAAATACTTACTTTCTTTTATCCATATTGCTCCATAGATAGCAAGTTTTAATTAGTATAAAAAAAACTAAACCAATGACTATTCATGATTCCATCCATATTGGATCAATTCTCTATACCACTTTGCAATGAAAAGAGAAATGTTTGTTATGGTAAAACTTCGTTTAAAATAATGTGGTAGAAAGCAACGTGCGACTTGAAGGACATGATCGATTGTGGATTTTGCTATCCATCATTTTCCATAGTAATGAAAATGCTCTTGGCTCGACATAGCCTGTTCTATTCGTTCCGAACCAAATTTGCGCTGGGTTTAAGTAACATAGTACACGATGGAGCTCGAGAGGACTAATGTTAATTTGCATTGATTGCAAACAGGGTGCGGGATTCTCTGACGCAACCAAAGAAATGGTCCCGGAGAAAGGAATCAGTCTCTTCAGTCCGGCGCATGCCTCAAATTCATTTTTCCTTTGAATTACTCATTTTTTTGAATTTCGCACCGGAAACTTTTCTAGAAGTTCGAATCCGTTCCGTTCGGATATTGATCGGTCTTGGTTTGACATGGTTTACGCGTTACTGGTTCCCGGAAGAGTCAATTTCTCCATTAGCTAAACCCTTTATTACCCTACCTTTGGACTCGTATTTTGTTTGTACACAATCAACGGAGGCCCCCCCGACATATGTTGCAACGTCTTCAATAACATGCTCTTACTTCGTCTTTCCCTTAATAAGTCATCAAATTTGGTGCTTTTCGATCCCCAATTGCTATGGGGAACAAAGGCAGAAATACAATAGAATCCTCCATTTAAATGGTTCTCGCTTCTCCTTGTTCCTGCTCCTAACTCCTCCCCGGGTAGTTCCCAATGTTTGGCACTTTCCATACTTCGTGGGTGCAACATCAACAAATTCGCTCATGATCAAGTTACAACCTAAGATCTATGACTATATTATGTTAACTGTTCGTATTTTGTTCATTCCATCGATATGCTCCCAGGTACCTGTAATTGTGATCTGTTTGCCAGAACCAAGGGGTCTTTCTGTGGAAACCTTCACGAGCAATCGTCGTTTTTTGATGGTTTTTCCGCTTTTCACAGCTGCTCTTTCCACACCCCCGGATATCTGGTGCCAAACCGTCGCCCCTTTCCTTATATATTCAATAATCGAGTTTGCTATCTTTGTGGCATTGATTGTACAAGTTCGTGAAGAGGGCTGGACGAGTAGAATGAGGGAAAGCGGCTCGATCGAGAAAAAAGAGGAGTAGACTAGAAAACCTAGAACTTCAAAAGTCAGTATCAATGAATTCCCGAGCAATTCTAAATCAACATATGCTCCGTATAGACGGAATCTCAGATAAGAACCTAACAGAAGTTTCGCGACTCCTTCATGGAATATAGGTCTTAGTATATAAATAATATCAGTTCGAACCTGACGAGTCGTTATGATCTGTTGCCCTAACCGAGTCCATTAGCTCTTGTTGCCCTTCTATGGTGGGGATCCATAGAGAGTTCGTTTTATTAAATATCTGATAAAGTAAAAAAAAGAGAGACGGGTGGTTGCAACAATCACAAACCATAGAAAAAAATGCATATCCCGTGTGTGCTCTAGTTTCGGGTTCTCCTAGACCACCCTTATGAACCAAAAACAACCATACCTAGTGAAGGGGAGCTCTTCGCAGCTGTCAGTGGAAAGATGGAAATTGGTTCTAAAAGAGCCGAGCTAGGGATAAGAGATATGGTTGGTTGGCAGAATGGAAGGAATGCTATTCTAATGGGAACCGGGAAAAGAATGGTTCCCAATACAGGGCCCGAAGAAGAGAGACGAAAGGAAGAATAGCCAGTAAGAAATAAAATAAGTGGAACTGAAACGAATAGATTTTTAATGTATTTCAATTTCTCTTGAAATGTATGACCTATCGCATGAATAGTTAGTCCAAGCATGAATTGAATCCCCTTCACTAATCGATGGAACCGAAAGCCTTAAGCCATATTAGTCGCAATAGTTAGAAAGGAAAGGGGAATCCGAAGTAAGAGAGCAATGGGCCAGGTCTGGAACTCCACCGAAGCCTACACCCACTAATCTTTCGAGTCCAAGAGGGCGCTTAAGCCAACAATCCTAAAGGGGGGTCTTTTCGCTAATGTGAGAGGCATCGGCAGCCTCAACCACGGTTCAAGCACCGGCTCACGACAGGGCTTGATCATACCTGGACCTACTTCATTTTCGACTCCTGTAGGTTAGGTTACCGATTTTCCTCCGACGAATCCGACGATGACTCTAGGTGAGGGACTTAGGCCTATCAACGGCATTCTGGACCTGCCTTTCTTCTCACTTGATAACTGTCAGGGATATAACCCCGCGATATAACCCGGCCGGAGTATAACCCGGCCAGGACTTGGCGATTCACTGAAGACCCGGAAACCAGCTTGGCGGTTCATAGTCAAGACCCATAAGGTGGGCCAGAAGACGGAGACCAAACCACATGGCGGGTTACCAAGTGGGCCAAGAGGAAGACAAGACATGAAGACCAGGCCATATGGCGGCTTACCAGATGGGCTGAGGCCAAGGCACAAGAGGCAGGAGGCGACTCATGGGCCAGAAGGTATAAGCCGCCATAAGATGACTTGTTCTGTAAGACTAGGAAGTTGGAACCAGGATCGGTTACGTTGTATAATCCGACCCGGACTCTTGTAAGCCGTCGGACCTCAGCCTATGTATATAAAGGCGAGACCTGGCGGCAAGTTAGACAGGTTAAGACAGACAGACAAGCCTTACGGCGAGAGAGACCTGGCGGCGAGTTAGACAGGTTAAGACAGACAGACAAGCCTTATGGCGAGAGAGACCTGGCGACGAGTTAGACAGGTTAAGACAGACAGACAAGCCTTACGGCGAGAGAGACCAAGCAGTCGAGAACTAGGGCAAGCAAGCCGCCTCTTGTAATCGATACACCAGTTAATACAGCATAAGCAGGACGTAGGCTTTTACCTCCACCGTGAGGGGCCGAACCTGGGTAAACTCGTGTCCCTTGTCCCGTTTAACCCCTTTGAGTCCACTTCCATGGCGTTGGCCTCGAACCTAAGCCTTCGGGCATCTGCCGTGACAAAACCACGACAGTTGGCACCCACCGTGGGGCTAGCGCTCGGTGGTGTTGAGTTCTCAAAGGGTTCTCCCTCTGGGAGCAAGGGGGATGTCAATGGTGAGATGACCAAGTGTCGCCATGGGAGACTCTACCTCGACGATGCCGGCTGGGGTCCTGAGGCCGACACAATCGAGCATGGTTTCCGAGTCCCCTTCGGTGGAATCAACGTCTTCATCGGCAAGACTGGCGGATCTGAACCCGGGCCGGACATCTGCACCGACATCGTCGAGTCGGCTCGGCGCAAGCAACTCGCCCGGAGCGTGCAACCTGCCCGTGTTGACCCGGGTAAGAAGCACGTCTTCGTTGGCTTTACTCAGGGCATGGAACTTGAAGGTTCTATGTCACAGGAGGAAACTCTTGTCTACTTAGAGGAAGGATCCTCGAGTAGAGAGACGGAATCGATCTATCAGCTTCATAATGATGGACTCGGGGGCTACGATGAGCCTTACCCCGAGTCAGAGTATCATGAGCCGGAGGAGGTTGAGCTGCCAAACCGTGCTGCCGTCTTTATGACGGGTTCCGCGGCGGCTCCGAGCGGTACAGCCGCCGGTGCGACCGGGTCTGGGGCTGGCAGGTCGCCGGCTCAGGTTCTTCTGGATCTGATGAACGAGTTTACAACCCTAATGGAGACTGAGGTCACTGTTGAAAACCAAGCGGCCCGTAACGCGGAAATCGCAAAGTTGAAGAATCAGATGGCCGGAGTCCAACAGGAGATCAATGAGCTGAAGGCTCAGATGGATGCGGAGGCAGAATGCCTTAAGGCAGACGCTTTTCGTTTTGAGTTAGAGCAGCAGTCAGTAGCGGCGGTTTATCGCATGAGACATCAATCCCGCTTGCCAGAGCAATATGAAGCTCGGAATCTTTTTAACACGCCAGGAACGGGACAGAACGTACCTTTGACCGTAACCCGGACGGCGGAAATACCTGGAAGCCGGGCGGCGGCTCAATGTCAGCAGCTATACCCGCCCCGAAGGAATCAAAACCCGCCACCTTTCTCTCCAACGCCGCTGGGTCATTATGCTAACCCGGCGGAGAACATGGTGGCAGCGGCAACCAGGCTTGATACAATCCCAATCCCCGATGAGGCACCTTATGCAGAAGAGGTGCAGAATGCCATCGGATATCTGCGAACGGCGATAGCCCAGCAGGAGAAGTACACTTACAGCCGGAATCGCGTGCACTCAACCCCCATCCACAGCCGTAGCTACAGCCGGCGTTATGAGTCGCCGGCGGTCTCTAGCAGTAACCCGCCGCAAGCTGATCGGGCGGTTCTGGATGTTCAAGCACGGGTGGAGCAGGCAAAAGCACAGCAAGGGGCGGCGGCTCAGGCGACGGCGACGGCTCATCAAGAACCCTCAGTTGCACCCTCCGTCCCAGCAGGAGCAGGAATGACCTCCAGGGCTGTGGGAGTGCCCTGTTTGGTGCCGACTCTGCGGGATGAACGTCTGCCGAAAGATTTTAAGGGTCCTCGAAAGGACCGGCTCGCACATGGTTGAAGGGTTTACCACCCAACACCATTACTTCCTGGGCCGAGTTAAGGGCGAAATTCATCAAAAATTTCCAAGGAACGTGCAAGCAGCCCATGACAATTGTGGATTTGGACCATTGTGTACAGCGTACAGATGAGTCGGCTCATCACTGGGTCCGGCGGGTCTCCGAAATCATCCACTCTTCTGAGCAGATTACGGCGTCTCAGGCGGTTTTGATTCTAGAAAAGAATTGTCACTTCACGCCTTTGAAGCAGAAGCTTGGCCGGCTCAAACGGTCATGTCAAGACATGGGGGAGCTCATGACGGCTCTCACCAAATATGCAGACTACGACAACACGAAAGACCCGGGCTCTGATGATGAGAAATCAGGTTAGGGGAAGAAAGGCAACAATGCAAAGGGTCAACAGCAAAGCATGGCTGGAAATAACCCGGGCAAATGGAAGCACCCGGACGGCGAGTCAGAACTGGTGGCAAGCACCAACACCAGGAACACCCGTGCTAAGGGTAAAGCTCCTATCAACCTGGAAGAGATGCTCAATAAGCCTTGCCCAGAGCACAGCCGGCCCGATAAGCCGGCACGACATACCTGGGGAGATTGCTACATTATGCAACAATTCTGGGATTACAACCTTCAACAGCATCGTGATAATAGTAATGGTCCGTCAGGCGGCTCAGCACCGGGCGGCTCAGGGGCTGGCTTTGGTGCTGGCGGCTCAGGAACCGGTTACCAAGATCAGAGCGATCATGGAGGTCATAATCAACAGTTTGGCGATGGAAGCCAACAGCAGAATAACCAGTCGGGGTATCTAATTAACCCGAAACAGCTCGGCCAGGGTTAGTACCATGCTTAAAACCCGGCTCAAGAGAAGACCATCTCTCATAAAGCTTTGAGACCTTGATAGCCGGCTCAACATCCGGTTCAAAGGAATTCATCTCTCGCAAGTTCGAGTTTTCAAGAATATTGTAAAGTCACCCGAGAGGACGAGCCACCATGATGTACCATTCAAATATGGGTACCCTGGTTCATTGGATAATCATAAAGTCATTTGGGGGCTTCCAACCCACCGGGTTTAGCTTTCAACCCTCTTGACCGGCTTTTAAGCCATAACCAGACCGGAGTAATCCTGCCTGTTTGCCAAGATGTTACTCCGACCCCCTGTACTCTTGATAAGTCATGAACTTATCCAGGTTAAAACATGATGGGTCATGTGAGAGCCGGCTTACAGAAAGCGAGGATACTCTATGGGCTATTAAGCCGCCTTCGTTGAAACTTGGTTAAACCTGCCTGTTCGCCAAGATGCTACTCCGATCCCCTGTACTCTTGATAAGTCATGAACTTATCAAGGTTAAAACATGATGGGTCATGTGAGAGCCGGCTTACAGAAAGCGAGGATACTCCATGGGCTATTAAGCCGCCTTCGTTGAAACTTGGTTAAACCTGCCTGTTCGCCAAGATGCTACTCCGATCCCCTGTACTCTTGATAAGTCATGAACTTATCAAGGTTAAAACATGATGGTTCATGTGAGAGCCGGCTTACAGAAAGCAAGGATACTCCATGGGCTATAAAGCCGCCTTTGTTGAAACTTGGTTAAACTTGCCTGTTCGCCAAGATGCTACTCCGATCCCCTGTACTCTTGATAAGTCATGAACTTATCCAGGTTAAAACATGATGGATCATGTGAGAGCCGGCTTACCGAAGCATGGACAAACCAGTGGCTATCATGCTAGTTTCATTGAAGTAAGACCCGAAGTCAGACTATAAAAGGTCGTGTGGGGGCTTCAACCCTCTCGATCAGGCTCTTCAGCTACCCTCGCAAAGATGAAAGACTTAACAGTTCCGGGTTATGCTTCTTCAAGCCGCCCTCACAGCAATGCAGAGCATGCTCTGTATTGTTTATTTTTGCAGGTCTCGTCTCTTAAGACAAGCCGGTCACCGAACCGGGTTACATCGTAACCTCTGCAAGCATAATGAAGACTCTAAATAGCCGACCTGGCTGGATATTCTTGAGTCGCCCTATTGATTATATTGCCGGGTCATCTAAATTGACCGGTTCTTGGATTTCTTCAACCGGTGCTCTGTGGTATACTACAGCACTCCTGGATTTCTCAAGCATATATTTGCCGGGTTGCATCGCAACCACGAGCAGGGATTTTATTATTCATACCGGGTTACAACCACGGTCAAGGAGTTATATTAATCTTATATAGCCCCGAGTCGCCGCAGGCATGCAACCTGGCGCTTGGGGGCTACATTATTCAAGTCCGGTTTATGTCAAGTACGCAAGTCCCATGTCGCTGCAAGCATGCGTCACGGCACTTGGGGGCTAATGAAAGCCGGTTTTCAAGTCAGTACATTATCAACAAGACCCTGTTATCTCAAGGAGATGAGCCGGTTTTCTGCGATCCTTCTAAGTCCCGGCCCAGTACATATTACTGACCCGGCACTCGGGGGCTACACCGCTCAGATCAAATTCTCTAAAGTCCCAAGTCGCCACAGGCATGCGACCCGGAACTTGGGGGCTACAGTATTCAGCTGTTCAAGCAGACTATAAAGTTCCCATTGAAGACCCGGCCCATCATATACTGAAGAACCGGCTCTTGGGGGCTACACCAGCTGAAGCTTTATAAGGTATAAGACAGTTACAAGTCCCAGGCTGCTGCAGGCAAGACAACCTGGTACTTGGGGGCTGCACAGTCAAAGATATGATTGCAAAGCGCCAAGTCATCATGGATAAACTTGGAGCTTGGGGGCTACAGGTAATATGGATATATCAAAAAATTGAAAGGAGTTATCAAAGTCAGCCGGAGTCTGGTTATTTGACCCGGCGTCACCAACATTACATGACCCGGCGGTGATGACCCGCTGAGAGTATTGGAGGCCGACTCAATGGCATATGGGTGTTCTATTCCCAGAGTTTTTACTTCAAAGGACACTGACAAGCAAGACGATTGAGAAGACGGCTCGTACACATGAAACCCGGATTTTGAAAGGAATTACTTCATTAAAGCTGGCTGATGTGGCGAGCCGGTCACTTAACATATTCTTATTTCAGGAGCTTAGCATGAATAAATTCAAGCTAACCTGGGGGTTAATGTCAGGGATATAACCCCGCGATATAACCCGGCCGGAGTATAACCCGGCCAGGACTTGGCGATTCACTGAAGACCCGGAAACCAGCTTGGCGGTTCATAGTCAAGACCCATAAGGTGGGCCAGAAGACGGAGACCAAACCACATGGCGGGTTACCAAGTGGGCCAAGAGGAAGACAAGACATGAAGACCAGGCCATATGGCGGCTTACCAGATGGTTTGAGGCCAAGGCCCAAGAGGCAGGAGGCGACTCATAGGCCAGAAGGTATAAGCCGCCATAAGATGACTTGTTCTATAAGACTAGGAAGTTGGAACCCAGATCGGTTACGTTGTATAATCCGACCCGGACTCTTGTAAGCCGTCGGACCTCAGCCTATGTATATAAAGGCGAGACCTGGCGGCAAGTTACACAGGTTAAGACAGACAGACAAGCCTTACGGCGAGAGAGACCTGGCGGCGAGTTAGACAGGTTAAGACAGAAAGACAAGCCTTACGGCGAGAGAGACCTGGCGGCGAGCTAGACAGGTTAAGACAGACAGACAAGCCTTACGGCGAGAGAGACCAAGCAGTCGAGAACTAGGGCAAGCAAGCCGCCCCTTGTAATCGATACACCAGTTAATACAGCATAAGCAGGACGTAGGCTTTTACCTCCACCGTGAGGGGCCGAACCTGGGTAAACTCGTGTCCCTTGTCCCGTTTAACCCCTTTGAGTCCACTTCCATGGCGTTGGCCTCGAACCTAATCCTTCGGGCATCTGCCGTGACAAAACCACGACAATAACAGATCATCTAGCTCTCTTTTTTTATAGTATAGTCAAAGTCTATCTGGGCACGGAAGCTAAGCGGGCTAAGAAAAAGGCTTAATAAGATGAGTGGGGAAGAAAAAGTATAGCATTCATTCCGAACTGATTCTCAGAATCGCTATTAGATGCTTCTGCAGATTCGTATGTTGCTCTAATTGAAGCAAGGGCTAAGGGTTCGGTGGGTGTAGGCCGGTCAACCATCAGTCTCAGATCCATTCCCGCATTCTCTTATTATGTAGTCTTGCTCACTTGACGATTCGGAAGATGAGGATAAGAAGAAAAATGATAAAGAGCAGGATCGTGATGATGCCCCCTAGAGGAGGAAAAAGACCTCCTGTTTAGAAGAATGGATTTCCGAGAAGCCAATATGCATGCCGACAAAGGCGCCTGGAAAACCAACCAAAGAATGGAAGGATTGCGCAGATGTGATGGTCCTCTTCTGATGTGAACCAATTTTGCACAGAACCATTGCTACGTGTGTTGTAATGCCAACGAAAGTACTGACGTAGTAGCTAGCGCCTACCTTGGGGTATATACTTATGGGTAGCATGGTTACCAGAGAGGGTTTGGAACCATGTGGTGGGAGGTGTGTTGGTGTGTGAATGACCGACTTTTGTAGACATTTAAGGGGTGGTTTTCTGTTTACTTTGAATCAGCCTACGTCGTCTCTCTTCCAGAACCTCACAATCATCAGTGTCTGAAGTTTCATGATGAATATTGGTTTCACATTTTATTGCTTACGTGAGGAAATATCAATTTGGAACTCGAATTTGTATTTGAGTTATGATGAGGAGTGAGGTAGATTCGCATTGTTGAAGAAAGCGAAGAAAAAGGATGCTGCTATGGCTTGCTTGTGGCTCTTTCTTCTATTGGCTAGTCTCAGGCATGATAGTTTCAATTTCTTTTGAAAAGCAGGTGCGGCTCAGTCATAAGTGTTAGTAATAGCATGAAGTAAGTTGTCGGTAGCCGGCATTAGGTAAAAGGAAAAGCTTCTCAAAAGCATCCAGAAATATCATAGAATGGTGATCGAGATCACCTTCATGGGAATCATCCTTTGCAAATTGGGGGAAGGGAACCAATCAAGTCACCAAGATGTTCTCAAAACTTGGTTTAGTATTAAGGTTCTTCTCTTCCAGCATTTAGTATTCAAGTTCTTCTCTTCCAGCCCCCCGGCCCCTCTTTGATAAGGAAAGTTTTCATTTCTAAAAAACAGCAAATGACAAATCTGGTTCGATGGCTCTTCTCCACTAGCAGGTTTACTGCTTTCTATTTGAACTTATGTATTAAGTTTCCTTATATATATAATTTGATATTACTTTCTATTTTTCTATTTTTATTACTTTTTCGTTTTATATCTATTATTCTTCTACCAATTTTAAATCTTTTCGGAGCCTTCGCCGCCTCCTTCCTTATTACTCTACCTCGAGAAATTCAGGATCCCCAAGCTCTAGCTCATTTAGCAGGGCTAAACTTCTATCTGAGCCTTTACGAGCAGGATCCTGGATGGGTTACGTTCATTCAGAACAAGCTTAATCACAATACCCCTCTGGAAGACATACCTGGACGGCTTAAGCTCTTCCTAATGGAAGAAAAGTTGTCTAGTATGCGACAAGATGTCATTCAGGAATTTGTGGCGCTTTATCAAAGAATAGGGCCTTATCTACCGATCGAGCCCTACTTGGTCGATGAAGCGCTTCGTTCCTATCTGGACCATATTCACGCAACTGATTCTTTCACTGTTCTCCAAGCGTCTTATCAAGATCTGCGGGAGAATGAGGGAGGATCAGTTTTCTTTTCCGAGGTTGTTTCCCACAACCGCAGTTTCCTTGAGGCAGAAAGCTCCGCAAGGAGGTGCCTAGAAATAGAACAGAAAATCCGGTGGGAAGAAATCCCTAAGAGTAAAGCAAGCCTCGAAAGTGCTGAGCACCAGCATGCTCTACTCTTGTTTAAGTCGGAGGATCGTAGAAGGGAATTAGAAAAAAAAAGAGCGGGGTAGCTCAGTAATTCTGATTCTTTTCTCTTCCAGCCCCCGGGCGGGCCCCTCTTTCTTTTCTCTTCCAGCCCCCCGGCCCCTCTTTGATAAGGAAAGTTTTCATTTCTAAAAAACAGCAAATGACAAATCTGGTTCGATGGCTCTTCTCTACTAACCACAAGGATATTGGGACTCTCTATTTCATCTTCGGTGCCATTGCAGGAGTGATGGGCACATGCTTCTCCGTACTGATTCGTATGGAATTAGCCCGACCCGGCGATCAAATTCTTGGTGGGAATCATCAACTTTATAATGTTTTAATAACGGCTCACGCTTTTTTAATGATCTTTTTTATGGTTATGCCGGCGATGATAGGTGGATTTGGTAATTGGTTTGTTCCGATTCTGATAGGTGTACCTGACATGGCATTTCCACGATTAAATAATATATCATTCTGGTTGTTGCAACCAAGTCTCTTGCTCCTATTAAGCTCAGCCTTAGTAGAAGTGGGCAGCGGCACTGGGTGGACAGTCTATCCGCCCTTAAGTGGTATTACCAGCCATTCTGGAGGAGCAGTTGATTTAGCAATTTTTAGTCTTCATCTATCAGGTATTTCATCAATTTTAGGTTCTATCAATTTTATAACAACTATCTTCAACATGCGTGGACCTGGAATGACTATGCATAGATTACCACTTTTTGTGTGGTCCGTTCTAGTGACAACATTCCTACTTTTATTATCACTTCCGGTACTGGTGGGGGCAATTACAATGTTATTAACCGATCGAAACTTTAATACAACCTTTTTTGATCCTGCAGGAGGGGGAGACCCAATATTATACCAGCATCTCTTTTGGTTCTTCGGTCATCCAGAGGTGTATATTCTCATTCTGCCTGGATTTGGTATTATTAGTCATATCGTATCGACCTTTTCAAGAAAACCGGTCTTCGGGTATCTAGGCATGGTTTATGCCATGATAAGTATAGGTGTTCTTGGATTTCTAGTTTGGGCTCATCATATGTTTACTATGGGCTTAGACGTTGATACGCGTGCCTACTTCACCGCAGCTACCATGATCATAGCTGTGCCCACAGGAATCAAAATCTTTAGTTGGATCGCTACCATGTGGGGAGGTTCGATACAATACAAAATACCCATGTTATTTGCTGTAGGGTTCATCTTTTTGTTCACCATAGGAGGGCTCACTGGAATAGTTCTAGCAAACTCTGGGCTAGACATTGCTCTACATGATACTTATTATGTGGTTGGACATTTCCATTATGTACTTTCTATGGGGGCCGTTTTTGCTTTATTTGCTGGATTTTACTATTGGGTGGGTAAAATCTTTGGTCGGACATATCCTGAAACTTTAGGCCAAATCCATTTTTGGATCACTTTTTTCGGGGTTAATCTGACCTTCTTTCCCATGCATTTCTTAGGTCTTTCGGGTATGCCACGTCGCATTCCAGATTATCCAGATGCTTACGCCGGATGGAATGCTCTGAGCAGTTTTGGTTCTTATATATCCCCAGTTGGGATTCGTCGTTTCTTTGTAGTTGTCGCAATCACTTCAAGCAGTGGAAAGAACAAAAAATGTGCGGAAAGTCCTTGGGCTGTTGAACAGAATCCAACCACACTAGAATGATTGGTACAAAGCCCTCCGGCCTTTCATACTTTTGGAGAACTTCCTGCGGTAAAAGAGACAAAAAGCTAAAAAAACCTCTCCTAACTATGAAGGAAGTTTCATAGAGATAGGTGTGGGGAAATCCCTTCACTTTGGAAACATAAGCTGTTTTTGTGTAGTGATCTCAGGTCATGGAGATCTCGAGGCCCCCTATAACCTATACCTGTAGGGTAGAGGGGGGATAGAAGAGTGGGCATGTGGGCTTCTATCACATAGTTTCTTTTGAAAAGGGATGATGGGAAAGTGACAAGACTGGACTTCGACTCGTTTAAAAAGAGTTGTAGCCGTACGGAATTCCAATTGGAATGGACCCATCTCATGATACAAGTTACCCTGGATTTCTTTCTATTCCTATTTCGCTGGGCAATTCTAGTTTTTGTTATGATGATCTCATGGATAGTAGTATTGAGTTCTATAAACAGATTGATAGTAGGTTTTAAGATAGCTTAGCCCTTGCTATGATTCAATTTGTATTGGAGAAGAGGGGCGCTAACCCTATGGGGAATGTAGCTATGTTGTACTTCTTCCTACTAGCTACGGTGCAGCACCTGTTCCTAGCTACGATGCTGCTCCTGTCCGCCCCTTGATTTATCACCGCTTTGGTCTTTTATTGGTCATTGATTTATAGACGGGAGGATAAGTACCCTGGCTCGACCCCAGATATCGATTTAGCATTCCATTATCGGATCTCCGAAACGGGAAACAAGAAAAGTAATCGAAATCGTGTGCCAGCGGGACATACGAAATTCACACTTTTTGACTCTCAATCCACAGGTGGAGATACTAGGGGTGGGTTTTCATGGTCTATAGTCTCCCCTGCCGATGAAGCACGAACTACTTGTTGAAATCGCGGATCCAAATCTTGCATTTCTCCTTTACTCGTCAAAGGCCTCGTATTGTTATTCCCACGATTCATGTGGGCTATCTGCTCTTTATTGTAGGTCCTACTCCCACCTATCCTTAAAAAACGATGTGAGTGGCTCATACTAATCAAATGTACAAGTAACTGACCCTTATCAAGCTTTCCACACATAGTGTTTTGATCTAAGATTGCAATTCTTCCATGTTTCCGCAGTAGCATATTGTTCCATGGAGCTAGGGTCCAAAATAGGAATCAACAAGTGTTTCCACGACTCTACTGCTCAGCCAATCCTGTTCCACTGAATCCCCTCCCTTTTTCATGGCCACATATCTTTATGGCTAAGGAGTGGGAAATCTTTCTCCTGTTACACAAATCAAATGTTTCATTTCATCCGGGAAAAGCCACCTCTTTCTCCACAAACAATGTCTTTGTCATTTGATCCAGTTTTTATCCGTTAGATAGGAACAGCTTTGGTAAATACTGAGAACTCTCGGATAGAGTATTAGAATGAAAAGACCATTAATTATATAAGGAAGAACCCAGGGTTCTAGCCCATTCCCATTCCTAAATCAATAATTCGTAGTGCTTTTGCCTTTCTTGCCTACTCATGGTGAACCAGTTGCTAGCCATATGTTTAGGAGGCTATTTTCTCCTATTAAGTAAGATTCTTAAGCTTAATAAGCCCAAAGATCGAAAAGTACGGACCATTTTGAAATAAAACCGGACAATTTGTAAATCAAAATAGAAAAGAAATCTAGCTACTCTCCTCTGTCTCCTTCAGAAAAAGAAAGCTAAGGCAATTGGTGTTGAATAAACAAAACCACACCGAACCAGTCAGGAGTTTTCAGAGATTATGCCCAGCGTCACATGACACCACTTCATTGTATGCAACACGAGGAACCGATCAAGAAAGACAAAGCAGACATGCACAAGTTCAAGAGCGAGGTTAGACAAGCATGCATGTATCAGAACAGCAACGTGATCATAGCTCAGCTGCTGCTACTTCAATAACGTCACAAGGGAAATCCGGCTGGAACTGAAGGCCTCTGATCCGACCGATCAAGCACAAGATATACAGTTGAGTGGTCCATTAAGATTAGGGGAGGAAGCTCGGTAAACTCTTTCTCGAAGCAAGCTAGTTCTAATTCGTTGATCTGCCGAATCAAGATCAAGTTGGGTTCTTATCGAACCTAGTATGGTATGTCTCCTTCTTAAGCTACCGACTTCTTCTTGTATGACTTATTTAGATAGTATATCAGGCCTCGGCTTCACGCCTGCAGCCGGTTTCTCTCCATTCCGCTAAGACAAGTATGCCGTTGTCCTAGCCATCTCTTCCTCTAACGGGGCGCAGTCAATTAATACTCCTTATCTGCCGCATTGGTACGGGGGAGAGCACGGATGCATGGAGGGACAACAGGACCCCCCGAGATGGCTTGCTCCGGCCGGTGACACGTCTTGTGGACGATGCGCCGTTCTTGGTTAGTGACTATATCGACCAGAGTGCATGGACGTGGGACATGCCAAAGCTCAAAGCATATTTTACACCAATGGATGTCGATGTGATCCAAAACATTCCTAAAATAAGTTGTCCTCAGCTACAGCTAAACCCAAAACCTGTTCCTCTAGCTAAGCTCCGTTCTTTTTCTCGTGCAAACGGCTTTCGAGTATATAAAAGACTAGCGGAAAGGCCAAATGAGTCACTTTTACCCCTACCCGGCACTCAACTGATTGAAAAACAGAGTAGTCTAGTCAGGTTATGAGACAGATTTGAAAGTGTTTTATTAGTCTCATGGAGCAAGAGGCAAGGCAAGGCAACGGCTGAGGCAGAGCCACCAGGCCTTACTGCTCCTTATCTCATTTCTTCGGAAAGGCAAACCTAATTCATACGGAACTCTTGGTACATTTCTTTTTCACTTTCGCCCTGGCGAAAGCACACAATGCAGATCCATGCATGGGAGCTAGTTCAATAGGCCTCTCGGTGAAATCTCCTACATTACTTTTTATACGAAATTCGTTGCATGTAGATCTTCCATTTATTGGGAATTCGTTCGACGACCGTCTGATTCTAATTCACTTCCATCCTTTAGCCATGTCTCTTGATCGATACCATCCACGTGTCTTTTATTCTTTATAAAAATAAAATGCATTGTGACTTCCTCTTTTCTGATTTGCATTCAAGTAGATAAGAGAAGCTTGTGGGGATCGTCAAGAACAAACTTAGACCAGTTCATATTTGTGCCTGCACAACTGAAGAGGTCAAGAGCAATAGGCCCATACGGATGCGCTCACCTTGGCCCAGGGTTGGCCCTTGAAAAGGATACAAAAATCTGAGATAGAGTGGAATTCTTTTCGCTATTGCATTCCCTGTAGATCGGTTCAGCCCATTTCTTGTAGCATACATTCGAAGATAAACCATTTATCCAATCTACAGCTGTACGCTGAGAAGGAAGGGGCAGCAGACCCGACCGTTGCTCGTACTCGGTTTTCTATGGAAGGTCCCGAGTCAGCTAAAAAACTAGAAAATCAACAGCGATCGATCTCAGGGATCAGCCCATCTGATCTTTTATTTGATTGGGATTGCGGTTTCGCTGGGCTTACTTTCTTGATGAGGTTTAAGGTATAGCAAGTAGGGCGATGCCTCCTCCCTGATTGCAGAAATTGTTGACTTTAGAAAAGGTTCAACAAGAACTATAGCAATAAAGGAGCTTCTCCAGTTCCACAGGTCAAGGTACAATGGTAGAACTTGTCTCCTTGAATGGCTACTTTGGGAAGACAGACCTCTCCCTCGCTTATCGCATGGCTGTCTTTCCCCTCTACGAATGCCCAAAATCGGGTCGATTTTGAAAAACATTCCCTCCGGCTATAGGCCGAAACCACGCTCAAGTGCTTCTATAAGTTATTTCTTACTCGAAAGCCGATTGCTTTTTTTTTACGATAAAGCCGCCTCTACTATGCTCGCCATCAACTGATACTGGTTTAGCTTCAGCGGAAGGATGGGGAATCAGGAGAACATGGGGGGAGGAAGTAGCTACGCCTAACTCAAGATCTAGGAAATGCTTAGTAAGGTATCCCCGGTATTTACTGATTCTTGCTGTCCCTATATATCTGTAATGATCGCTCTGGCTCTGGGCCGTATGATCTTCGGGATGCAGAATAGGGGTTTGCTTGTAAAATGGACCAGCTCCGTATCAACGAATCTTCTTCGTTCTTAGTTTGACCTGTTGTATTATTTCCTAGGAGGAATACAATGCTCTTCCGTTCTTTCCAATGACAAACAGGAAGTCAGGTTGAAAATGTCATTCTGTGTTGGTAACTTAATTTGGGTTTGGGAGGCCGAAGCTACCGATCAAGCTCCATTTTATAGATTTTATAGCTCAGCCCTCTTTCTAACAATGAATCACTGATTTCCCCGATATTTTCCTCGGAAAGGGGAAACAAGATATCGATTGAATTTACCCACACCATCACCACTTTTGAAAGAGATAATAAGTGTTCAGCTGACCCAAATTCCGATCGAAAAAACAAAAACTTATGGATTGAATGATTTTGACAAGCGAAATCGACTCGGAACCAGGGGGAACAAGACGAGATTCCGTGTTCACTTATCGATTCCAAAATGAATCGAATTCGTGAACTTTATAACGATATTACTCCTCTTCCATATGGCTCCCCTGTGCCTAGTGATTTCTCGTGCTTGATTCATCCCATTCTAGTATATCTACTCGGCTATCCTTAGAAAAGTCAAAAGATAAGGAGCTCAACCTGTGGAAATCCTACTACCATCGGTTGTCACATTCATTCCCACTTACCGCAGGGATGGATCAAGTAATGGGTGATTCTTTTCAAGGTCAGATGCTTTTTGGGCTTATTTTCTCAAAAATCTTCATTTTGATCGAAAAAACCCGGGGTTAGGCGAATGCGCGGGTACTCTTGATCTGGCTGCTCCATGTAAATTTCCTCATCAAACTCCCCATTAAGGAAAGCCGTCTGCCCATCTGATGAACGAGAAGACCGTGCAAGGCAGCCCGTGATAGTAGTACTCGAATGGTGGTAAATCTAGCCACAGGTGAGTAAGTATCAAAGAAATGCCTACTTTTGCTGCTATGCGGATGGAGGACTTTTGGGCCTGGCATTACGAGAAATCGGGACAGTTCTCTGTCCGTTCTGCTTACCGGATGTTGATAAAAACGAAGCAGCGACGGGGTACCCGTGGATCCACTATGCAATAGACCACTCAGGTAGTGTTGCCATAGGCGACACGCAGAGCCCGCACTGTCAGATGGGAGAGCGCCAACGGCCTTTGGACGATGTCAGGAACGGGGGACCTTGAAGGATCAGGAAGAGAAACATCTGAGCCACCGTCAGACTCATCACCGTCGGAGCCAGCGTTGTCAGGCGCCTGAATAGCATGGGATCAGTCCATCATCGCCCGCAGCTTCACTTCACTTCAGTTCAGCTCAGCATACTAGGGAGACCACGGGGAATGTGAGAGTACTGACATATGACCCAATCGCGACAAAGCCTTGTGCTGCAACAACTGTGGCTAGGGAGAAGAGTTCCTCGGCTGCTACTTCCAATAACTAAGCTCGCGTAAAAGTATTAGTTAGCGGGTCTTGGTTGAATAGTGGATCTTGGTTGAGAAACTCATAGATAGAGATTGATCTGTTTGCTCTCCGCTTAGTGGTTTCTTACTCGGTCTCCTCATCTGAATAGATGGTCGCGCGCTTCAACTAGAATCCAAACCATAGTAGAACGGGGGCTCAAAAGGAAACTTCGGAGCTGGAATATATAATCTCCAGTAGTACACTTAGCCCTTCGGCCTTATTTCAACTTGAACATGAATTTGCAGCACATTTTGGCGTTATTATATTAACATAAGCATTGAACACTGACGGCTAGCCCATACATGCAAACACAAGAAATCAAACCAAACAAAGACACTTAGCATAGGAGTAGATCGGAATCAAACTAAGACAAAGAACACCTGACATGAAAACAAATGTCTCCAGACACTTATTGAATTTAAACCAACCTTAGAAAACTAAAAAGAGTCTATGGACTCTTCTATTCTAGCGAGATGCTTGACGAATAAAGAGCACTTGCTGCTCCACCCGCAGCGCTTCCTGCCTCTCCTCCAAACCCTCTATGCGCTCTCTGGTAGCGCGAATGCGCGCTTCTTTCTTTGCAGGATCCATTGTTCTAACACTTCTCAACTGGTTGTTTAGCACTCTACGGTGCCCTTCAATCTCATTTTTCAGTTGCTCCGTTTCGGTAGCAATTGCAGAAAGCCTGTTTGCGGTTGCAGCATCCATAGCAATGTGTGCTAGTACTCAATTTCTTTGTGATGAAGTGAAGATATCTATATACCATTTATAGAGTGGTAGAGTAATATCGCCATGCGGTACGAATTGCATGGCTGCATGCAACCTTTATGAACAAACAAACTTTGCAGAGCCGTTTCACCTAATTGATTCCGTCGGCGGATCATCCACGTCACGAATTGAATGGCAGGCACAATTCTTACTAGTTCTCCGCCCTACTTTTTTCAGTTGAAGACTATCAGGCCTGGAAATGGAAACTTTGGACCCGGGAGACGGTTTGATGTCTCGTACATAGCCAGCCCAGGGCGCTGCCCATAAGGGTCACTGTATGTAGGTTTTAAGCTCTAAGGTCCCCACTCATCACAATCGTTGGCCCTCATCCCGCATTGGAGCATAGCGTTAGTATCTTTCGGTGTATCAACAACATAGGCACCTGATCTATTTGAACTGTAAACCACAAGGGAAGTTTTCACATAAGCTGCCTTTCTCCCGTTAAAAGGTGGGTACCTTTCCCTAAATCCTTCTCCCGTGCATGCTATTCTCCTGTTCCCCCGAAGGGCGGTATCAATACGGCAACCCGAAAGCTCGTTATCAAAGTGGTCTCTTCTCAAAAGCTTATCTGCCAGATGAAAACAAGTTCGTAGTAACAGGTGGCCGTTGAGCTCCTAGTTTGACTGTTGGTGCCAGACTAGAATGGAAGAATGCCCATAATACTGAAATGAAGAAGAATACCTCACTAATAAGAAATAGAGCAACACCCATTGTGCTTCCTTTCTTTTACTAGAGAGAGTAGTCAAAGCCTCTAAATATCTTGAGGGCTTTGTGTTGGATCTGATGGTTGAGCCTTTGTTCTTTGCGAGCCTTGCCTTTCTCTTTTTTGCTCTGCTGTGGAGTTCTTTGATGGTCTATCTTCACACCTGGCGCTTCTGGCACTTTCTTCCTTCCACCTTCCTCTTGTACTCGACTCTTCCCCGATCACTCCCCGACAAAGGCTTGCTCGTCTTCGTCATAGTCCAAACTCTTTCTCGTGTGACTGTGGTGCTTTCTTGAGCGATGACTTGGGAGGGTTCCAGTCACCCCTACCCGGGCAGACAACCTCCCTCATTCACATCAGAAATGGCAAAGATTCCATTTTGGAAAGTAAATCTCTTTTTGTATAGAGGGACGTAAAATAGCAAAAGTACGGTTCGGAGTCTTTTTTTCTTGATTATTTGAAATCCAAATCGAAATGCCTCAACTTGATAAATTGACTTATTTCTCACAATTCTTCTGGTTATGTCTTCTCCTCTTTACTTTTTATATTCTCTTATTTAATTATAATAATGGAATACTTGGAATTAGTAGAATTCTCAAACTACGGAACCAACTGCTTTCGCACCGGGGGGGCGAGATCCGGAGCAAGGACCCTAAGAATCTGGAAGATATCTCGATAAAAGGTTTTAGCACCGGTCTCTCATATATGTACTCCAGTTTATCCGAAGTATCCCAATGGTGTAAGACCGTCGACTATTTGGGAAAAAGGAGGAAAATCACTCTGATCTCTGATTTCGGAGAAATAAGTGGCTCACGAGGAATGGAGAGACAGATTCTCTATTTGATCTCGAAGTCCTCATATAACACTTCTTCCAGTCGGATCACTTGTTGGAAAAACATAATGCTCACACATGTTCCACACGGTCAAGGAAGCATAATCTAATGAAAGCCGTCTGATAATCTTTCTATAGGTTCCCCGAAGAGAATGGTCTCATCACAAAAACACTTTCTATATGTTATGTTATTTCGAGATTCGAAGAAGCAAGCAAGTTTGTTTTTCATATAGTTGTTTTTGTGTAGTGATCTCTGTTCATGGAGATCACGAGGCCACTGATACCCTATGTGGTACGGTGGGATAGAAGAGTGGGCATGTGGGCTTCTATCAAAAGATACCGCTATCGCTACGCTCATATACATCAAGGAAAGGAAGGGAGCGAAAAGATACGTTAATGTTTCCACCTACTCTCTTTTATAGCACAGGGGTGAGTTAAGTATAGGGATGATCCACTCGTCGTAAATAGCGGCACGTTAGAACATTATCTACATGTTTCCTTTTCTTGCTTCATGGCACATGCCTATTGTAAAACATACCTACCGGGAGAAAAGTACCAGTTTGTGAACATGCCATTCCCTTTCTTTGTGCACTCATTTACTAGATAGTCAGGAACCTTCTTTTGACTTGACCAGCTTACTTTACTAGTAGAGTAGTAGGCCTTTGCTTCTGAACGACCTTACAAAATGGATCAACTAGAAATGAATCGGTGTCATAAACGAATTTTGCTAACCGTAGTAGTAAATAGCGTGACACCAAGCAATCGATCAAAGCCAACTCAAGTTGTATGGAAGGTGGACGGTCGAATTACCCAACTGAAATGAATAAAGCAATCCGCATAGCCGGAGTCCAGTTGGATAGTTCAGGCTACGGAAGAAGACATGATGCCATTTCTCTTATCGATACAGGAAAATGAGCTATTAGTAGAAACTACCTGGAATTGCCGTGAACCATCCGAGAGTAACCGCGCACCCGAGGTGTTCAAAGCCCCTTAGCAATGGGAATGGAATACTTTATTAATAGAGCGTTTGTGAAAGGAAATTCCTGAAATGATGTATCATCGAAATGGTTCATTTCAAAATGTTACCGCATCACCGGTAGGATTTCCAGCTTTCTCGATGGTAGGTTTAGGAATTTTTCTAGCGAAGGATGGGACCAAGGAAGGAATTCGTAGCCCAGAACCTTAAGCAGGAGCTCATAACGTATACGAATGGAAAGATTCCAGCTATTTTTTCCTACCCCAATAGTAAGTATCGGAAAAAGGACTCCTTCTCGAAAGAGATAGGCAGTCATCGCATTATCTACTTGATTATGATATGGATTTGGATACAACGGATAATGCAAATCAAAAAATCAAGCCCGCCTATAAATGAAATAAATGAAAGTGAAAGTTTAGTACGAACTGGTAGAGCGAGAGCAGCTAGTTTAGAAGGAAAAGAAAAAGGGCGCCTACTCAGTGGTAAGTTAGGTCATTCCTTTTTGGCTATCAGAAAAGAGTATGATCGTGGGTCCCATAAGGCAAAGGGAAGGTGCTCCCCCGACCTACTACCCTCGGAGAGATTCCTACGGTTTTCTTTTAAAAAATAATACATAGGTGGGAAAGTGGTATGAATATGGGGTTCGAAGTCGCCTAAAAGAACCTTTCTCATTCGCAAAGCTAAACAAAGTAGAGAAAAGGGGGTCATCCCATTGGCCAGACTGAGCATCAAGCCAGCCAAGAAGTCAAAGCGAAGAAGGAGTGACTCGCATGAGTCAACACTTACTACTCAGGTCCGGTATATATATCTCAAATTCGAATATAGAAATGTTAATGTTATGATTTCGGTATTGTTGAAACTGGCTTTCACATGAATAACCCCTTTTGTTATTCTATGTGCACTCTTCCGTAAACTAAAACGGGCATTCCTACGCAAACTAATAGGCACTTTCTTACGTGAACCTATTTTTGGAATAGCTTTGCTAATCTTTGATGGCCATCTGTACTTGTGAAAAGAGATAGAGCCGTCTCGCGCATCACTGCTTACTTGTGATCTAGATCTGCATCCTGATAAGGTGCATCCCGTTAAATGATCTTATGTAAAACTTATCACCACAGATAATAAACAGGGCAGAGTTTTGAAAAGTACAACTCGATCTTTCACCTCAGCTTATGGTGGTGACTTTACCTATTTAGGAATTTCTATATGTCATCATACCTTTTAGGATCATAACCATCCTCATCTTGTAAAGTTTCTATGGTGAAAACTGTAGGCGGGTGACCCTGACGATTGCACCAAGACTGGTATCAGAGTCCCTCGGTAATCAAAATCATAGAGGCCAAAGTTGCTAATGTATCTGCAAAAGAAGGGCTATAGGAAGTAGCATGGAATCCCACATGAACCATAAGCCAGAATACTGGTATCAAGAGATGTTATTACAGGTACAACCCTATTTTCGTCACTGTATAGAGGCATTCGAGGTTTCATAGACAAAGGTTAGATAGATGGGGAAAAGCTAGGTTAGATAGTAAGAACTTGGTAATTGAGGGTTGGCCAAAGCAGGATCTATGGTTCGGTTGCTTTTCTTCTCCTGATTTTCTGATCCAAATCCTATTTCATTGATTTTCTGACTGGAATTCAAGAAGGAAAACTAGGAGAAATTGACTTGAAATGATTATCCCATTTCTTGCTTTCCCAACCGGAACAGCAAACTAGTAGGAAATGATCTGTTATTTTGGAGTTCTGTCCCAACCTTCCTTCAATTATCCGGGCTCCCCTTCGGCTTGAAGAAGACCGCTTTCCCTTTCTTTTCTTCCCTGGCACCCAGCATAAGTTATAGGGCGCCCTGAGGGTAGACCCAGCAATTTGTCAATCTATACACAGCATAAGTTATAGGTCGGCTAGGTCAATCAGTTGAGGGAAGGCCGAAGTAGTTCTGGTTTCGGAAATCAAGGCAGATAAGCTATGGTGTCCTATAATCCTCTCCCCTGAAGGGTTGTTAGATTACCAAGTCCGCAAGGAATGGGAAATAGGACCTTTAAATCAATGCAAGTAAGGGCTGATTAACCTAAAGAAAAGAGTGCATGCATCAGAAAACACTTTTATTTGATTCTAATTCTCGTATCAATAAGATCATATCGGGATCCATCTATGAAAGATCTCTATTGCATCAATAAAACAAACCCCTATATATCCCTTTTTGGTATAGAAAGTTCCAGCCAATTCCAATAGCTTGTGATAGAGTCAAGGGTGCGATTACCCTGGAATTTCAGCTCACACTTTCGGAAAGCTCGATAGTATCGTATTCCGCTCGTATGCTCTCGTTATGTAATAGAATACCTTTTACCGTTCATCAAGTGAACGTAGCCCTTTCGTAGTCTATGCCCCTTTATTCTTAAGTGGGGGAATCCCCTGAAAGTCGGTGATCGAGTGAGTTTTTCCAGCAGGAGAAAGATCACTAGGTTCAGTCTCTGATCTAATCAATAGGGTTCCCTAGGTACATTCCGTTTTCTGGAAATCCAGCAGGGATAGTAGCTGCCTTTTCAAGGGCAAAAAACAAGTTAGGCTATCCGAGATTTGCTCTTTTTTCCAGCTTTTTGGAGTGAAAATAAGGAGTGCCCGGCCATCTAAAGTTCCAGTCTAAGTTCCCCTCCAGGCTGCAGGGTAAAGGGCAGACACAGGTTCAGAGCGAGGGGAAAGGATCAAGGGTGCGTAGTATGCTTCTTACCCGCTTTATCTGCTAGGTCTAGGATCGCTTGCTCAGCTATCTATCTGTTGCACAAAAGCATTCAGTGAAATCAAGCTACTATTTGTTACGCCGTACGGGGTTGTTATACCACCGAGAGACAATCTGTTGCCAGAATAATGTGACCAAAACCTTCATCCCGAGCAAGGGCCATTGCCCGGCGCACTGCCAAGGCTTCAGCTAGTTCTGGTGCCGTGACCTCACTCAGTAAGATGCTCGCTGCACGTAGCCAAGCGGGTTCCTCTGTGGTCCCTGATCACAACACCGATTCCCATGCGTCGAGTAGAAATAAACAGCGTTGCATCAACATTGATGTAGACCGTACCTTCCGGCGGTGGAACCCAACGAGAAGCTGAGTGCAAGGATTCACACCTGTGAGAAGGATCCGGGGAAGAACGCGCAAGAACAGGAGCCCTCTTTAACAACTCCTTCAACTCTGTCGTTTACCGCTCCAAGGCCATAGCAAAAGGCTTGACCTCTAACGTTTCTTGAATCTTTGTATGCACGAGCTTTCGGTAGTGATAAAGATGCCATAGCAGAAGCTAAGTATCACCAGGCGGGCGAAGGAGCCTTGCTTTGATGGTTTACGAATCTTGAATCCAATCATCAAATACTTTATCTTCATCGGCCAGATCCCCCCCAATCATGCAATCCGAAGTCCTGTCTCCCCAGCTTCTTTACTTGACCTTCTTCCACGATGCTATCTTGATTAGGTCGGCTGTATGCAAGCTCGGGTATCAAGCAACACTACCTAGTAGCCATAATCCTACCAGCATCAACAACGGGTTCCACATGCGATACCAAGAACTGCTACTTACAAGCAACTATATACACAACCTGTTACCTATGTCAAATCAAACCCGGGTCGATCGGCCGGTCAACATGAGTCAAATCCGTCTCCTTGTGAGTGGAGTACTTAACAGTAGCAGCAACTCTCCTTTCAAGTGAGCTAGAAGGGTATGTCAGAGCAGGTTGACAGGCTAGAAAATAAGCCAGGCTAGTTAGATAAAGCTTAGGAAAGTGGATAGCAATAAAGCCATTCATTTCCAAGAAAGTCTTCCCCTATAATCGAGAAAGCCGTCCAATAGCAAACCTAACCCCAGCCTAGACAAATAGAGTAGAGGGGTCTCAAAACCTATTATTTTGGAAAGGATAACTGATCAAAGAGACATAGCTTTTTCTCTCTTTCCTTCTTTCCACCAAGCTTCTTTATTGGAGTTTACTTATAGTGGTTGGTTCTTGCCTTGTAGCGAGTTGGGAGGCCTACTGTCCGAATTCGAACTGGCTGCAATGGAACTCGCTAAGGCTCCATTCAAAGAAAAAAGAATGGAATAGGACGAGGCAGTGAGCTTTTGGCAGATCATCTAAAATCTGGTCGGATTAATGCGCACCGGCAATCAATAGTAGAAGTTCTTTACAGGTTTGGTTTTCCTTTCTGATCAATCGAATGTCTTTTAATAAACCTCAAATCATTCAATTTTTAGGCATAAAGAAAGCAAGGGCGTATCGTTCCATTACCGATCATGGTGGTATCGGAAGCACCCCTACTCCTCTGGTCTGTCCACCTTACCTTCTGGCGCAACGCTCCGGTCATCATACGACTAGAATGTGATATGGCCTCGCATCTTCTTATTCTTTAAGACTGGACCCATTGCTACTTTGGATGGTTGAGACTAACACTTGTTATGGCTCGCGGAAGGACCCCCATCACTTTGATTGAAAGGTACCCCCATCTCCACCGCATCAGAGAAGGGGCTTGGTCTGCAACGGATTGAGACGGAAAGCGGTAATCAATCGCCGCATGGTGGAACGCTTGTTGGAGAAGGGTAAGCGCCTCCATGTCGTAGGGGTGGGTAGGCCAATAGAAGACTAGGGAACTTAGCCTAGCCACTCAGTTCTGCCCCGAGCCAAGTCTATTTAGTGTCAGCGAACACATACCACTATCTATATATAGGTTTTTCTTTTTCGTAGAGGTTGTCGCTTAGGTCCTTGGACCCTTCCTTCATGAAGCTTGAGGAAGCACTCACTTTTCTATCCACGGCATTCTTGGTTCTGCACTTAGTCTTGAACCTGTGTTGGTTTGGGACGTCAATCTTATTCGTCAGCGGTGTGTGCCGCGTGCTATGATTGCTTTCTTCTTGCTGTCAAATCCCAGTCTATCTTTCACTGAGCTTCCTTCGCATGGAATTCAAAGTCCAAAAAAAAGAAAGAAAGCGTACTGTGAGGTATGAATGATCAAATGTCTACGGGTGCATTGAATATCATGGGGTACGAACTTCTAAGGTCATGGCGTAGGGTATTGGATAGGCTGGTCCGCTGGTCGAAGTCATTGCAGGGTGTGCTACGGACAGCTATTGTTCAAGGTCATTTCCTTTCTCTCGTCATCAGGCCAACATACACAAGGCTTGCCTTCACAGGGCCCCACCTTGACTTGCCATCATGGCTACAATCTTTTCATCAAAGCAACTCTTCTTAAGAAGACCCCTTGGTCCCCACAACGAAGTTCCTCCATAGAGAACCCAACTGCACAGCACCATCGCAAAGGTTTCTTCGTAACTCGATTAGTCTCACTCAAGAGAACTCATCTACACGGAAGGTCTTTTAAGTGCCAGTTGTACCCGCACAGAAGTTCTGCGCCCTCAACTACACCAGGATGCCTCCTGCAGTAGCATCACAACTTTTCTCACCATGGACAGCTCGCCAGTCTTCTTGCATCAGCCACACCTAATTACAAATGACCTTGGCCTCTCCATGCTCGTCATTTACATTTAAACTGCACACCCCCTTGTTGAGGTCTTACTCCAAAGGTACGGCCTCTAGCACATGACCATTCCTCACTCAAGTCATCGACATCGAACCCATATGTCGTCTTGCCATGAGCAGATTGTATCCATTGGGCAAATATAGGTTCGATCAAGATTTGCTTTTCTGGAGTGCCAAAAGCAAGCATGACGTCGTTATGAACATAAAGGCCCAAGGTATGGAATCCTAGAAAGAGTCTAGCCCAACTTAAATGAGATATGATAGCTTCTTTATGGTCTAACATTCTTGCCAATACATTATCCTCATTCTATTCCGGATTGTAATCCCTAATGAAAAAAAATAGCTCCATGAGCAAAAGCCCCTGTCATGATGAACCCTGCAATATATTGGTGATGAGTATATAAAGCAGCTTGAGTAGTAAAGTCTTGTGCTATGAATGCATAAGGAGGTAAAGAGTACATATGTTGAGCTACTAAGGAAGTAATAACCCCTAAAGAAGCTAGAGCAAGACCTAACTGAAAATGAATCGAATTGTTGATTGTGTCATAAAGGCCCTTATGCCCATGCCCTAATCGACCCCCCGGAGGAGTATGCGCTTCTAAAAGATCTTTAATACTGTGCCCAATTCCGAAGTTAGTTCGATACATGTGACCGGCAATGAGAAAAATAAATGCAATAGCTAAATGATGGTGAGCCATATCGGTCAGCCACAAACTTTGTGTTTGTGGATGGAATCCCCCAAGAAGAGTTAGAATGGCAGTTCCCGCTCCTTGCGCGGTACCAAATAAATGATTACTCGAATCAGGGTTTTGGGCATAAAGATTCCACTGACCCGTCAAAAGGGGTCCCAACCCCTGGGGATAGGGTAATACATCTAAGAAATTATTCCATCGGACGTACTCCCCCTGGATGCGGGAATAGCAACATGAACTAAATGTCCTGTCCAAGCCAAAGAACTTACCCCAAAAAGTCCTGACAAATGATGATTGAGACGAGATTCCGCGTTTTTGAACCACGAAAGGCTTGGTTTCCATTTGGGTTGTAGATGTAACCAACCCGCTATTAAGGACAGCGTAGAAAGAAATAATAGAAAAAGAGCTCCAGTATAAAGATCCTCATTGGTGCGTAATCCTATTGTATACCACCACTGATAAACTCCAGAATAAGCAACATTCACTGGACCAGCAGCACCTCCTCGAGTAAAGGCTTCCACAGCGGGTTGACCAAAATGAGGATCCCAAATCGCATGAGCAAAAGGTCTTACGTGTAAAGGATCCTGTATCCATGATTCAAAATTTCCTTGCCAAGCTACATGAAACAGATTTCCGGACGTCCATAGAAAGATTATTGCTAATTGCCCAAAGTGAGAAGCAAAAATGTTCTGATAAAGACGTTCTTCAGTAATATCATCATGACTTTCGAAATCATGTGCGGTAGCAATACCAAACCAAATACGACGAGTAGTGGGGTCCTGAGCTAAGCCTTGGCTAAACCTGGGAAATCTTAATTCCATAATGCCTTTCAAATCCTCCTAGCCACTATCCTACTGCAATAATTCTCGCTAAGAAGAATGCCCATGTCGTGGCAATTCCACCCAGAAGGTAATGGGTTACTCCTACAGCACGTCCTTGTATAATGCTCAAGGCTCTAGGCTGAGTAGTAGGAGCAACTTTTAATTTGTTATGAGACCAAACAATAGATTCAATGAGTTCTTGCCAATAACCACGGCCGCTGAATAAAAACATTAAACTGAAGGCCCAGACAAAATGAGCACCTAAGAAAAAAAGACCATATGCAGATAATGAAGAACCATAAGACTGAATGACTTGCGATGCCTGTGCCCATAAGAAATCTCGAAGCCACCCATTAATCGTAATGGAACTCTGTGCAAAGTTTCCCCCTGTAATATGAGTTACCACCCCTTGATCACTTATAGTACCCCAAACATCCGACTGCATTTTCCAACTGAAATGGAAAATGACTACCGAAATTGCATTGTACATCCAGAATAAACCTAAGAAAACATGATCCCAGGCGGATACTTGACATGTTCCCCCTCGGCCAGGCCCATCGCAAGGAAAGCAAAAACCTAGATTTGCTTTATCGGGTATCAAACGGGAACTCCGAGCAAATAAAACACCTTTCAAAAGTATTAATACAGTCACATGTATGGTAAATGCATGAATGTGATGGACTAAAAAATCCGTGGTTCCTAATGGAATAGGTAACAAAGCCACTTTGCCACCTACTGCTACTAACTCGCCGCCTCCCCACGTTAAGCTAGTACTTGTTGTTGCACCAAGAGCTGTTACGCCAGGCGCAGTAGAATGGATATTTTGTACCCATTGAGCAAAGATAGGTTGTAATTGTATGGCAGTATCCGAAAACATATCTTGTGGACGGCCTAAAGCACTCATGGTATCATTATGAATGTACAAGCCAAAACTGTGAAAACCTAGAAATATACATACCCAGTTAAGGTGGGATATGATTGCATCGCGGTGTCTAAGGACGCAATCTAATAGATCGTTGTATCGAGTAGTTGGATCATAGTCTCTTACCATAAAAATTGATGCATGTGCAGCAGCACCGACTATTAGAAATCCGCCAATCCACATGTGGTGTGTGAACAAGGAAAGTTGTGTACCATAGTCAGTAGCTAGGTATGGATAGGGAGGCATAGAATACATATGATGAGCTACAACAATGGTTGTAGAGCCTAGCATAGCTAGGTTAAGAGATAATTGAGCATACCATGACGTTGTTAAGATTTCATAAAGACCCTTATGGCCTTGTCTTGTAAATGGGCCCTTGTGAGCCTCCAAAATATCTTTAAGTCCATGGCCAATACCCCAATTGGTCCTATACATATGACCTGCGATTAGGAAAAGAATAGCAATAGCTAAATGATGGTGCGCAATATCGGTCAGCCAGAGACCACCGGTTACTGGATCTAGTCCTCCGCAAAAAGTCAGAAATTCCGCGTATTTGGACCAATTTAAAGTGAAAAAAGGGGTTGCTCCTTCGGCAAAACTAGGATAAAGTTGAGCCAAAAGGTCCCGATTCAAGATAAATTCATGAGGAAGTGGTATCTCTTTAGGATCCACCCTAGCGTCAAGAAATTGGTTAATTGGTAAAGATACATGAATTTGGTGCCCCGCCCAAGAAAGAGACCCAAGTCCTAATAATCCCGCTAAGTGGTGATTCAACGTGGATTCTACATCTTGGAACCAGGCCAATTTGGGAGCGGCTTTGTGATAATAGAACCAATTTTCTTTAGTTCAGTGCGTACCCGGGACGACCTAATAGAAATTCCCTTCAGCCCGGAGGAGAGCGGCGCCACCCCAACCACAGGCCCTCTCTTGGATCTGACAGATGGAGGGAAACCTTCCAAAAGGTAGTCTTGTTCCCTAGCTGAAACAGATGCAAAGCGGGACCAAGATTTCGGGTCTGATTGGCATTCAAGTCCGCCTTCCATTGCTTGAAAAGACCTAGCTCCGTAAGTAGCAATTGGCTATGTCCAAACTCAAACGTCGTATTTTATCTAAGCACAGGAGTCGTAATAAGGAAAGAAGACATAAGAATGGGAAGTATCCGCTAGTTATAACGTAGTATAAAGAGAGCTATTTCATGGATCTTGGTCACAATAAAAAGAATCCAATAATGATCTATCAACTAAATGAGTTTATTATATAATCCCATATCTTCAAGGTTGTTAAGATGATTTAGTAGGTGTGTCGGTATTGTTTTCATCTACCGTTGGGAGTGACTGCTTTGCTAATCTCTCCTTTTATCCTTCTTTTCGGAGACAAGCACATATTACCGTAACCTAGTGATTAATATATCCTGTTGGTACTACTTCGTCGAGCAATCAATCCTTTTTCCATTCTTGTTCTGAGGTTGTCAGCTTCCTCCGATGGCACCACTTGTACTCTCTGTCGGAATCTG
The DNA here is from genome assembly GCA_039707655.1 of Elymus sibiricus. Lineage (NCBI taxonomy): Eukaryota > Viridiplantae > Streptophyta > Magnoliopsida > Poales > Poaceae > Elymus > Elymus sibiricus. The sequence goes on along the minus strand of CM077672.1, from coordinate 1,439,627 downwards.
TAGACATAGTTTTTGGGCGTCTTTAAAAACTGATCGACATAGTTGTCACACACAAACCTGCGCAACGGCTTTGGAGTAAAAGAATCTCCTGCCCGGTCACACACATCATCTCGAGCGTGGAATCTACTACTCTAACAAGATACTCAGCTCGGGTAAATCATGCTTTCGTTATGCGAGGAAAGTGAAAGGAAAGAGGGAAAGGGAGACACTGGGCAATCCGGAATCGATGAAATCACTGTTTTTTCGCCTTGTAATATGTCCGGTTACATTCCAAAGATGAATCAGACCAGGAGATAGATAAGCGCTATGGCGGACACATGGAATAAGAATTTGAAAAGTAATGATCAACTTTATGGATCCATAGGTAGATTCACTTGTGAAGCTATGGGATGGAACAAGATTCAAAAGTACCAAAAGTAAGTTAAGTGGGACGCTGAGTTCATTGCTACGATCGAGGGTCCAAAGCCAGCCAATTTGATGACCGCGTAGGAACGGGTTCCGAATGCTCACAATAATGTAGTTGGAAATGACAAAAGGCTCCTAAATTGATACCTAATAATAGCTTAGCAGCTCCTTCATTTTACTAAAGAGCCAAGTTCGGACAAGCAACTCGGAAGGAGGAATGTGTTGAGATGCCTATGCCTAAGAGAGATAAGCGGAGGACGTATGATAGCCGAGAGGATGTCGGTAAATGACGGAGTTGAAGGAGTTGCTTTTGAATTCGGCATGGCATATTTCATTTTTTTAATGAGAACGTCGTCTCCTTGCTTACCCGTCTAGCCAATGGAAGGAATTAATTACCTTGGTGAGTCAGCGAAAGAAAGAATCTCACCAGTTCATCATCCCAATCCTTCCTATTAGTTTCATTAATTAATTCAGCCCCAGAGTGTTGGCAATCAAGGGCCAAGAAAGAATCCCATGTCTATCCTATCTCGCCACGGTCGAAAGCACAATCCCTTTCTCTTCCTATACCGAAATCGTCGTTTCATTCATCCGCAACTTCTATCGCGGACATGATCCAATCTACCTTGCATGACAGATTAAGATATAACTTAAGGCTTTCCCAAGCTGGCGCATAACCTCTGGTAGAGGCATTCACCCAGAGACAGAGAAGTGGGAAACCGCGGATGAAAAGAATACCGAGGTCTTTGATAGCAAACTTCTACGCGAGCTTTCTAACTAAAAGGAATCACTTATTCATATGGCATAAAATGGAAAAAACTTGATGGAGATTTCTTCTCAATTTCCATGGTACAGTCCCTTTGCATGCTACAGTTCCATTACTTACTACCTGAATTTGCTATATATGAAATTCTGAAATCTACGGTACTTGTCGTCTACTTCTGGTGGAAGCAATTCCAAAGGTGAAGATAATACTGAGCCGAATAGTAATGAGGGGAATGCAAAATCTAGCAAAGGTAAGAAGGGTCAAGGAAGAATAGCAGTGACTTATAAAAGGAAAGCACCAAATAAAAGGAAGGAGATCCGTCTTGATTTTTTGCATGTGGTCAATGCGTTTGCTGATCGATAACTGTCTAATCTTAAGATGGTTTTGTGGCACGTTACAAACATACATATACAGTCGAAATATAGTTGTGTTGAGTTAGGTTGAAGAATTTTTACCATATTTTAAAATGAGATATAGTGCTTTCTTTTGCTCTGTTGGTGGGGCATAAACTCATAAATAGTTTTTGTTTTTTCTTTAAATAATAGTAAAAGTATGCATTCAAGTAGTAGCTTTTTCTAAATAGTCGAGTAAAGTCGAGTAGGGCTGGCAACAAGGACTAGGAAGATACGGGCTAGTTTGTTTTTTTAGGGGAAGGCTTTATGCAAGATATGCAGGTGAGTAGGTCAGTATATGCGTATTTGCCAATAGAGGAAAACACGTAGTAAGTAGGCTTGCTTTTTCGTAGGGATAGGTAGCTTGACAAGGGATGCCTGGGATAGCACATAGGAAAAGTATAGAAGGAAAGGCGGTGGGAAAGTAGCCATGGTCAAGGTAAACAAGTACTAGGTCTTTTCTTTCCGAAGCAAGTCAAGGACAACTAGGTCAGTCTGGGGGGGCAATCCTCTAGATCGATACTTCTCTTCCACAGACTAAACCAATTAATAAACAATTTAGAGAGTATTCTTGCATTCCTATCTGGTCTGCATCTCTCCTATCGAAACTATAATATAACCTTAATGGAAGGGCCCCGGTTCTGCCTTGCCAAACCGACAAATCAAGAAATTGTAGATGAATTCATCGGGCTTAACGTGTGATTTCGTTATAAGTGAACAGGCGGGGTCGAACTGGATTCGAACCAGATAAGAGCCGTGCGTTCCCTTCTTTCCAAGCGTCCCTTTTTTCGCAGTTCAAGAGGATGGTGGGGGCAACCTCTCTACATCTGCGGGCCGGTAGGCCAGCCAACTAACTCTTCAAATGAAGAACTGATTACTCCACATCTATGAACCTATCATTCCCCGCCCTTGCCCATTATTTCTTTTTGTATCACGCTAGGACTTTGCCTCTTTTTTTGAGGCAAAATATGGAAGTAGAATCTCCTCTCTTTTAGAGGCGTCTTCCAAATCCAATTTAAGATCCATGAGGTCTTTCAGAGAGCCGCTGCTCTTTCCATTAAATTCTAGGATCTCTTCGATCCTATGCGCAAAAGCAAGGTGTGAGCCCGCGACCCCTCGATCGCTCTCAGAGTCAATCGGCCCAAACCGGGTTATGAGCTCAACGAAAAAAAGGATTTTTTGAAATTGCCTGCAAAACCGCCTTGCGAGCATTAGCGTCAGCGTCAGCGACATCTCCCGATGGATATTTTTTGCGCATCTCCAATAGCGCCTTGGCCCTATTTTCTTCTTCATCTATTGGGGAAGAAGAAGAGGTGGAGTAGTAGGCGGATCTCATCCCTCCTGCGGACTTCCCCGTACTCAAAGTGACTCTGAGAGATTGCGTTTCTCTACTAATCGCATTCTGTTCAAGAATCACTGTTTTCATGATCAAATGACGACATAGATATACGAACTGTATAGGATCATTCGCTGGGATGGGATAAGTGATTCTTTTATAGGATTCCCATGGGATCGTAGAATCAACTAAGGATGGAATAGGTATTTGTGATCGATCAGCTTCCAGTATGACCGAAGACTTTCTATCTGCATTCAGAATAACCACACAATCAGGTTGTTGGTTCAACCCAAAATTGATCTTCTTCTTTCTTGAACGGAATTTTTTTTATTTGCAAAAGAATTGGTCAAAAACGCCCCGATCTTCCATTGAGAATCATCAAAACAATGAGAATTCACATTTCTTAAATAGCTTCTTAAATAGCTCGCCATTTCTTCCGTTATCTCATAAATAAATAAATGATTGGTCTTTAAAAAGAAGGAACGGCCTTTTTGACGACTGGGAGATCCTATAAAATGAAGAGCGTTTCGTAAACAAATTAGTGTCTTGTCTGAATCGAGAATAGCAATTCCATTTCTTGAACCACGGATATATACTTTGAAATGGTGATCAGCTACCCGACGGTCGAGATGTGCATTCGTACAAAGTAATTTAGTACAGACTATCGAAAGCATTGTCATTTTGCGATTTGAGTTCCGGAGATACAGGTGGTAAGTTATGGGTAATGCGGGGGAACTTTAAGACGAGATAGAATACCTAATATGGGAGTGGTTTAAGTGAGAGAATAGCTCCCTTACCAAACCAACTGAGCTATTTGCCATGTTTTTCACAAATGACCTAACTTTGATGTGATGTGCCCGGCTAGCCCGGATCATTCTTAGAGCAGTCGAGGTTACCAGAATTACGGCCTTCCGTACAAGAACTGGCACTCTTGTAACTCGCTATGGCCCTCCTGCCTTCCCGAAAGAAACTGGCTTTTGCAGAAATTACTCTATTTTACGCATTTAGTTGAAGCGGATTCAAAGAGCTCTATCGAGCAAGGAAGGAGTATACTATACTGTAGCTGGATAAGCTAGATACCAAAACTTTGATAAAGATTAAGGCAACCCATTTGAGGAAGAACCGGACGGACCCCTGTGGAGATGGCATAAACAATCCTTTGACGAACTTTCTGGTTAACATAGAATCTATGAGTTTTTTATTCTAATTACTACTACTAACATTATTCAATCTGGTATCCAAGAATTTATTAAGCTCATCCCGCAAGCACATGTACACATCTTGGATTTTACCGTCTGAAGATGGAAGAAGGTTCGTTCTCCTACCCATTTCTAAGTTAAGCAAGGGATAACTCATAATTTGATATGCACTCGCACTCGCATCTTGGGTCACTGGAACCTGATGATAATTACTCACTCCTTCATCCTGAGAAAGGATCTTGGCTATGAAAAAAAATGGATCACTAGCTTGCGCAGCAAATTGAATGAAACTTTCGTCCGAAGTAAACATTTCAGTCTGGTGTTCGTTATACCATTTAAGGGCATCATCTAAGTTCGAGAACTTTTGATACTTAAAGGCTGCAGCACATGCTAAGTGTTGACTAAGATTCTTTTTTTTCCGACAGGTGGTTTTGTGCTTGAGGTTGAGGATGATCGGCAGAAAAGAGTAATAAACTTTTTGACAAATCACGCTCATGAAAATGCAATACACCTGAACGGTAGATTCTACCACGGAAGTCCATGAATGCTGGCAAATAGAATTGATAACCTTCGTATGCTGACGCAAGTCTTATTACAAAATCTTCATAACTAGCCTGCTGCACCTGTTTTAATAATTTATTTAACAGTATGTTATAGCTACAAGGATTCTTAATACCTTTGACGTTATTGAAGTAGCACTCCCTCAATATGTCCGAGGCTTCTGTCGGATTCACGCGAGCCAGAGCATTTGGTAAAAGAAGCCCACCCTCAACTAAACATTGACTATTCTTTTCCAGAAATCTCAAGAGCCTTTTGTTTATTTCAAACGCTTGAGACTGAAGCCCATTCAAAATATCACACATCTGCTTGTATTCTTTTTTATGTAACTTTATATAGAAGTGGTTTAAGTCATGGGAAGTTAATAGCCGAAAGTGATTCTAGATATCCCCCGTGGGTTTGCATAAGTAACCTCCTATCAGATCCGATAATGTATCAGGATCAGACCCCCTCTCTGCTGGATGCCAATCCAAGGGTTTGCAAAGCATCGGAAGATTGAGTTTGATAGGGAGCAGATTTATGTTCAAATTGCACATAACATAACAAGAATTCTCTATATACCCTTGACCTTTCTTAAGAACCAGCACTGGATCTTCTTTTGTTACTCCCCTATCTGTTGATATATGTAGAACATTTCTTTCAATCATGAATTGGAGCAAGTATTTCCTGATATCATAATGACACTGAATTTTTTTCTTTTTCTCTTTTTTGCTAGCACCTTTGGGCTGAACAACATCCTTCACTGATTCTACCTTACTAGTGAGTACTGCTTCCACCTTACCACTACCTGGTGCTTTGTATTGTAGAAACCTTGCTTGTTCTCGTACAGTTGAATTAAGTTGATCTATAAATCTAGCTGCCTTAACTGCGGATGATTCCTGAAGAGTGTTGAATACCAAGCCTAGTACATGAATCATGATAGCCTCAAGCGTATAGATACCAAACATCTTAAGCATAGGTAAGCTACTTGGTAGGCAACCCTTTAGATATTGCTTAGCGTTAGGCTGATCTTTATTAATCAAGAACTTTACTATGTTAGGAGTTACTTTAAATAGATTATCCTCATTGAACTTCATTGTGCAATTTGCAATTTGATTCTGTAAATCTATTAATTCAGTATCGGAAAACACACCATTTTGATTCTTCTTTTCATTAATCAACAACTTTCTAACATCATCCTGATACATATCAACATTAGAAGTCTTTTTCGTTTTGTCAATATCCAACAGCTTAGCGTAGTAATCGTTCCAGAACTCCTTAATAATACGTGCATTTTGCAAAGATTTCTCATTCTCAATGCTATCATCATATGTCTCGGAACAATAAAATAGAACCTGCATACTTTTATTTGTTACCCTTACTAAACCGCAGTAAGGATACGAATACGACTTAAATAAACTACTAGAATCTAAATATAAGGAAAGGATCAGAATAAGTACTGATGCTCTGTATAATACTTTTCCCCGAGCGATGGTTTAGCGGATTCGGAATTGTAACCAAGCATCCTGGGTTCTATACACGATTCAACACTAGAGCATGCAGCCGATCCTGGATACATAACTATATAAAGTGTGCAGTGAGGGATCTTTATTGGTAGCCAGTCTTTCACTTCTGCCTCTCCACTCCCATGCCTTTCTTGGTCGGACCAACCCAACCGGCGATTTCCGACAAGTCTTTCTGCTTAGAGCAAGAAGCGGAACCAAAATAAAGCTTTCTTTATTTTCATTTATGGATAACCCATCCATTTTCCAATATAGTTGGGAGATTTTACCCAAGAAATGGGTACATAAAATGAAAAGATCGGAACATGGGAATAGATCTTATACCAATACTGACTACCCATTTCCATTGTTGTGCATTCTAAAATGGCATACCTATACAAGGGTTCAAGTTTCGATCGATATTTGCGGAGTGGATCATCCCTCTCGAAAACGCAGATTTGAAGTTGTCCATAATTTACTGAGTACTCGGTATAACTCACGCATTCGTGTACAAACAAGTGCAGACGAAGTAACACGAATATCTCTGGTAGTCAGTCTATTTCCATCAGCCGGCCGGTGGGAGCGAGAAGTATGGGATATGTCTGGTGTTTCTTCCATCAATCATCCGGATTTACGCCGTATATCAACAGATTATGGTTTCGAGGGTCATCCATTACGAAAAGACTTTCCTCTGAGTGGATATGTGGAAGTACGCTATGATGATCCAGAGAAACGTGTGGTTTCTGAACCCATTGAGATGACCCAAGAATTTCGCTATTTCGATTTTGCTAGTCCTTGGGAACAGCGTAGCGACGGATAATTCCGAATCTACATAGGTCTAGTCCAGGGGACAAATCAATAGGAAATGCTATTTGCTTCTTAAGAAGAAGAACTTTTTTGAAATGAAAGAGTTTCCACGGGCGTCGGATATCATTTCTTCAAATAAGGAAGAAGTGTTATCGAAGGATTTCCTTCCATTCTTCCTAGTATGGAAGAAGTAAAGAAAAAGTACCGCGTCTCGATCTATACGAAAGGGCACTGGTTTTTTCTTTCGGTTTCATTGATAGCAGAAGAGTATGCTAGCTAGCGGAGCCTGAAAACGCTTGCTTGCGCCCCACCCCTACGGAAACTATTGCCTATGCTTGCTGCTCGCTCAGTGTCAGTAGAAGGGAAGAAAAGATGGTCACTCCTTTTAGGAACATGGCGAGCCTTACTTACGACTGTTGCACTTCACTCGCTGCTCATTCATTCACTTGCTCATGAACTCGTTGCTTCGCCAGAAGCGACTAGTCGCCTCATTTCCTCCGCCGAAAGATGCTTAGCCAGAAGCGACGAAGGAGGGGAGCTGGGGAAGGCCGACGATGGCAATGAGGGGGAAGCTGTCGTAGAAGCTTTGCCCCTTGCTTTACATAAATTGTTATGAACCTACTAAATGACCTTATTTATTCTCCCGGAACGCTAGCAAATCTAATAGTTCCATCTGCTCTTCTTAACTTAAGAACGAAGGCCGCCATCCTTCTTATTCAGGAACCCTTTGTTTGAGGAGGGCGTATCCCCGGGAAGGGGAGAGTGGCCGAGCGGTCAAAAGCGACAGACTGTAAATCTGTTGAAGGTTTTCTACGTAGGTTCGAATCCTGCCTCTCCCACTTGTTGTAGACTTAAGAGAAGAGAAAGTAGGCGGAAGCCTAGGAGGGCCAACCGAGCGAAGCTCTTTTTTTTTGCCGTGCCGTGAAGTGCAATTTTCTCGTATGCGTTTTAGAGAGGTTGTCAAAAAAAGACGATCTATAGAGATTCCCCATCTATATCCAATCGAGAATAGAAGCGAGTCGCTTCCGGCGTTGGCTTGTAGTCTCTGCAGTCGGCACACGCACGCGCCCGCCATCATGCCTCCTTGGTTCGGGACGAAGCCAAGCAAGACATACGATAGACGAAGGAAGCGCCCACCCAGCAGGAGGGCTAAAACCTGTAGTTTTGAAGTTGCAAACTCCAGCTTCGAAGCTGGAGTGCTTTAGCCCTTTTTTAAGCAAGAATTACCGTCTTGAGCGACTTGCGCGCTCAAGAACAAGCAAGGGATGAGCGCTTTGTTGCTAAAGTGGATACGTTTTCTTGCTGGGGAAGGCTAGTTTGATCGAGGATTGGAGAGGAGGGAGAGGTGGAATAAAAAGCTCGGGATGGATTTTGGAGTCTTTGTGCGAGCCGTATGCGGTGAGAGTCGCACGTACGGTAAGGAGGGGGGTTCGCATCTATACGTGTAGTGTGGTGGTTGGGCCTACCCACCCTATTTGTTCCATGATCTATGGGTCTACTGGAGCTACCCACTTCGATCAATTAGCCAAGATTTTGACCGGATACGAAATCACTGGTGCTCGATCTAGTGGTATTTTTATGGGGATTCTTTTTATCGCTGTAGGATTCCTATTCAAGATTACTGCAGTTCCTTTTCGGGCGGCTGTAGGACGGACGGCCCCCTATAGGTAGAAGGGTAGGGTGGGTGGTACCGCTCAGATAGCGGCCAATCCTCCTAACTGCGTGCGGGCCGGGCTTAGAGCGCGTGAAACTCATCACTACCTCGTAAGGGCGTTGAGACCATAGCATGTTACACAAAAGCGCCGCTTTCTCAGGAGTGTTGTCACACAGCTGCCCGACTAGAAGAGCTACTCGCTCTGTAGTGTTGTCACACAAGATAAGCACGCCGCCCGCCTGCTGGCCGGGCGAATCGAAGTTATCTTCCGGTCAACTGTCCACCTAGTCAAGTGCAAAAAACACAGTGGAATCACGCAACGCACGCTGCTGGTGTGCTTCCTGCCCACGGGGAAAGAAGAGCGACAAGGTTCAGATTTGACTGTTTGCAGCATGGGAGCTGATTACCCAAAAAATCCCTAGGAAAAAAGGAAAGATATCTCGGTAACGAAAACCATAGGAGGTTGTATTGGCGAGATCCAAGGGTTCACAGCAGCCCAAAAGAAAAACTGCCTGGAAGTCCGAGGACCTTTAGTACCGTACCGAACCAGCAGCCTACGCGCCAAGCGACGACCGCCCTTGTCCCTTTCCTTTTTCCAGTCAGCCTACTTCTTAGCTTTGTTCCGTCAGTCTAAGGCAAAGCTTAAGTGGTTTGCCTACCTTACCCACTTGATGAAAGGGAACGAACTTCATTTCCTTGGCGGCTTTATGGGTGGATTCAGTCAGAAAAAACTCCTTCCTTTTGAAAAAAGTGACGCTTTGCGTCTTCGCTTCCGAGGGTTAGGGTATAGGCCGTTTCGAGCAAGCTTTCGCTTTTTCTCCCGGCTTTCTACAACTTTTGCTTTAGCTTCCAAAGGCGACCCAATGACCTTTCCGGAATTGGAAGTATTCGTCGCCCTACCCTAAGAAAGAAGTCACTATAAAACTGCTTGCCCTCCAGAAGTACCAAAGGTGCGCGGAGCCCGGTGAAAATGAATATGTTTGCTACTGAAAGAAGCCTACCTATTGACTAATATTCGTCTTTAGAATGAAAGTAGCTATGAAGCCCAATCTACTGTCGATTCAAAAGGGGGCATAGTCATATGGGTGGGGTGTTTGTGGAGAGCTGCCTTGGATATGAGGAATTCCTCAAATCTAAAAAAAAAGAACAAAGACAAAGTCCGTGACGAAGATCTTTCTTTTCTATCAATAGATAGGAATGAGTGTTCGTTATAGGGGATAGGATCCATCTGCTCTCTCTCTCTCTCTCTCTCTCTCTCTCTATTTTCTTTGATGCAATTTAGAGAGAAAGAGCAGTGCGAATTAGAAAAAAAAGAGAATCGGGAGATGATTCCAAAATAGATACATAGACATCTAAAGTAAAGGGATGTATATATTATTCCTATATATATCATCTATCTATGAAAAAAGTAAACAGCGTTCGTTTTTGGGTTCCCCGAAGCCCCGAATGGATTGGATCATTTCTGCTTCTGCCAACGAAATGAAGGCCTCGCCCCTTCCAAATGCTTCTCCGATCCTGAAGTTCTCGCGAAGAGAATAAGATGCAGCTCCCCCTCCCTCTGTCTTTTTCCGCTTTGCTAATCTTCCCCTCTAACACGGGCCGGGCTTAGGCGGGCGCGGGAGGAAGAAAGAAAGTCGAAGAGCGTCTTCTCCTTTGTCCTTTTTTCAGTGCAACACAGGAAAGCACCCTCTTTTTGTAATCCCTACAGCTTCCCAGAGGCTTGCTTTTTTTTATTGAACGCATGGCATAGCTAGGACCCCTCCAATCATGTTTGAGCCTATGTTCACCCGGGGCCAAAAAAGGAGAATTCCGGAATGCCAGCCGACGTTCAGATAAGGTGCATATCCCTTACCACTAAAGGAAAGGCTCGACGAAGGGGGGGATATTAGCTGGGTAAGGAAAACGCTTTCGGAGATTGAGATGTCGATTTGTTTTTCATCGAAAAGGAAGAAGGCCGAGGGGATAGCAGCCTTACTTCGGGCTTTGCCTGCCGACGTTCTAATAAAGAATTCCGGCTCGGCCCGGGAAAGCGCTGGCAACAACATAAAGAAAGGGGTCCATGTAGCTGCTGCGCCCGCACACTGAGCAGCAGGTTCGGCATCTACTACAAAAGAGAGAATCCACTTCAGATAACCACGTCTCTGCTAGGCAGCGTGTGGAATCGCCGAGAGCGGGCCAAATGGATATATAATCCAAGCCGAGAGTGGAGTTACGTGAACAGCCATCTGATGGAAAACAACTTTCACGTTCGGTTCAGAGAGCACTTTTTTCGTTGAGAATAAGTCCTTCCCTTTTGTGTGAATTCCCCAGCGGCGAATTAACAACTTGTGGGGCCCTATCTATTCAATCTCTCGAGCCCCAAGAAAACCCCCCTCTCTCTCGGACTCAATCTCTCTTTTGACTCTATATATGTGGGCACCTGATATCTATGAGGGTTCACCCACCCCGGTGACAGCATTCCTTTCTATTGCGCCTGAAATCTCTATTTCTGCAAATATGTCACGTGTTTCTATTGTTGCTTCCTATGGGGGTACATTACAACAAATCTTCTTTTTCTGCAGCATTGCTTCTATGATCTTAGGAGCACTGGCCGCCATGGCCCAAACGAAAGTCAAAAGACCTCTAGCTCATAGTTCGATTGGACATGTAGGTTATATTCGTACTGGTTTCTCATGTGGAACCATAGAAGGAATTCAATCACTACTAATTAGTATATTTATTTATGCATCAATGATGATAGATGCATTCGCCATAGTTCCAGCATTACGGCAAACCCGTGTCAAATATATAGCGGATTTGGGCGCTCTAGCCAAAACGAATCCTATTTCGGCTATGACCTTCTCCATTACAATGTTCTCATACGCAGGAATACCCCCGTTAGCCGGCTTTTGTAGCAAATTCTATTTGTTCTTCGCCGCTTTGGGTTGTGGGGCTTACTTCCTAGCCCCAGTGGGAGTAGTGACTAGCGTTATAGGTCGTTGGGCGGCCGGAAGGTTGCCATGAGTAAGGTTGGGAGACCGAAGGCAGTTTTCCGTGCACCGGACACATAGCTTACCGAATCAGTTGCAACACAGATGGGAATGCATGCTACGAAAGACAGGGTCGAGTCTGATACATCAACCGTCGACTCCATATCCTTGTACGAGTCCACAATCACTACACGAGATGAACCTGGGTTTGGTGAATGGAAGTTGGCCTTAGGTGTAATAGGACTCCCAGTTACTGCGCGCGATCGTATACTGAGGTGCTCCCCGTCGGTTGTTGGAACGACGCGAGCCGGGCCGGGCCTCGATTCCTTTCAAAAAGATGAAGGGACAGAGGTGACTAATTCCCCATCTCATTTGGGGCGGAAAACGAATCGACATCTCGATGTGATACAACCCTTTCCATTTTCGTTGGGAAAGAACGGCAAAGTCCATCCGAACCCTCCAATGAAGAAATAAGAGGAGAGCAAAGCGCCAATGGCGCGCGAAGCGCATGCGGAAGGGGCACGGAGAAATAAAGAAGTGTGGGGGAGAAGCAGCCGAGCTCATTCCCTTCGCTTCCTGGGCCCAAAGCAGTGCTTTGTTTCCTGGCCAAATCAAGGATTTGGGGCTGATTGCAAAAGATATCTGAATAGAAAGATAGATACATCCATCTATCCAGATATCTACAAAAGAATCGATTTCGATTTCATGAAACCTTTGATTCAAAGAACTGCGCTTAGCCCCCCCGCTCATGAAACGGCTCTGCTGCAATGGATGGCAGAGGGTCCGTAGTACCCGAAGCACTGGAGTGATCCAGTAGCCGGGAAGGGGCCTAGAAGTGCCTACTACTACACCACACTACACTTGGCTCTACACATTTACAGAGCTTACCCCTGTCCAGTGTCTGGCAGAACGTTGGGGGCTTCAATCGTCGACTCGTTATCCCCATCTCAGCCCAGGCTAACGGAGCCTGACTTATTCAGGGGAGAGAGTGGAGCCTATCGAAGCACTCTCGAGAGTAAGATCCTTGGCTCCTCTTCATTCTCTACAGGGGTCTCTGCCCACATGGAAGCGGGGCAGAGATGGATAAGATCAAACACGGGAATAAGAAGCATTTGAAATGCCTTTTTGATCATTTTGATAGAGGGGGATGGATAAAGTGGGCAAAACAGACTCACATTTTTCAATCGAAAAGATGGGTTCCTTTTTCGTCTCGACAAAGAAAGAATCATCTTGAAAACGCTCCTAACCCCTTCGTAGGGCCATGTATAGTAAGTGATCCGAACCTGCCCGGAGCGAGCCCCCCCTTAGAGGCAAGTGAAGTTGGTGAGCCGTATGATGGGCAACTATCTCCTGCGGTTCGGAGAGGACTCAGCTGTTAGTTAGTACCCCCTTGGTTTCGGGGTGGACCCTTTCACTCTATTTTATTATATACGCTTAGCGAAAAGAATGTTTTTTGATAGACCTAGGACATGGATTCTATATGAACCAATGGATCATGACAAGTCGTTACTACTAGCAATGACTTCCTCTTTCATTACTTCATCCTTTCCATATCCCTCTCCCTTGTTCGATCTTACTCATCAAATGGCACTCAGTTCATATCTGTAAGTTCGTTCGATCATTGACAAGGTTCAAAGAAAGGGTGGGCCATTCACCATGAAGGCTAAAAGCGAGATAGGCTTTACTGGACATTTTCGCTTACAAAGGCGAAGACAATTCCGCGTTTTTTCAGCCGATTCTCCGAAATTTCAGACAATTATCCTCACTCAAACTTCAAAAAGTCCTTTTGTCTTTTTCTGATGTAAATTCTGTCTGTCTCCTTTGTCCTTCCTAACGCTAGTCTAGTCTCCTTCGTTCCACTCGTCCTTGCTTTTTCTTCTTCTTCCTATCGGTCCCAAGGTCAAAGAAATAGGTTCAGTGGTTCGACCTCCCAAAGGTTAAAGAAAGACATCGGTATTAAGACCACTCCCTCCGGATGATGATATGTCCCAACCATCTATAGCCCATGGTTCGTTACTCGGGAATTCGGAGAGGTCAGATGAGATAGATGGGTGTGTTCAAAATGGAATGATCCCCTTTTCTCATGTTTGCATTTTTGTTGTCCACAAACAAATAAAGAGTCCGAAAAGACGTACGCATAACAGACTCGGTACCTAGGTCAATGGGTTCAGTGGAGAATTGCGTTACTGTAATAGCGAAGGTATCTATGAAATGCAGTACCAAGGTCAATGAAATTGAAAGGCACCTCTGACAACAGAATCAAAAGGGATTTGGCGGCTATAGACGACTCAGAGGGGTTTTCATAAAGAGAAGCTTTCGCGCAGTACACCTATTTTTCTATAGAAGTGAATGGCCCCTTAGTTGGCTAGTCTGATCAATCGGCAGGCTCAGCCTCTACGTCGTATTCTGATATAGAAAGAAAAGAACCGAACTCCTGGAGGGTGAAAGAAGAATCTCAAGTTGATACTCTGCCAAGGGATCTGTCTACAACTGGTACTTCACATGCCTTAGAAGTAGATTTGAATGAGAATGAATGAAATGAGCAAACGTTACTAGGAAGGTGAACTTGCTATCAAACTACTGCCTGCGCTAGGGGAAGCGCGAAAGAAAAACCAGTTTCAAGCAAGATCTGATACCCTTGAAGGACTCCCAGGAATGAGAGAGCAAGTACAAGGACAATCTTATTTTCTAAGGATAGGCGGTATTCCATAATTAACATAGTTCGGTTAGAGTGGATTTGAAAAGCTACAGCAGATCGATAAGTTGCTAATTTAGCTAAGTCAACTCTACTACGGAATCTAGCTCTCCATAAGAGGGTATTCCCAATGAGACAAGTAGTTTATCGAAGGGACCTTCTGTCTGAAGATTGTAGTCCGGATTTCTCGGAATAGAATAATTGAATGAGCAGGTGCAGATGGTCAATCTCCATCTTGAAGCCGAGTCTCTCTGTCTTCTTATTTTATATCTCTACTCCTAAAGTCTCAGTTGGTAGGCCGGTACCCGCGGTTTTTTTTCGCCTCACCTCCCACCACCACCTCCCACGGGTTTATTTTCACCTCCACACCGATTTTCTAGCCCACACTCGTCACGGCAAAAACTGGTGGTACCCCCGACAAAAACCGCACATCTTTACCTAATAATAAAGCACGGAGTGCTTCTGTCGGCTCACCGTCGTCGCCCAACTATCCCTAAAGTTGAAGTAAATTACCCACCCTGCCACCCGTAAGTGAAAAAAAACTGTTCGTTTTTTTTATCCACGTCCACTTAGGCTGGAATTGGGCCTTCCAGCAGGAATTGGGCATCGCATATATCGGGACTCGACGCCGCCGGACCGGATATTCTTGGTTTCGTCCCGCGATGATTTTATCTTTTTCTCACGGTACGCGAGGTGGTATTATTTTTTGTCCTTTCTCTTTCTTTCCGGGTGACCCGGTGTTTCACTTCATCCATCGTCCGCTCTGTTAGAGCTAAACGCGCGTACGTGACAAATTCCATGTACAATGACCGAGTAGTACTAGAGTTTGATCCCGACTAGGTTTAGCCTACGAATCTCCTAGCTATTATTTATAGCCGGGTAAGCCTCCGTTGTAAACCAGACCGAAAAAGTAATACAAGGAGCCAGGAGCGATATGCCCCGGTAGCAATCAACAAGTCTCACGTACGTGCATCTGTTTCCGGCCGGCTAGACGCCGTGTACGTGTGCGTGTATCTTGGCGTTGGTTGCGGCAGCTTCGCGTAGATCGATCGCGAGTGGATCGATTAGCAAGAGGCCAGCTTTGTATTGTGGTGCACCTCGGCGTAAAAGCACTTCGTCGAGTTCAACCAGCGGGTTCGTCTTCGTCGTCGGTCGTCGCAGTCGCCGGAAAGTACTCGGTGCCGGTTCTGGGCCAACACGCCCCTCCGCGCAGTCGCGCAGGAGCCAAGCCCAACTAAACCACGAAGCCAGCCCACGTCTCTTTGACCAAATGCATCACAGGCTCGCACTTTACTCAAAAAAAAAATCACAGGGCTCGCACCGGAGGAACCTCGCCGCTGTGCTCGCCGCCTCCAGCCGCTTCTTCGCGGGAGCCGTCCTCGATCCCTCCCCGCACCCTGATAGCGCACCGCCGGCTGCTCCGCTCGTCCATGTCATTCATGTTGGTCTTCCTCCGCCAACCTCTCCCGTCTAGTTGACCTCCGTCGTGCTCGCAACACTCGGTCCCCAACGTCGTGCATCACTCGCAGGTCCGTAGCAACGCCCTGACGTCAATACGTTCGTCAGTTTTCACTTGTGTGCGCCGATCTGTGACGCCTACGGTAGCGACGCCCACACGGTGCGGAGTCACGCTCTAAAGCAACCGCTTCATGTCGCCGCCATCAGACGGCGCCCTCGTCGGGGAATACACGGACTGTCCCACCCCGGATAAAATTCTCCAGATCCCCTCTCTGTCTAGGCGTTGTCAACGCCTGAGGTTTAGGTAAGACCATGACGAGTTTGCTGGCGGCAAACGACTCAATGGGGCATTGATAATGAGGCACTGGGAGCAAGAGATTCAGGTAAAGTGTGGTCCCTTTTTTGGTCAGACCATGCTGGCGACGAACGACTGCAATGGGGCACTGGCAGTAAGGAATTCAGGTATGCTCCCTCCTCTCTTTGTATCTTTTTGTTGTATGCATCTTGATCTGATTGTTACATATTACTGATAGGTTTTTCCATTTGTCAGACCATGTGCGCCGTTCTAACTTGACAAAACATTTTTTCGGTTAAGAAGGATTAAGCCTAGGAGATGGGTGGAATCATTGCTACTGGTTCAGATGATTCGCCTCCTCGATGTTCGGTAATTCCTACTTCACATGATTTTTTAAGGAAAGAAAATACAAACATCATATTTAAATACTAAGTCCCCACTCCATAAGATTTTGCCGAAAAGGAATATTTTACAATCAGTATAGTATTCAATAACATGAGTTATGATTGTTGAAGAAGTAGCTTAGGGCCAAGCATATACGCAGCTTTTCAACTACGGTAGTTCAAAAGCTGAATTGATGTCCTCTTCTGAAAATCAAATGGAGATTCAACTCTAGAAATAGTGCAGCGCCAAATAAATAAATTCACATTGCTCTTTATAAAGTTCTAGATCAGTCGAAAGAAACGCTTGTCTTTATTTTTCCAAATGGCTGAAGCCTTATATACAACTACTCCTCTCGGAATCTATGATGGATTTTTGGCCAGCCTGAACAATTTACTAACAATATACGCATGCTCGATATACTCTTCACGCTAGCCTCCACTTCATAGGTAGCACGCTTGGCCTCGACCGTCGCTTTGCACCATCCTTCTCTCATGGGCCGTGATCGAGCTATCTTTTGGAAATTCTTGGAATCAGAGGGAGGACACTTTAGCAGTATACAAATAAGAATAGTCCCACCTTATATTCCATACCGATTCCCAACAATTTATATTTGTTGCAAGTTACTTGGAATATCACAAGTGGCTTCGGGAATAAACAAACACATCATGAAAACACGAAGAGAGGCTTACGATGAATTATCAAGCATCGTGGTCAACCATACATACGTTTTATTTGAATGGAAACCGATGCACCTTATATTTTGGACAGAGAGAATATAATTCAAAATCATCAATTCTATGTGTCCACACTGGAGCACACATGACTGTGGCTGAAGACGAGAGACACCAAGGACAGACGATGGCGAGCGCAGGAAGGCGACATAAGAGCTCCAGTGAGGATATTTTTGTGAGGCGTGTCTCGACACAAAAGGGCAAGGCGGTGCTAGGAGAAACCGAGGTAGTGTGAAGGCCTCCCGTTGCAACGCACGGGCCCTTTTGCTAGTAGAAACCTACGCAGCACGCATGTCTCCCTTCCGATAACCCTAGCCGCCGCTGATCTCCCCTCCCATAACCGCGGCTGCACACCATCTCTTTCCCCTTCCTCCTGCTAGCGTCCTCCGTCCGCTCCGCGAGGCAAATCGATCGACGTGGGCGGTGCAGGTGGCGAGCCCCGTCCCGTCGGGCTGCACTGGGCCGACGACAAGCTGGACAGGGGACGATTGGAGGCGCTCGTGCGAGTCGAAGAATCAGAGGCGGCACGATCCTGCATCAATGGCGCGGCGAGGAATCAGAGGAGTGATGGGAGAGAGGAATGAGATGGGAGGAGGAAGGAGGGAACCGGGGAGGGGCTCACCGACGCGGCGCCTCTCCTCGGAGGCTGGCTGGAGGCGGGGTCACACGGCAATGGTGGCGCGCGCGTGGCGCCCTCCCTGGCGGCGAGAGCAGGAAGGAGGAGGCGCACTAGGAGGCGTAGGCGCTGCGGCAAGATGGGCTTCGGAATGACCGAGATCGGGCTGCAGCGGGCCCTGACGCTGCTGGTGGCTTGGGGGAGCTGACCACGACGTCAATTTCTACTTCATGTACAACAACATTCGGTCCCAGAGAAGGTCCGTGATGCAAATGCATTCTCCTTCATACTGTGGGTTAGTTTACGTCACATAATTATGTTATAAGATGATTAGTCAAATGTAATTCTTTCTGTCATAGAAATCTCAAAATCGCAGTTTTTTAATTTGCTGCTATGTTCAACTCAGTTATGGTGTTCGAATATTATTTTATTAACCATCATGCGCTCTTGCTACTCCAGGATATACTGAGGCAAAGTCCTGACCATAATATTGCACCTGCTGTTGCTCATTTCTTGAACTGTTTCTTTGGCAAAGTTTTGGCTGCTCCAACAAAAGGTAGTACTGGCAGCCCGCAGTTGAAAACCCAGAAGGTATGTTATCCAATCACAAGCAATCCTGTGACGTTGCTATGCACCGTGGAACTTTATCTGGAGCTTATTTATTAGTATTATTTAATTTGTTGCTGGTATAAAAACTGTATTCAATATGTTAGGGCCAGAAATCAAGTCAATCAGTTTCTTCAAGAAAGAGTCAATCTGCATATTCCCAGCTAACATCTGACGGGGTTTGGTCTGACATTAAGGAGTCCGCAAAACATAATTACCAGGTATGGGCAGTTACGTATTTCTTTACGTTTTCAGTTTTTTATCGAACACCATGACTAATGGACTTCCTTTATTTAGTTTGAAGCGCCGGATGATGCAAGGGTTGGGGCTAAAAGAGTTGCAGTTCTCCGCAATCTTTGCCAAAAGGTTAGCTACTTTCAGACTTACTCCCTCCGTAAAGACTTTAGTGATCTAAACGCTCTCATATTTCTTTACAGAGGGAGTACATGATAATTATATTTGTCGGATGATGCTTGGTTTGGTCTTGACAAAGAGAAAAATTTATGTTGTTATGAGTTTCCGTTGCTGCCCGTTTTTAGAATCATGTTCAACGTATAGTGCCTGTCAAAATTAAGATGCCTTCTAATTTGTTTGACATACCTAATATTCTTCATTTAATAGGCAGGAATAACATTGCCGCTCGCAAATACGATCTGCATTCTACTACTCCATTTCAACCTTCAGATATGTTGAATCTCCAGCCAGTTGTTAAGCACTCACTTCCTACCTGTACTGATGCAAGGAAGCTTATGGAAGCTGGGAAAATCCGGATGGCTGAGGTATATATTTCCTATACTGTCTTGTTTTAACTGACTTGTATACCTGGTTAATATTTCAATGTATGAATTTTGCAAAATCTTGTTCATGCATTTCAGGGAACTCTAAATGAGGCGTATGCACTATTTTGTGAAGCTGTTTCTCTACTTCAACAGGTTAGCATGAGAATTCTCTGAACTTCTGTTATTTATCCCTGATCATTGCTTATTGCAGATCAATGGTCCCATGCAAAAGGATGCTGCTAACTGTTGCCGGTAATGCACAAACTTAATCATACATGATTTATTGTTAGTATTTTCTTTTATCAGGAAAATTCATATGTTGAGATCCTGAGCACAATTTTTAGAGTTGTGTTGATCATGCTTCTTATACAATTTTACAGTTTGAAATGTTTCTTAGATAAATCAGTACGAGAAACTTTATTAAGAATATATTGCGATATCACATGTTTGTCTGCAAACACGCGAGTTACTATGAAGATGGGTAGATAAGAAGATTTCCTATGAAACAATGTTCCTCATTGAAACAACTTATCTTTGTTACTGTGAACGTATTAACAATTTCTTTTGGCGAACAAACTTCTATTGAAATCCTTCTCTTCTATATTTGTTTTATTTTTCCTAAGGTACCTTGCTACGGTTTTGTACCATGCCGGCGACACAGCAGGAGCGATTGTGCAGCAACACAGGGAGCTTCATAAATGAGCGATGCCTTGGTCTAAACCATCCTAATACAGCCCACATGCATGTACTTCGATTTAGTTTATTTGTACTTGTTATTTGTAATGATTGTTGATTTAGGTTGCCATATTTATCAATTTGATACCAAAAATTGCAGTGCAAGAGTGGAAGGCTCAGTTTCTTGGTTAAAAACCAATAGCTTTTTGAAAATGTAACTTTGGATGTTACATTTATGAGTTGTCTACTTTTTTGTAGTGGTAGTGGTATCTCCTTTGTTCATGAAGTTTAAATTTGTTGGACAGTGTTCAGCTTGTTAGTACTAGAACATTGTCTCTTTGAAATCAGCACATGAGAACCAGTCTGATGTTAATCTTCTTTTAATCCTATGTTTCCTCATTTTCAGCGGTAACATGGCTTTGTTCTATTATGGGCTCAATCAAACCGAACTTGCGCTGCGACACATGTCCCGCACAATGTTGTTGCCAAGTTTAGCATCAGGTCCTGATCATCCGGATGTTGCAGCAACTCTAAATGTGGCAAAAATGTACCAGGATGCGAGCAATATGAGTACTGCTCATAGGTATCTTCAGGAAGCACTTAAGAAGAATGAGAGCCTTTTAGGCCCAGGTCATATTCAAACAGCAGTTTGCTATCGTGCTCTCGCCATTGCATTCCGCTGCATGGGTGCATACAAGCTTTCAGTTCAGGTTAGTTCTGACGGAAAAATTGGCAGAATAACATTTTGAATAAGCTCGAAATGGTACTCTATTCGAGCATCTCCATGGTAAGTGTGTACTGATTCTGCTAATTTTATTTCTGTCAACAGAATGGTTCCTATAACGTGTAGCCAGTTAAACAATTTTAGCATGTGTTGGAAGCCAACAATTACTAATAATCAGTATTTGGCAATGCTTTGGATTATTCTACAGTTTCTTTTTACCTCAATTATGATGCAGTCAGAGACACTGAGAACATGGGCTGGATGGCGATGGGGATAGCTTACTGTCGAGAGCACATGCTTCAGTTGAATCCACCTGTTGGGCCAAGGAACCTCATCTCAACAGATTTGTTGCAACGGTTTCAGATCTTGATTTCTGGAATGGCACCAAGGGATCTGATTTTGTCACCGATGATTGCACCATGCTATATTTCATTATGCATCAGTATGTCATTATATTTCTGGAGATATTAACAGGGTGAGTAACCTTCCCTGAGCAAAGACTTGCCACTTGAAAAGGCGGTATCTCTATATTTATAACTATTGGAGAAGGCAATGCATAGGTTTGTTTAGCAAAAGCCTGATGAGCAGTATGCATGTGATAAATAACTTGATCATTTATATTACTGAAGCAAGCCAGCTAGGAAGGTTCAGTGATAGTTAATTATGTAAAAAAAAATTAACTTATAAAAAAAGTGAATCATACGATCTTGGATCTAAAAGGAGGGAAAGAAATGTGAATAGCGTGTGAGGTGTTCAGTGAAGTGACATGGTCTAGGGAAGTGACCATGATTGTGGGTTCGTCAACCATGTGCTATAGTTACATCTGTAGCAGAATGAAATAGGAGAAGTTTAAGGAAGAGGGAGGTTAATCCTGTCTTTGTTTTAGTTTGATTTTCTCATATATACATCGTAGGTGTTCTTATTTATGTTTCTTGCTGTCACAAAAAACATTATCTTTGTTGTGGCTAAATAATAAGGAGAGACAAAGATTGTCACTACATTATGTGCTTATTTCATTATATGAAGATATTAAATTAATATGACATCATGCCTCACAGTAGGTGACAATCGTTTTATTTCGTACATCAGATGTACAATGCACCAATCATCTCTTGCTGTACTTGAGGACCATTCAAATGGTTTGCTAAACTTTAAAAAGTGCCCAATTGATAGGCCGTGTCAGGCTTGGGCGTGCATATCTGGAACAAGAGCAGCGGAGTAGAAGGCATCAGGTATGTGGTTGCGGATCGCGGTGTTCGTCAGGCTCTATCGAACAAGAAATGAGCTACCGTGAATTCTGCATCTTGCCGCTTGCTGTTTAATGGTATCCACTTTGAGTAGTGGCACTGCGTCTATGTGGATTTGTCGGTGAATTCTCAACTTTGATGTGTTTGGGTTTGTGATGAAATGAGATGGTTTGTCGATGCAGATGTGAAGCATCTGTTTGAGTATAGGACGACTCATGACATGTGGTGAGGCACTGAGGCTTAAGGGTGCGCACAAGTCAAACAACATCTGTCCCATGACCTCAGCAGTGGCGGAGCCAGGTACACAGCCAACCAATCATTTTCCTCTAGATTGGGATTGATGCTTTCAACGATGAGGATGGCCAGTGTGTTCGATCGTACTCAGTTATTGATGAATCATAGCCACAGGGCGTTGTTTATCACTTCAAAGTGCTCGCAAACAATTGCGCTGTAAATTGTAGGTACCGTAGACATCTCATCGTCCTACTTTTTGTGATCACACTTTTTAAAATCAGTATTATGTGTCCAAGCCATGTGAACTTATGTCCTGAATCATCTTATTTAGCAAATGGATTTTTCTTTTGCGGCGTTTCCAATGATCATTGGATGAAAATCTGGTGCTTTAATTTTTTGTACTCTTTCAAAGATCGATAGCGTAGCTAACACACTTAATTGTTCAATAAACATATCTTTACATATGGCCATTTGCACACAAATTACTGGATTGTGATTGGTCTGAAGTACCGTGTGAGTGAAAGCGAAAGACAACATTCCTGACGTTGTACAGGAATATCTCAAGCGCATTAAGTAGATCTTAGTTTGTAATAGATAATTATCAGTGCTTTCTTTGTATACATCATCAAATTACATTGCAAGTGGAGTGGATTTCAATTTTTCTACACACGAGAAATTTGAGTAGCGAGTTATATATTCATTATTTGGACGGGGTACTACGGTGGGCTTCCACCTAGCTATATATATATGCATTGCATTTATATGTGCAATCACGAAAGAAAAAGGCCCATGGCAACGCATGGGCATTCTACTAGTAAAGATATAGAGAATAACTCTTTTCTTGATCGTAGAACCTGGCGACTACATGCCAAAATGCCTTTCTCCTTTGAATTACTCCTTTTTATTGAATTTGCCAGAGATGTCCCTAAAGAATAGGTGGAATTGTATCCTGGATTTTTTGCATAGGAGGATTATCCTCTTATTTCTCGTGCTCCTCACGGGAATTGCGGTCTTCATTTCTTTTTCTAGCGGGGCATATTCACCACAGCCAGGGAACCTTTCGTACCATCTGGTGGAGTGCCTCGTCGAAGAGTATGTTCGGTGGTCCGAGAGTAGAACAGCGACTTTAGGTGGAGTCGAGAGTGAAAGAAGGGGGAGCCTGGCAGCGGGGAAAACGGCACCTGCAGGGGTCCTGGTCTCCATGATGAACAACCACGACTTTGATCTTAACGAGCTGCCGCCTGAGCATGAGCAGCTCGTTCAGGAGCAGCCGCCCGTACTTTTGAACTCGACGAATTTGGTTACTTTTTTCAAGAAAGACAGATAAACACATCGTTTAAGACTTTCAAAGCGGGGAATAATCTTCATTCCTAAGACAAGGGCCCTCCGCCTTTTGGGGCATGGGGAAAGCTTTTAAGAAGCAGTATGTGACAGGAGATAACCGAGGACAATGAGACGGACTTAGGCCTGCGAACCTACCCCCAAGACTTTCATGTCTAACGGAAAGTGAAAGTGCTGAACGCATTGACTAGCTTTACGTTATTCTCCTTATATGCTAATTGTGTGAGAATTAGCAGCTTATAAGCATGTATGCGATATCTGATCAATCACTCCTGCCGGTTGTACAGATTCTATCACTGGCTTTAGGTTATTCCTTCTCGGACCTGACGTCTCCATCACTACTAATAAGGAAGGCCACTTTCTTTTGTATCGGGCCTTCAAAACGCAACGCAGTAGAAACAGATAGCTGAGTAGAGAGTGCGGTCGAAGCATCCATAGCTTAGCGATTATGTTCTTATAGATAAGGATTAGACAGATGTAGACAACCAAGAAATCTAAGGTGAACCAATAGAAATAGAGTCTGGTGGAAGCGGTCATCCCGTGGGGAGAGACTCAAGAATATGATAATATGATGACTCCGCTGCGCTGCTCTGTTGACTAGCCGTTTCCTCTTCTAAGTAAATAACCAGCTTCAGTTCATGCTCCTTGCTGGCATAACCATATTAAGCTGCATTGGATAAACAATCGAAACTCCGTAATTGTTAATAGTAGGGTAGCGAAGTAGCCGGGGTTGCACGCGTCATCAGAATTCTAGTATAAGGAAGCGACGGGAAGGGAAAGGTGATTACAAAATACGGATACGTAAGGGTTGTGTTTATTGACTATCACAGGAAAATGGGAAGAATTTATCACACATGGTATCAGAGCTGATACCTTCACCCAAACCGTAGACGCCGGCGGTGAAGAAGGAGGTGAGGGCGCCTGCTTTGATTAGGCTTACTGTAAGTTTGTTTGAAGCTCCGGAGTCTAGTCTACCAATGGGTGCTATGGTGTGTCCTCCCCTCTAAGGTCTCGCTTGGATAATCGACTCTTACGACCCACACAGGAGAGGGTTTTTCCCAACCGTTCATGCCTCTCGGCTATTAAATAAAAGAGTGGGCTCTTTGAAGCTAGGTATTAAGCACAGGAAGGTATGGGAATATAGCGAGCACTTTCTTAAACCGAGATGTGAGACTACTAAAGAGGCAGGTAAAGTGGGAAGTGGGATTCATGATGCAAGCTTATGAAGAAAAAAAGAGATCTCATTAATGCTTCTAAAAATAGTTATAGCAATCCCTC